>MNCI01017913.1:907732-965818 GCA_015680685.1 Gnetum montanum | reverse complement strand
CAATTTAAACAAAACAAAAAATGAAATGCATAACTCACAGGACCATGACAAAGAGGCTGAAATCTTTATTCTAGCAAGCCATCTTGTAGGTCATCTTCTTTACAAATCTTCCAAGTGTGATGATGATGCTCCTTGATGTGTTATGTCCCAGTTTTTCCCCCCTTTTTTCTTGACCCTTGAAGCCTATTTATAGGATTCCAAGGTAGGTAGGGAAGTTACATTTTTTTAAAAATATCTTACCTAACTTCTCTCCCAAGTAACTTGGACAACCAATAGGAGATTACTTACTAATTATCCTAGCTAACTTCACTCCCAAGCAACTTGGCCAACCAATAGGAGATGACTTACCAAACATCCTAGCTAACTTTACTCCTAAGTAACTTGGCCAACAGGTTAGGAAGTATTTAACTTAAGAAGTTAGGAGGTTGGGGAATAAATAAATATTGTTTTGAAAGTAATTCCATCAATCCCATATAATGGTTCACAAATATATCAATATGAGGCTCTTAATGTTTTAATAACAAGGTGATAATGCAACATTTACCTTAGAATAAATGTTGTTATTGATACCTTGTTATTAAATATAATGTAAAAAAAATGACCGAAAGAAACCAAATTCGAACTTTAATCCCGAATGCAAGGGTGCTAGACTTGGAACAGTTATCAAATATTCTTGAAATATCCCGCTTCTTTCCAGGATCGTCAGCAACCACCGCCGTGAGAGAAGGCTCAGTAGCTGCATCTGGCATCGTTACTTCGTCTGATTATTGGAGGAAGATCTGGAAACAGACTTCATTCACAGGACAGATTGCCCTGAATCATAGGGTTTCAGTTGCAAGAACTAATTTATTTTGCCCCAAATTTGCCAGGGCTTCCTGTGCTTCCATGTTTTTGTAAATTGTTCTTTCAAATTTCCGCCATTGATTTCAGATTTTAGGGCCATCACGTCGCGGATCAATTGCCGCGGTAGAGCACCCTTTTGCTTTTGTTTTAGAACTTATCGGTGAAGATTCAGTGGCGCGGCATCTGCGCGGAGGTCTCGGTGGCTCCGTTTGCCCTGACACGGGCATCCAATGCTGTTTATGATTCACTATTTTTCTTTTTAAATACTGATGTATGTTTTTGGCTTAAACGGGGTGGCGCGCGTTAGCGTCATCAGAGGCAGGCAAACCAACTGCATAAACTTGAATTCGGAAGTGAGTCCCTACAAAAGAAATTTCAGCACAACGTGGGCAGCAGAAATGCCGCTGGTTTGAGGTTAAAAGAACATTCGATTTTCTGTGTAACAGCAAACCATTTCAGGGTAAAAACCCTTGCATTCCTCTGCGCGATTCCTGCATTTTTTTGGCAACGAAAAACTAATATTCTTTTGGATTATTTTTCCTTCTCCCGTCTGTCTTCCATTGTGCATAAGAGCTGGAACTGTGTCTGTTTTTTCTTTTGTCATAAAAACATTATTCACTCCTTATTAACTTTGATATTTTCCTTGATTCCCCCGTAAACAGGATCGGTTCTTTTACCTCTTCACTTATTTTCCATCCTTCATTTTCCAAAGGAGCATGATAAATTTTCCTTATCATTAAAACAAATTTATCTTCCTTCAACTATTCTTCTTGAATATCAAAGTATAAAATATCATTTAAACACAAACACCATGTATATTTCTCTTGAATATCCCTTGTGACTTTATTCATATTTTATCATCTTGTTGCTCCATGAAATGGCTAAATGTATCAACAGTAACATAAGTCATTCCAAGGAGGAAACACTTGTCCCAAAGATGCAACATGGTTTCACAAGCATTAAAGCAAAGTCCATCTAATGGCATGCAGTCCACTTGATGGAAGGCATTCTACAGTTAGTAGTTAGCATTATGTAGAACCTAAAGAAGGTTCATCCTGTAGCAAAACAAAGAAAAAACAAGCAACAAAGAAAAAAAAAACAAAGAGTAAAGGGAAAAAGCATGTCCCCAAGCAAATTAGTAGAGTTCCAATTTTGCAACTGGTCAAGCCCTGATTTCACCTTGACTCTCTCATGAGCACTCTGACAAGAGATCAACATTTTCAAAGGTAAGCCATCATGGTGCCATGGTCACTATTAATTATGGTGAATCTACACCCCAAACCTTAACATCCTATTTACATTTCACTTCCCCTTTTACCCCTAGCACACTAGCTGCACCTTTTACCCCTTGCATACCACTATCCATTGCACTCTTGAGCATGACGCAACAACATCCGACCATGCATGGATGAGCAATGTTGGTGCCAAGATTTTTGTGGTATTTTGCAATTCTTTGTCAATGTCTCTCTGGCCACTCCTCTAGATGTCAACAAAGAGGGGGCAATGAAACACCATCAAATTTAGGCTATAATGTCTTGACTATGAATTTTGCTGAAGTGTCAGAATGATGAGACATTTTGCAAATTTTTCTAAGTGTTGAAACTATGCTTTCCACTAAACTAGAGCATTGTTAGCTTAGTAGAGAGTGTAGTCAACACCAGAGGTTAGTTTTGCAAATTTTCCTAAGTGTCAAGCTAGCAACTGTAGAGCGTGGTTGGCATGCAACAAAAATTTTGGCAAAGACTATGCTCTCCACTACACTAGAGCATAGTCAAGCATAGTTGGCATGGAAGAAATAGTTTGGCAAAATTTTCTAACTATCAAAACTATGCTCTCCACCAAACTGGAGTGTAGTCAAGCATAGACAACATCAAGGCCTGATTTTTTATAGTTTTTTTTCTAACTGTTGTGACTATGCTCTTCACTTCCATGTAGCGTAGTTGAGCATAGTTAACTAGAAGCTAGATTTTGCAAAATTTCTTCTAAGTACTAGGACTATGCTCACCCCTAGTTAGGAGTGTAATCAACCTTCCCTAGAGCATAGTCAATAAATGGGCACTTTTTCTACAAAATTTTACTAAGTGTTGGACAATGCTCTCCCCTAGTGTAGAGTGTAGTCAAGCATAGACATGCAGAACAACTTCCAAAGGCCTCCACAACATAGCACTGGTATTCACATCATCTCCAACACATGTTTGGCAAGTAGCATGCATCTTTTTGGCATTTCCCTTTGTCCCAAAATTATAACTATGCTCAACACCACTTGAGATAGTGGACAATGTAGTCTCAAAGCATAGTCTCCAAACTTGCATTTGTTTGAATTTTTATCAGGTACATTGTGATCTTTTCAGTGCACGAACATGCAGTTGGTAGCATAATCATAGTCTAGTAGTCTCATAGAGTACATTGAACCATACCAGAGCATAATACCATTTGCTTCAATGGAGAGTGTAGTTGGGTGCAGTGTAGTCCCAACCATCCCATTGCCACATGGTAGTAGATCCACATTTCACAGCAAACCTAACCCTATAAATATACCTTTCCTCTACGTTTTAGGGGTTGGCAAATCTAAAGGTTGACATTCTTGGCATTGGGCATCTCAAAGAGCATTTGGCATCTCAACATGACAAAGCATTCACACATCACTGTAGGACACAACATACCATCATAGTCTATTACACATCTTGGTGGCCAACCTGGCAAGCACAAAGACCATAGAAGAACATCTATCTTCGTGGCTAGACACCTCGAGAGTATGACTACATTGTCTACTATGCCTATTGTACACCACATATCTCCTCACCCCTTTTGAGGTTAACTATGCTCAAACCTATTTAGGGTGGTTCCGATTTCTCTTTCACTCTTCTCCTATGAATTTTTAGCATTTTTCATTTGAATTTTGACATTTTCTTTGCATTTTTTGCTATTTTCAATGCATAATTGTGCATTGACACCCTTGTTTTTGGTGGAAACCCTTGACTATGCTCATCACTATTGACACTATGAACATTGCGCAAACACTTTAGCACCATTTTGGAATTGCATTCTATAAGTCCCCGTTCAATCGACAAGACCATTTTGAGCACCTTGTCTCCACCTCTAGTAGGCCCTCACATGAATGCAAAGTCAAAGCTATGCACCTGTGAATCTCTCGATGTTCCCATTCTAGCTGTTGATGTTTTTGGTCACTATAAGATATAGGCCATGTTTATGAGGTTTTGATGTTACTCTGGTTTTGGAATTGATCTATGCCAAGTTATAAATTTTGTTCCAGTTTATTTTATGCATTTTCTTGTATTTTCCCACCAAAAAGCAATGTTGAATTTGTATTTTTTTTTGCATGAAAAAGGATTGGAAATTTTAATTTTCATGGCCATGGGATATCTTTGTATTTTTTTTGGTCAAAATAGTTTTTGAATGAATGAATTGTGACTTACAGTGAATTTTCTATGAATTTTTCTGTAGGCCAATTCACAGGGGTCTTTTCAATTTTTGCTATTTTCTCATGTCATTTTCCCAATATTTTGTACAAAAACAGCTAAGGATTTTTGGTTTTTTAAGTTGTGGGTTTTTAGTTTATTACTTATTGGTTCAAATAGTTTTAGAATAATTAAATTCAAGTCTTTGGTTAATTTTCTATGAATTTTTTTGTGGATTGGTGCATAGTGAGATTTTTGGTTTTTATGGCTTTACCCCTGTGAAAATGGGCAACATTGATACTTAAGAAGAATTTTTTCAATGAATGTCCTAATTTCTTGGGGATTCTTAGAGGTGTTAAGAAGGTTTTGACATTTTTTAAGTGATTTTGAAATTTTTTCCATATTTTTTATTGGTGATTCATTATAGCTGTTTTTTATTGTTTTGGGTTTGTGCAAATTTTTGTTAAATATTGTTATGGTTTTGGGTTGTTGTTAAAATTTTTTTCTAGGCTCTCAACTATTGCTTAAATTTTGATTTTTTTTATTTTTTCATGTGTACATAGTTCCTATACTTAAATTTTTTTTAGTTCTAATTTATCATTTACAAACTACCCTGTATAGTTGTAGTGTTGACTGTCAAAACTGCAAGCCTTCCTAGTTGTATGGGTAGGGTTGGTGTAGTTTTTTGAATTTTATTAGCTATGTTCAAAGGTTCTTAAGGTTATTTATATGTTATATTTTAGTTTTCAATAGTCACTTGAATTTTTTAAAAAAATTTTACTGAGCTCCCCTAGAGTTTTTACTACAGCTAGTTTCACTATTAATTAGGATTTCTAGTAAAAATTTTGCAAAATTCATGTTGGGATTTTGTGACTATTGTTGTAGGTACAAGCTAGTTCTCATGGCTTCAATGTTTCTACATAATTTTTATGAATATTTCACCATGAAACTACTATCAGTTGTTGGTTCACTACTTGGTTCCTTTTGGTTTTTTATGTGCAAACTAGTCATAATTTCAATTATCACCTTGTTTTGGTTTTAAGTGTTGAAAATTATGATTGTTATTTGGTTTAAGTGAGAATGTTGACATTAAGGTTGTAATAAATTTTTTTATCTAATAGTTGTTCATTTTTTGGTTGTGGTCATTAATGGTTTTAATGGTTGTGTTTGTTGTGTGTAAGGTCTTTTTGAAACTAATATTGGTGGTCATTATGCTAGTGGGGTTTCTCTCCTGCATCCACACAACAAGGCCCAACAACCCATCTGTAAACATGGTCTTGGAGTGTGGCTCCTTGTGGTTTTGATTAGGGGCAAAGGAATTCTTGGCTTACCTACTCCAAAACTTCAGTGTGATGGTGTGGTCACACTTGGGTTTGGAGATAGCATCAATAATCATGGAGATCTTACTACCCCACTTTGCATGTATGATTGTCAAGTTCATAGTTGATGATCCCCAAACTCACATTGAGGATGAATAATTTAAAGGCATATATACCAAAGGGACATGCAAGTTGTCCAACATCTAGGATATGCTCGTATTCATCCATTACAATGCAAATAAGATGCTGCTAGTTAGCCATGTACCAACACATTGTTTCAAAACCCTCCTAGCACTATCTACCATTTGGAAGGGTACGTGTAAAGTTAAGTTTTTTTTGGCTTCCTTAGGCTATTTTGGCTTAATGATTTTTAATTTTGGATGACATGCTTCTAGGTATAGGGTGGATGACCATGGATTGATCAAGAGTGACCAACTCTTGCCCATAGCCCAAACAGTGCTGGGAGTATTTATCAAAGGCCAAGTGGTGAGACTCACTGTAATGGAGCAACTCAATGATGACTTTGGTAGGCACACCGCATACTATGCCAAAGACTATCATAGGTGTTTGGAAAATGGGATAGCTCATAGTTGGTGGGCAATCCCTAATTTTAGTATAGAGACACATATCCCCCTAAGTGTCCCCACACTACCTTCATCAAGCAAGAAAAGTAAGGACTTCTATTTTGTTTTGTTTTTTAATATTTTATTTTATTTTTATGCTATGTCAATGTTTTCATGGCTACATAGTTGTAGGTTATTTGGGCTTTAATTGTTTAAATGGTTTTATTGGCATGCTTGTAAACTCGGCTTTAATTGGTTACACTTGTTATTATTTTGGTTTTATGTAATGTACCTTTGCTTAAACTAATTGGCCTTTTGCAGTGTTGTAGGGGCTACCTCCTCCTCTACCACTACCTTAATTGCTTTAGGATGCTCCAAGGAGACTCTTATCCTCAAGTTCAATGAGGTGGATTGGGCACAACAGTGGTTAGCTAGTCATGCACCTAGAAACATTCAAGAAAACATCACTTATGCAGGTTTGTTTGATATTTTCATGGATTCTAGCCCAACCATCCCTACCTCAGAGATGGTGAACATCATTGACTCCTTTAATGAGGAAGTCAAGCAGTTTGTCACCCTTGTTCATAGTGAACCTGTGACCCTAGTCATCAATGAATCCATCTTCAAAAATCTCTTTGGGATTCCTTGTGAGGGCTTGAAGGTTATTACTAAAGAAGGAAAAGAGGTGGTCTATTGGGAAGAGGTGGAAGAGTGGCTAAACACTCATCGTGGTCACAAGGGGTTGTCTCTAGACCAATTTCAAGTCATAGAGGCTAAAGCCACATATCCCTTGTTCTATTCTTAGGAATTTTCAAAGTTGTTATCATAAGGAAAGATCCTTGGCATTGAATAGGAATGGGCCATGAAGTAGGTCCTCATTGGGGATGCTTAATTTAACTGGGCTGCACATTTGGTTTTTGAGTTACATGGGGAGGTCCTAAAACTCTGGAACAACCTTATGATGACATGCCACATGCACTTTGCATTTTTTGTAGCATACCTAAGGAGGTTTGTGGAGTTCTTGGTGGTGTGGAAGGATGGACAATGGGTATGCCAAGATCCATCATAGCTTTCTAAGCCTTAGGTGAAACTCATTTATCCCACCATGCAGGCTTAGAACCAACCAAAGGATGTTGGGGAATTTTTTTCTATCACCATTAAGCATTTAAGAAGTGTACATTGTGCCTCCCATAATAGCATAGTGATTGAGCATCAAGTTTCTTGAGGAAATGTTGAAAAGGCCAAGGAATTGCATGCCAAAGCTAAGGGTGCAACTAGAGAAAAAAATGAAGAGGCCTATGTTTGAGAAAGTAGCACCAGTGATTGAGTAGCCTATGAAGAGGAGGCTTGTGGTTAAAGTTGGCTAGGCACATTGTGTGATAGTGGGTATGTCTTAGTTCATTTTATTTTAAAGTTATTTTGCATTTTATATTTTTACGTTATAAGACTATGTTATTATTTTGTTTTAGGAAAAATGTACTAAGTTGTTCTATGCTTTGTCTTTGTTCTTGTAGACAAGCAACAAGAATTGGTGGCCTAGGTTGTAGTGGCAAAGGTAGAGTAGAAAATCTTAGAGGAGGAGTTTCTACAATGGCATGAGGAGGAGGGGTTATTCAACGTTTCATTGGATGACCTTAATGTTATATTTGATGGTTCACAGTAAGGTGAACCGCTTGTTATCGTGCCAGATGATGTCCCAAGTATTCATGAATTTTGTTCTTATGTGTTGCATTTTATGTTTTTATGTTTAATGCTTGGTTTTAACTATATAAGCTATAGCTATGCTTGTTGCAGCTCCTAATTCCCAACTAGGTGCCCCAACCTCTATATTCTGCATGAAACCATGGGGGGAGGTTGGAGTTCATGTGTGGGGGTAGCCAAAGACAAGATTGATTGGTTGCAAAAAATTGCTCCTGATGTTGGTAAGAACCTTAGTTTATTTTTCCTCTAATAGTTTTATTTTGTTTTTGCAATTTTTCTTATTTATGTATGTTTTATGGTTATGTGTTCTTATTGGTTTGGAAGTTTCTTTTTGGTTATCTCTTTGCTTATTATTTTTAACATGTGTGTTTTATATTTTGTTTACAATGTCTAAGATTGGATGGGATTCTAACCATGCCATGAAAATTGATTTGTTACTTAGCTTGCCTCTTGAAGTGGAGAATGCACCACGGAAGTTCTATGAAAGTGCCTCTAGATGTGCACTTTCATGCATAAAAACTTCATGGGAGTCTTAATGTTTCAACAAGTTCTTATGGGAATGAGTTGTGGTATCAGAAAGGGAAATTAATAGGCAAGTTGAGGTTATTAGAGATCTCTAGGATTGTAAGGGATTCATGGAAGTCCAACTAGCAAATAGGGGCTCCTTGAAAACCAAGGAGATAACATGGGCACATTATTGGAATGCTATCCATGGCAAGGTTGCTCTTGCTAGGGAGGTCATGAAACAAAAGCTATAAATGGACTTACTAGCTTGCAAGGCTAGAAAGTGGAGAGATATTGTGCTTGGGTCCTTGAGTGGGGTTGGGTACAAAAAGACCACAAGAAAAACTATAAGGATGAACATGAGGCCTATCTAAAGTGGTTATAGGAGGAGTCCATCAAATGGTGCAAGTTGAAGCTATTCATGAAGGGGATACAAGTAGAGAGCATCTTAAAACTATTTAAGAGATTTTTGATAGTTGTTGATTCCCCAACTCTTTAGGTCTCTTCTACTTCTAGGAAGGTGACTATCATAATCTTTTTGTGGGAGCCATACACATGGACCAAGATCAATGAGAGTAACATCCTTATAGACATTAATCTTTTGGAGGTGGACTAGGCCAACATGACTGAGGATCAAATCCTCTATCATTTGGAGGTTGGCCTTTGGAACTTCCTCATGAAGGATGTTGCACCTGAGCCCTCCCCAATTTATTTTATTTTATTATGTTTTATTTTTTAAAATTTATTTTAGTTGTACATTATGTCTATTATTGATTAGATTCATGTTATTGTGGTATAGGGACTAGGTGACATCAATGGCCTCAGTAGTAATGACATTGGAGATGCTTAGCTTCCTCCAGTTGTACCTTAGCACCTTCAGTAGGAGATGTCTTTGGCTATTTCATTTATTATTGATTTGGTGTTGTTATGATGTGGCTAGAGTTAGTCGTGGATGTTTGAGAGACATTTTATTGTTTTATGTATTGTTTAAACTTCTGTCACACTATGTGACAAACATTTAGACTATTTTTTTAAAATTTTCAATTTTTTATATGTTTTAATGCTTAACATTTCATTCATGTTATATGTTTGACCTTTTTGTTCATGTTATAAGGCTACGTTGGTTAAATCTTGAGGCTATAATGTAATAATTTGGTAAAGTGATATGTGAAACCAACTAGACAACTAAAATGTAAGCTACGTTGTAAATGGGTTATAGAATTTCTACCAATTTTAGGCCATATAAAGCTATGTGTTTTGCTAGTTTTAGGCCATGGTTGACCCTACGATTTACCAATTTTAGGCCATGGAGGGGCCTATGATTTAACAGTTTTAGGCCATGGTAGGCACTATGATTTACCAGTTTTAGGCCATGGTGGACCCTACGATTTGCTAGTTTTAGGCCATGGTGGGCCCTACGATGTAAAAAGAAAATTTTTTATCAATTTTTTATGTTTTAAAACTTTTATGAGTTTTCATGTTTTATAGTTTTTATGATATTTTTATGTTTTATGTTTTAAAATAGATAAGGCATAAAAGTAAATGGTAAACAAGAATAAACTTTAGGCTACGTGTAAAGTAAAGTTAAAACAATTTAAAATAAGGTAAAGAAAAATGGTGCATGCAAATAATGTCTCAACTAGGTTAAGAAGGCTATAGAAAAAAAAAGGCTACATGGTTATAGATGTAAGGGTGAGCAAATTGGTGGTATACATGAATTGTGTAAGTATTTCCTAATATTTGAAAGATTAGGAAAGGTAAATGGTCTACTTTGCATGATTTTGTACTCCTCATTTCCTTCACGAACCATGTTGAAGGGGAGCTCCTCCCATGGTGCATCGATGGGCCCATTGTTATTAGTCTCGACCTCTTCTACTCTATTAGGCTTCTTGACTTTTTTTTTCTAAAATTCCATTTTAGATCCTTATCCTATGTCAACATTGTTGACTTCCAAAGGAATTGCATTGTCACTATGAATGATTATCTCACCTCCCTCATAAGGAAAGTGAATTTCTTGATGGATGGATGAAGAAACAACTTGTAATTGAGCTAGCCACCAGGATGAGATTGAATCCTAATGTCTCTTCCACCATCAAGGAGTTGGCTATCATGGGGAATTGTTCTCTTACCATAAAGTCTAAAGAAATGAAGCCTTTTATGACAACCCAGGATCCATTGAAGGATTTAAGGGTAGAAGTTAAAGTGTATTGCATATGCATTGTTAGGCCTAAATGTTCAACGATGGTGTAAGGTATTATGTTAGTTACCACTTCATCATCAACATGCACACTATGTAACTTGTATTGTCCTACCCTTATGGTAATAAAGAGGGAAGCATTGGTTATTTCACCATCCTAGGGGTTGGTCTTGAATTTACTATTACAAAACACTAGTACTATCAACTTTGTTTCTTCCTTTGGTGAATGTGATACCATCACTGCATGGATGGGCTGTTCATTAGTAGGGATGTCCTCACTAATAGGAATAGAGGTCAACATCTTCATTATGCTTCGTAGTGTGTAATAGAAGTCATTACATGATCATATAGGCTAAGGGAAGTGTCTTTTATTTAGTGACTGCTTGACTTATTCCATAACATTAAGGAAGTATTTGTCATTGGTTGTTGACTTCTCATTTTTGTTGTTCTTGATTTCCTCCATGTATCCTATGAGGATCATTAAACTTAGAAGGGAGAAGCAGGGATGAATAAGTTCCCCAAATTAAAAATTCTTTAAAGAAAAGCACCCACCAAATATAATTTGGTTCCCCAACTTGGGCAATCCACAATTGGAGGGTAGTTTGCAAGCACATCTTTGAACTTTGTTGCTCTCAAATGTGATTTGAAGGATACCACACCTTGTACAAGCTTTAAGCCCTAAAAAAAAGTGATTCATTACTGAAAATCCACTTAACCTTGTAATGCTCCAACATGCTTAGAATGTGGTTCTAATATCTCACAACCTTTACAACTTGAGCTTCACTTTAAAGTGTTGTGGCACTATACAATCACTGAATTGCATAGGATCTCGAGAAGCTCAAGGATGATGCCTTCTTACAAGAGGCAAATCCATCCCATTGGGCAACAAGAGAATAAAAAATTACAAGATGGGAATGCAACTAAACTTCCTTGTACAATGAGGTACAACTCACTTTAACAAATTACAGTAGACAAAAGATAGTATAATGAGGAACAGTATCACACTAATGATGAATACAATGATTACTTGATATGACACTTGAGAGCACAATAATGCTTGCTTATTTTCCAATGGGATAAAGTCTTCTTATAGATAATATGTTTCTGACATCACCTCAAAATTTGTGCAATAGCTATATAACGATCACTAGAGACATCTTCTTCAAGGCTAAGACATATTTTTGCATTAGACCTTCATTCGTGAGAGACATATTTTCTTCAGGAAAGACGTCTTTGCAAAGTTGTCTTTAGGAAGACATCTTTTTGGAAAAGATATTTGCTATTTTTTAGAGACATATTTGTCTATTTAGTCCTCAACTCTGCCAAGACATTTACTATTTCTTGGAGATGTCTTTCTTGAGCTTCCTTGTCACTTTGAAATCTTCATTCCTTGTGCATGTTCTTGAACTTTTGCATGCCTTATTGTCTTAATCCAAGTCTTGCAAACACAACAACCACACAAACACACACATTCTTATACTCCATTTTTCTTAATGTTTTGACATACTAAATGGTCAACAATCTTCCCATTTTTGGTGATGTTCAAAACTTAAGAAAATGGATTAGTAAACACAAAAATATGCAAATGTATCCATAACTAATATATCCAAATAATCATTAATTATACTCTTCCCCTTTTTGAATAGCATAAAAAAGGATAAAGCACATAAACTTAGCTCTAAAAACCAATATATTAAGACATATAAATTCCTATGGGAACCAAGGACTAAGATAAAGTGTTAAGATTCATGGTTTTTTGGTAAAATGTGGAAAATAATGAAATGATGTAAAGGCCAAAATAAAGATCAAAAGTACACCACACAAAGATATCAAAGGAAAAACACCATCTATTTATAAATCATCTACAAACTGTCATGTGGCCAATAGTCAACATAAATCTACAATTGTCAAAACAACCATATATGTAGCATCACATTAATCACATATGTGCAAAGTCCCAAAAATCACATATGCGAGAAACAAAAACTTCTCCCCCTTTTTGGACAACAACAAAAAGAAGAGAGAAAAATAATCTCCTAAGGTTTCTGTTGGCACATTTGGCCATTTCATGGAACAGTAGAACTATCTTATCTAAAATTGGAACATCGTATGTTTAAAAATTTAGAAGTATGTAGCTTTAAGGTTATGGGTCGATGGGTGTTAAATAAAATGATGTTGAGGCCTCCTTGATACAAAATTAAAGTGCTAGATTATTCCTTATTGGAGATTGGAAGATAGTATAATAGCAAACAAGGAATTATATTATTTACTTGAAAAGCATTGGTGAAGAACGTGCTCTGAAAAATTCTTTTTGGAAAGGTCCCAAATTAAAAATCCCTATTGTTAAGTTTGATTTTATATTTGGCCCTAAGATAATGTTTGAAACTCCAATTCTCGGCGGCCATTCCTGCCTTGCAAAAAGCAAAAAATAAAAATAAAAATCAGCAGTGCCTCTGTCGTCCTGAAGAATGTGCAGTTGCAAGTGAAGGTGAAGGAGATGTAAATAAGCTTGATGATCCATGAGTTTCAATGGAGATGCAAATAAGCTGTCAGTCTATTCCTAATCACGACATTCCAGAAAAATCACATTCTCACTAGAGCAGTAGGAGTGTAAAACTGCCAACCGCACGGTGCTTATCACGGTACAAATAGGCACCACAAAAAACCACCATCGCCATGGGCACGGCCAAGTCCCTAAGGGACAAATCCCCTTTGCCGTAAATGCGGTAGTAAAGAAAAAAATTGAAACCCTCATCCACAAGTAGAAACAGAATCACGTTTTGTTCAAACCCCATCTTCATCTTCAAACCACCCTCTTCTCTAGCACTGGCACTACAACAACGAGCTCTTGCTCTACGTGGCAGTCCGCATCGGTAGCTGAGAAGTGATTTCATCACCAAACCCTACCTACCTCAGCACTATTTTCGAACAACTTGGCGAATTTCATGGTTGTGTGCCCTTGGAAAATACAGAAACAGGCTAATTGCTGCAACAAGATTGAAACAGAAACAACATCACAATCGGGAATTGATTTCAAACTTTTAGGCGGTGAAAAACGGTAATCACAAATGTCATTTGCCCCTGGAACCTGCAATCCGAAACTACAGCCATGCCCGACACTGAAGCATTCGATATCGCATACCAGTCCACAGAACGTAGCAACAAAGACATAAAGGCACACTAAGACAAGGGTCAAGAGATATTTTGGGCTGATGTCGGTGAATCAGAGTTGCAGTTTTATTCATCAAAAATAAAATTTTAACGGTCTACTGATTAATTCAGCAATGTCACATACGCTAATAGTGTGAAAGACTTACCTCTTGATTTAATTATTCCAAGGCTTTAAAACATTATTTTTCAAACATTATTATATAAGTTACTACCCATAAAATAATTGTAATATTAATGATAAAATATTTGTAATATTTACAAATATTAGTGTTAGCATAAATTCCTCCTAACTTTATGTACAACTTCCCAACTACATAACTTCCCAATTAAATTAGTGAGAAATATTTCCTAACTACATGGGCAAGTTGTAACTCCCTTACTTGGGAGAGAAGATAGCTAAGATATTTTAAGTATGTAACCACCTTTGAACCCTATAAAAAGGGAGGAAAATACAAGACTTTTTGGAGGGGAGGGGGAGAAGATCATACTTTTGGAGAAGACACTTGATACATCACACTTCGGAAGGCTACTAGCTAGCACTTGGGCTCACACTTGGAGACACACTTTTGCTCTTGGGAAGAGCATTTGTAAAAGACATTGTGAAAGATTACTTGTAAGATGATTTGCTAAAGAAAGGATTTTAGCCTCTTTGTCATGGTCCTGTGAGTTATGCTTATTGTTTTTTGTTTTGTTTAAATTGTTTAGCTAGTGGTTTAGATAGTATCATCCTTGGCAAGTAATTTTGGGATTTTTAGATTGCTCTTATTTTTTTTGTTGCCTGAAAGAATTTTCTATTAAAATTTTTCCATAGAAGCGCTTGTGTTTAAAAGTCTTAAGAGCATTTTAGTAGTAAATTTTGTTATTGTGCAATGTATAGGAACTGCTATTGAGATCGTTGTAAGAGAGCCTCTGCTTGTAGTCATGTCGTTGAACGATTTAATAGTCAAGAGGATTTAGAAAATCTTTGGTATTTTGATGGGACCAGAATAGCTTCTTTTTATCTTTAAAGTGAATCTCCGTGGTATTTCAATCAGAAATTATCAAGTCTTTTGAAGGTTCTGTTGAATGCAATTGTTGACATCCATTATCTAGCCAAAATGGAGTCTCGTACGTGGTAGTTTACGTAGCAATTTTTTGGTAGCATAGTAGGATTGTCTTGAAGAAATTGCTTATTTGAGCCTTGGAAGTTTGAACAATTCATAGTTATTGAATTTGGGATAGCTTTATTGNNNNGTTGGCTGAATCTCTTATTGATAAGTCATTTGTAGTTTACACACAATGCAATCGTTTCATATTTCACAACCACACACCGCAACAACACACATACATACTCACATTAACTACTGAGTTTATTTGGAGGTATCTGGGCCTTGGTGTTGCCAGAGACCAGCAAGCACCTAAATCCTGTTCGAGGGCACTCGTTGATGGTCGCGTCCCAAATGGTCGCCAACAGTCCTCAATCACATCCTTAGATTCTAATACATCTAATGCTTGAGATGGATGATAAGTCTCCTTATCATTATCATCATTGGTGATGCTATGTCAACTCAATTGCTACATGTCCTCATTAGAGGATTCAATCTGCTAGACTGGAGCTCACTGGGGACAAATCTTTACTCAAAATTGAGATGCAACTAGAGGATTTGGCTAAACTAGAGGCTGTTGAGCTGGTACCCATTGGGACATGATCCCAAAGATGCTCTTAATAGCCTATTGCTCAAATGATCTAGGAGCATTAGATAATGGAGGAATTGAAAGGATAGGTGGTGTAGGATCACGGTGCTTAGGCTACTGCATGGGAGCATGATGCTCCCCATAGACACAAGCTAGTGGTGCCTCAGGCTCTGAATCAGACTCCATCCTTGAGTCATGATCATGCAAAGGACTGACTACTATAGAATATCTTGTAGGGATAGGAACATCCTCCTCATTGTTGAAAATAAGAGGAGTAGTAACCTCCTCAAACACCTAACCATTGAAAGGAGGAGGAAGCTACATCTAAACTCTTATGTAAGTAAGAGAGGTTTATCCCAAGCTTTCCAATGGCTCATGTAAAAGGTTGGAGAAGATTCGCTAGTAAATAATTGATCTGGGCACCAATGGATTTTGATATCCTCAGATGAGGAGATGCATCCTTCTTCTTCTTCTTCTATGAGATGGTGTTATGTCCTACTTTAGCCACATTTGAAAGACTCCTCTTCTCAACATATTCACTTAGGTTCCTCTTGCCTTTGAGCAAAGGCATATCTTGAATAGGCACATTCTTTTGATGGATCAACAAGCTAATGAGATAGGGGTGCTCAAGGATTTATTCCTTGGTAAATAGGCTTAGTATGTCTCAACAAAGTATATGTCCCATATCTAATGGCAATCCTATGAGAAGACAATAAAGGACATAGGCTTTAGGTGGAAGTAGATAATTGTAACTGTCCCCTTTTACAATAATGTTATATAAGATGATAAGAGACAAGATGGAAACATCAAGAGTCATCATGCTCCTCTCAACATGACCTCTATCAAATGTAACATCTTTCCTAAACAATACATTACAAAATTCATTATATGCTAGGGGCATGATACCATTTGAATAAATGTCCTACATGGAATTAATTATTACCTTTAAGACATTGGGATTGGAGATCCCAAGGATTGCATTTATAACTTGGGGAGAGATCTTGATGAGAAGACTCCTAGCCATGAAAGTGAATGCTCCAAAAATAAAATTTGTAATAATAATATTGCAATAATACTTTAGGGACTAGAAAATTCATTACAATGAAAGAGCCATAGTTCAAAGCTTTAAATAATCCATCAATGCAGTTTGTCTATGGAAAGGGAAAGACAAAGAGTGTTTAGTAATGATGTTGGTGGTTCAAGGAGCCTCAAACCTATGTTGTGTGCTTGTATTGTAGAATTGGTGTGGTAAGTGGGTGGCATGCTACTAGAACTTCCTCTAGATTTGTTCTTTGGTGGTACCTTGGATGTTCAAATCTTCTTGTGAGCCATCTCTAATAAAATTACTACTAAAAGTGGAGCCCTAGTCATCTTTGTGGGGTCAAATGAAAGAATACAACAAATAAATGAGGGTTTTAAATTTAATAGTAATGGTGAACGAGAGCTTTGAGCAAAAAAAAAAAAAAGATTTCTTTTATAGAAGGAAGATGTCTTATATATGTTTTAAAGCAACAATAGATGTCCTTCATATACAGTAGACGTCTTTCCTTTGAAGTAAGAAAAATTAGAGAGGCATCTTTATTAATGAGTAGACATCTTTTATTTTGGAGAGACATCTTTGCAAAAATAGGATGGGGTTTGGGAACAACTACCAAGGGACTATAGTATTAATAGATAGTTGCAAAAACAAAAACATACCTCTACTTACCTACTATTTTGTCAAAAAGTAATAGTACTAAGAGAGTTATAGAAGGAGTTTTTACTTTTGAGGATTCTTTTCTCAGCCAAACTTTTTCGATGTCCAAGGCTTGACTTCCTTTTACGAATTTCTTAGTGAGAGTATCCTAATTCCCCTATTCCTTCCTTTTAATTCTCTATTCTTTCCTAATTCCTTTGCTCTTTTGGGTTGATGTCCTATCTCTCTTATGATCCTACAAAAAATGCTTTCTAGGTGCACTTTGATAAGACTAAGGAGTTTTATGATATGACCAACTATTTATATGATAATAGTTGACATTGAAATTCCATTATTTATGCCCTAATTTATGAAAATAATAGCACCTAATCATCCTATGGTAGTATGAGAGATTAGGATGATCAAACCTTTTAGGGCCATTTTGATGGATAGGAGCTTCCTTTGATTTTGATGTACCACCTTCTTCCTTTGAAGAATCATTTTTTGTAATGGGTTTATAGAAAATGATTGCTCTTGTGTGCAACATCCCAAACCACTCTTATCATGTGAACTTCTTCCTTGTCCTAGTACCATCCGAAGGGACTCCTTTCCCTTTACCAATTTTTCATTTACTAATTTGATGTCTGCAACTTCCACTTTGACTTGTTTTAAGGATAAAGTTAGCTTTTAATTCTTAGCTCTTAGGTTTGAGATTTGTTTAGTAAGATCAGAAATAATAAAATTCGATAGTGATATTTCCTGATCCTTATATATGATTTTTTTATTTAACTAATTGTAAAGATTTTGAAAAGAGAACACCCGATTGCATAAAAGATCAAACCTCTCTTCATCATTAATATCATCATTTGATGTATCAGTGTCATCAAAAATGGGGATCATGTAGATGAGATGAGAATTTTTCACATCATCCTCCACTTCTTCCTCACTTTGTTCCTCATCATCCCAACTTTTATAGAAGTTGGTTTTCTTTATCTATTCTTAGGCTACAGTCTGATATTGTTAGGACATTTAGAGGCCATATGACCCTTTCCTCCATAGATCCATCATTCTATAGAAGAGAAATCAATGTTAGAATTAAATTTTTTTTACCTCTTTCTTTACCTTTAAATGGATTGGATCTTTGTTGATATGTCCTCTTGTTTCTTCTTATTATTAATCATTGTAGCTTGCATGAGAGAAAGGTAATCTCATCTTTGCTACCTTCATCATGCTCATTGAGCTCTTTCTCATTAGAGGTAGTCTTTAGAGTAATGGGTCTTTCTTGGATTACCCCTTTGCTTATGAGATTCATTTCATAAGTAATGAGAACACTTTGAAGCTCTTCAAATTTAAGAGTTGAAAAATATCTAATCTCTTCCATAGCCATGACTTTTAGTCTAAACTCTGGTTGAAAAGTTCTAATCATCTTAATGATGACATTGCTCTCAAGAAAATCTTTACTGGTACCTCTAATAGCTACAACAATATCATTTTATCTAGAGGAGTAATCTTTTATTTTTTCACCTTCTCTCATTTTAAGTTTATCATATTCACTTTTCAAAACTAACAACTTAGATTACTTGACAATAAAGGTCCTTCATAAGTAGCTTCTAAAGTTTGCCAAACTTCTTTGGCCATTTTATATCCTACTACTCTATTAAATTCAAATTTATTCAAAGTGCAATATAGAAAATTCTTTACTTTTGAATCAAACATGGACTTATGTTTCTCCTGTTGTGTCCATTTGTTCTAGGGCTTGATGATCAGGGTGGAGATGTCGACAGGCGGAGTGTATCCTTCAAGGATTGACTTCCAAACTTCAAACTCCATGGATTCAAAGTATTCTTGCATTCTAACTTTCCAATAGGTGAATTTGAATCCATCAAAAATGGGTGGATTTGTATAAGATATCCCCTCCATTGTTCAGTATTTGAAGTTGATGACAAAGAAGAGTACTAGGATCTAATACCACTTAAGGATCATTGAACTTAGAAGAGGGGGAAGGGGGGGTGTTGGGAGGGATGAATAATTTTCCCAAATTAAAAATTATTTAAAGTAAAGCATACACCAAAAATAATTTGGTTCCCCAAATTGGGTAGTTCATACTTGGAGGCTAGTTTGCAAGAACACCTCCAAACTTTGTTGCTCTCAAATATGGCTTGAAGAGCATCATACGTTATACAAGCTTTAAGCTCTTCATGTAGTGATTCATCATTGTGAATGCACTTAATCACATAAGGTCTTGACAAGCTTAGAATGTGGTTTATAGGATCCCACAATCTCTACAACTTGAGCTTTGCTCCCAAGTATTGTGGCATTGTACAACCACTCAATCCTATAGGATCTTGACAAGCTCAAGGATGATGCCTTCCCGCAGAAAGCAAATCCACCCTATAGGACAACAAGAGAATAAAAAATTACAAGGTAGGAATGTAACTAAACTTGTTGATCCTTGTATAATGAGGTACAACTTACTTTGACAAATTACAATAGACAAAAGATAGTACAATGAGGAACAATATCACACTAATGATGACTATAATGATTACTTGATATGACACTTGAAAGTCCAACAATTATTGCTTATTTCCTAATTGAATAAAGTCTTCTTATAGCTAATATGTTTTTGAGATCACCTCAAAATTCATGAAATGGCTATCTAATGATCATTGGAGATGTCTTCTTTGAGGTTGAGACATCTTTCTACATCAGACCTTTATTTAGGAGAGATGTCTTTGCTTTAGGAAAGATGTCTTTGTAGAGATGTCTTTAGGAAGACGTCTTTCTCTTCAAAAATATGTTTGCTATTTTTTAGAGACATATTTTTCTATTTAGTCTTTAACTCTACCAAGATGTCTATTGTTTCTTGGGGACATCTTTCTTTAGCTCCCTTTGCACTTTAAAGTCTTTGTTCCTTATCCATGTTCTTAAGCTTCCACGTGTCTTCTTGTCTTAATTCAAGTTCTATAAACACAACAACCATACAAACACAAAAACATCCTTGTACTCCATTTTTCTTAACATTTTGATATACCAAAAGGTCAACACCTTAGGATGAAAATTTCATGCTTCAAAAATTTTGATATATCCGTTCATGTATGTTAATTCTTACATGCCATGTAGGTGGGGTCATGACTAGCCTTAGCAACATCCTATATGTTCATGGTTTGAGAAAATACTTGGCTCAGTGACTATACGTCTAAGTAGTAGAGTTTAGACTTAAGAAAGTCATTAACCAGCCCCTTGAATATAACAAGATGGTGAGTTTTGGCTATTGGTTCAAGAATCTCCTTAAGAAGAGTGTTCCATCATTGTATGAATTTTTGCATGGGTTCAAGGGGTCCCTACTTGACCTTCATTAGTTGGTCAAGCATTTTGTTGGATTTCAAGTTATACTTGAAATAGTTAACAAATTATGATATTAAGTCCTCAAGAAAGGATATATATCCTCTTGCTAATGCACGGTACCAGTCCAAGGCTTTCCTAGTAAGGGACATAAGGAAAATCCAAATTATGGTATATGGTAAGGCCTGTAGCAACAAACACTTGGAATGGAAGGTTATAAGGTGGACATTAGGATCATCCGCATCATTGTACTTGATGAATTGAGGTATGAGGATGCTGGATGGAAAAGTTATCTGTGGAACAATAGGATTAGTTGGATTGTTCTTATAGAAGTTCATGATCTTCACTGTTTGGGTTTTGGAGGCTTTAAGCTTATGTAACTCTTTCATAAGGTCTTGGATCATTTGGAATGCTTGATCTAGACCTTGGGATATCCTAGTAGGTTGTGGTATATGTACATAAGATTATGGAGTGGGTTTAGAGGCCTGTGGCCTTGTAATGGGTTATGACATGGAAGTAAGAGGCTAGGTCATCATGGTTGTAGGGGGACAAAATAGTGATAAGGAGGTTGATAGAGGTTTTTGGGGAACAAAGGGTACGAAGAATGTTTGTGATGGCTATGGGACCCATTGGGATTGAGAAGAGATGAGCAATGGTGAAGACCATTAGTGATGGCTATGTAGATATTGGCTACATTGTAAAAGACATAGAGGAACACTTGGAGGCCATTTGGAGTATATATTATGCCTAGTGGGCTACTATGATAGGTGCAAACCCAAACATGGTTAGGTACACAAGAGATGAAGGTTAAGACACTTGTCCCATGAAACCAGTAGGGGAGGTTGAAGTAGCTATGATGGTTTGAGTTGTTAATTCTTAATAGAGGCATCCTATAAAGCTATCTGGTTCAGGCTCAACCTCAAATTCATTATACTTCTCGTGTTGGCTTTTTGAACTAAGCTACTCACTCTATTCATCCATCTTAATTAAATGAGTTAGTATATGTGCATAAGTGTGATTGAGTGGTGTTTTTTCATAGGGGGAGGATATGTCCTCCTTCCCACTTTGATGGATTAACTCATACTGACACTTCACCTTGGCCTTGATTTGTGGAATGAGTAAGTGAGCTTGGATTTTGGCACAAATGAAATTGTAGTGATCTTCATTTGTTATCAAAAAATCCAGGCTTTTCCCCCTTAATATAAATAATTACCTACGCTTAGCTATAGTAGGGTATTTTGGGTCATATATCCTCATAGCATCTTGGTTAGATGCCATATCGGTGAGGTTGAGGGACAACATAGTTGAATGGTTGAAAGACATGGTTATTGGTTTAAATTTGGTTTAATAAAATTTATAATTAATTATTTAAATGAAAATTCCAACAAGTGAAATTATTCAAGATGTAAAGGGTTATGGCTAGAAAATGGTGTAAACCATAAATGTAGGTGTGGTGTGGGTTGTAGGGGCAATGATGTACATGGCACTTGGGAAAGTTTGAAAGTTTTAGGTGTTGGAAGAACCAACTATGTTAGCTTCACTAGTAGGATCTACGCTAGAGGGTGTGTAGTAGATCACTGTATTACCTAGCCAACTATGCTAGTGATATCCCCCCTTGGAAAAATGTGTTGGTTTTAGAAAAATGAATGTGCAATGTTGGTTTTCCTAGTACTACGCTAGGGTATTAGAGAAGACTACACTAGTCTTCTAATAAGATTTCATAGTAGGAAGTTTATGTGGGTGGAGCAGAACTACAATGGCTCCTAGAACACCATGAATGTAGGTTTTAATGAGAAAAAATTGTAGGTTTGAGTGTTGAATATGTTGGATTTAAAAAGTCTAGCAACTACTATGAAAATTTTACAAACACCCAAATCACCTGCAACAACTACATTCGGTATTAGTTGTAAGTAATTGGACATGTTGGAAAATATCACAATAGAAGGATTTGAGTGGTTGTAGTAGAACAACATTGACCTTTGGAACACACAAAGGTAGTTTTAGCTATTAACCATGCTAGCCCTACAAAGTACATCAACTTCTGTGAGAATTTTATAGATACCTAAGTCACCTACAATAGCTATGTTGGGTATTAGTTGCATGGAGTTGAACACCAACATTGGATTTAATGATAGAAATTTGTAGGTTTTTGAGCTAAAAATGTGGAATACTTGGTTTTGTAAAATGTTTGAAAAGGTTTGGGTTAAGAATTCAGGTAGAGGTCCTCCTTCTAATGCTAGAAAATTGGTGCACTTGAAAAATTTGATTGTTGGAAAAAATTGAAAATCCTAGATGTGGAAATAATTTTGACCTTAAATCCCAAGGGCCTCCAAGAAAGAGGATTCAAGATACCCTAAATAGTTTGGCCAGTCACCTAGGAACTTAAATAATGTAAATAGAGAAAAATAAAATTGCAAATTCGAATGAAAATAAACATAGAAATTAAAACCTGCAATGAATTCTACACAAAAAATGAACTATAAACTTTATTAAAGTAGTAAGATGATTAAATTATAAAGTTCAAATGAGTATAGATTGTGTGTTCAAATGCACAAAAATCTTGCTTGGATGGAGCTTGAATCCTATTAAAGTTGGCAAGTTATGTTCTACAGTCAAACTCCATGATCTAGGTACTTCCTAACTCTAATCGTTAAGAACTCTTTGTTGGTTTTTACTTGAGTCTGCAACTTTGATTACCATTGGTATAAATGGTGGTGCTTCACTCTTGTTGCAATGGTACTATGTTAATGGTACTATGTTGAGATTCTTTGGTGCTTAAGTCGATACCAATTTGCTCTATAACTCTTGCAAATGCCAAAATGAGTTCAAAATGCTTAAGGTTGCAAAGGTTGCTAGGTTGCCAAAAATGTTCTAGAACCTGAATAAGGTGTTCAAGTTTGGCTTTTATAGGCTTCAAGATTTCTAATTTTAGGCTGCAAATTTTTTCCATGATTGCTAACAGATTGGTGTTTCTTACATGTGTAATAGGCCATGATTCCCAGCGTAGCTATTCATTTGTGGCAAGTTTTAACACCCAAGGGCCATCAAAACCACACTAGATACTAAATATAGTAAATGAAAATTTGTTACTACACTAGCTTTGTTGACCTTTTGGAATGTCAAAATGTTAAGGAAAATGGAGTACAAGGATGTATCTCTGATTGTTGTATTTACAGGAGCAAGAACAAAGGACTCAAGGACTCACAAGTGAATTTGGGATCACAAGGACTCAAGCGAGCATGGATGAATACAAAGAATTCAGGAAAACTATGTCTATTTCTTTTGAGGATGATTCCTATATGTTTGGCATGTTTCAAAGTGTTTTTGGCTTATTTTGATGATTCTAGAAGGTTATATGATGTATGGAGACTTGCTTGGAGGCAACTGGAGGCTCTCAACATCAAAACGAATAGTTTCATTTTTGGCCCCTATAGAAGAGATGTCATTCTGATATCAAAGATGTCTTTCTAATAGGTAGCACAGTCAAATATGTCTCTAAAAATAGCATCTGTCTTTCATTAGGCAAAGATGCTTTTCCTAGAGATGTCTTTTTGTAAATGGCCTATGTTCTATGAAGATGTCTTTCATCAAGCAAAGATGCCTTTCCCTAGCCAAAGACATCTTCATAGAACACAGGCAAGCTATAGAAAGATGTCTTCCATAATGAAGATTTTAGAGAGACGTCTTTCCTAGACAAAGACATCTTTCCATAATTGAAGGCAAAGATAGAAATATGTCTTAGGCATGAAGAAGATGTCTTTTATGACCATTAGTGACTATTTCCTAGCCATTGCATGAGTTCCAAGATGGATTTAGAAACATGGTAGCTATAAGAATACATCATATGCATTGGAAAATATGCAAGATTGTGTACAATCATTATCAAATCATTTGTTTATCATTGTAATATCTGTTGTTCTTCATTGTATTATCATTTGTTCATTGTACAGTGTGCTATACCTCAAGGTATAAGGATTAGCAAACTGAGTTGCATTTCTTCCTTGTACACTGCTCTCTCTTGTTGCCATTTCTTTCTTGTAAATTATTCTCTCTTGTTGCCCTATGGGGTTGATGTGCTTCTTGTAGGAAGACATCTTGCTTGAGGTTGTTGGGATCCTATGGGATTGAGTTATTAGTGCTATGGTACAACACTTTGGTGTGGAGCTCAAGATTATAAAGGTTGTGGAATCCTTGAAATCACATTTCCAAGACTGATGAGACCTTGCAGGGTTGAGTGATTGGTGCTATGGTACAACACTCTAGATTGGGGCTTAATGATTGTACAGTGTGTGGACCCTTCAACCATGTTTTGGGAGTAACAAAGTCCAGAGGTGTGCTTGCAAACTACCCTCCGAGTGTCAACTACCCAAGTTGGGGAACCACATTAAAATTGGTGTGTGCTTTGTGTTAAAGAATTTTTATTTGGGAAACTTATTAATCCCACACCCTTCTAAGTTCAACAATCCATAATTGGTATTGAAGCCTAGTACTCTTGTACTCTTCATTAATCTCCAAGAGTGAACAATGGAAGGGGCTTTCAACACCAGATATACTTGGTCAAGAAGATTAATTGTCTTTATTAAATGCTATATCCAATCTCTATATCATATCTACCAAAAAGGTGAATCTTTCATTCTATTTAGAAATAAAAGTATCTACTCTTACAAGCTTAATAGTGTTTGTGATATTGATTAAAGGTATGGAATATTTTGTAATGAGATTCTTTCTTTTGAAAATTTATGCATTGAGATAAAAGATGCTTTGCATGTTAAGGAAATAAAAATTATAGTTTGTAATGATGAATGCTCTAATCTCAAGAAAGAAAATTTAGACATTAAGGCTAAGGTTCAAAAACTAACCTATGTGATTAAGTAAATGAATAAGAACTCTTTGTCCAAAGACCAAAAGCAAATAGATGGATGTTTGAGAAATTTCTCCAAAGAAGATTGATGCAATCAATTTAGAGGTAGAGAAAGAGGTAAATAAAAGTGTAAAAATATTTAAAATTATAATTTTGATCTTTCTTCTATGGAATATTGGATATGTGGTGGAAGAGGCTATTTGACCTCCAAATGCCCCAATGCTTATAGGTTTCAAGAGAAAGAGTATGGTAGAGAAACGAGAAGTAACATTCATACAAGCTACGATGATGAAGATGCATCAACTCAAGAAAAAAAGATAAACAATTTCTTCACCATCTGGGATGATGGAGACCAAGGAAAGGAAGAGGTAGGTGACACCTCAAAAGATCCTCATATCATCTATATGGCTATCAAAGATGATGATGTTAGCCTTTCTAATGATGATGATCAATTTGAGAATGAGGAAGAAAAGCATGACATATTATGTAAGGTTGAAAGTATTTGTGTAAAGTTAACTAATTAAGTAAAAACTAAGGATCAAGATATTTCTTCATTAAATTTAACAATTTATGATCTCATAGAAGAAATCTCAGACCTCAAGGCTGAGAATAAAGAGGTAATCCAATCTTATGAGCAAATCAAGGAAGAAGTTGCAGATGTCAAACTTGTGAATGAGAGGCTGGTCAAGGGAAAAGAATCTCTTCAAATAGTTCTTGGGAAAGGAAGAAGTCCAAATGATAAAATTGGTATAGGATGTTGTTAATAGGAATAAGCATCAACATCAACCTCATCTAAACAAGAGACTGTTCCAAAAGTTGAGGTAAATACTAGCACTATAGGCAATAATAAGGTAACTCCAAAGGTCAATTACTTTGATCACAATAGAAAGATTAGATGTTACTACTATAATAGGCTAGGACATAAGCAATGGAATTGTAATTTAAAATATTATTACTTGAATACTTGGTCATATCATCAGATTCCTTGGTCTTATCCAAATGTGTCAAGAAAGGAAATCTTGCAGGATCATAGGAAAACTCAAAAGGATAAGGGAGTGAAGAAAGTTTGGAGAATTAATAAAAAGTAGGATGAGAATGAGAAGACACACTCCAACTATGAGAGGGAGTCAAGCCTTGAAGATTGAAGAAGTCTGCATAAGACGAGAAACCTAGAAAGAGGATCTCATTCTCTAGCATTGTAAGCATCTTCACTCTCTTTGATAAGAAAGGTAAGTATTTAATATATTTTAAGACTTTGGAAAATTAGCTTCAGGTTGTACAAATATTAGGATAAGCATATTTGATATGAGTGAAGCATTATTGGTTGTCAGATAAAATGCTATCATCTATGTATATGCAATCATCCTATCTTTTGTGTACATATGAGCATGATGTAATGAAAAATAGCTTGATTAGATTATGGTTGAATGGAAGCTTGTGATACTTTAAATTTTTTATTGATAAATCATATTTTGGATTCTTAACTAGATTGTATTGGTTTCAAGTAGTTTAAAACCCTTGACTATAATTCACAGACCAAAATATTTTTCCTGAACATTCATTGTTGTTTAAACATATATGTATTATGTTCCATATGATTTGGCATAGTTGCATCCCTATGAAATCATAAAGTCCAATTTCTTTTGAAAGATTTTTGATGTTTGATAATTAAGCATTGGATTTGGTACCTTTAATGTAATTCATGTATCTTTTGAGAAAAGAAACATTTCAATAGGAATTATTTGCTATCTTAAGGTCTTCTTTTTAAAAGTCTCCAAACTTATGGTTCTCCAAATTTATGGAGACATCTCCTAGTCCCATATGTAATTCTCAATTATGTGTAATATTTATATCTATTTGTGATGATTTTTGATGTGTTTTTCCATAACTAATGGGAGACCTTAGTCTCCATACTTGCTCTTAGAATTTTTGTGCAACATGGAGATACTAAAAGATTCAAGAGGGAATACCAATCTCTTTGCAATAGATGCATTATGACCAAAGAAACTAGATGTCTTAAAAATTATGTCATATATGCAAGGGGATTATGTTCTTAATCATCTTTTATCATACAAAAGGCCACTAGCATAGGGGGCCTCTTTTGAGATCTCCATCAAAAGATACTTAAGCAACAAGACATTCCACTCAGTTCTTCCTCAGCTAGAAATTAACAAGGAAGGGCATTTTCATCTGGTAATGTTGTAAAAGATAACATTTATTTAAAATTTTTTACTTAAATATGGTGTTTATTTGTCAAAGCTATTGAATTTTATATGCTACATAAACTTACTTGTGTTCACTATATTAAGGATTTAAAGATTGTTTGACCTTTTGTATGTTGATAAGTACTCACATTAGAGATCTCTGGTACTCACAATAGTATATTGGAACTGGAAAAGGTGTTCATAATTTATTTTGTTAGGTCATGACTATATAGTTAATTATATATATATATATATATGATTGGTTGTGATCTTTCAATATATTTTGACTTTTCAGCATGATAAGATGTATTGCTAAAATGTTAAATATGCATGTTTTTACTCACTTGTCTTGGAATTGCTCTTAGATTATTAGAATAATATTGGGTTAGAGATAGATTACTTGCTCTTAAATATCTTTTAAAATAATTGGATCAAGTATGGTTCTTGTTGTTGTAGATAAATGAAGAGTCACTCTTGATAAACACTAGTTTTACTTCATTAGCCCTATAAAATTAATGAGATGTGTACTTATCATATGGTTCTCTTGCAAAGTTTTCATTTTTTATGCACAATTATATTATGAAACATTTTTATAGATGTTTAGATAGTTTCTTTTGTGTATTTTCCATATAGGAGGAGAGTTTTGTTTGAAAATAGATATTCTCATTATGTAATGGCTTTTGATAACTATATGCTGCTATTCTACAATAATATATCTTTTGTAACAAATTTTTCTTCTTAAATATGTGACTCCTTCATTCTCTTTTTGTTAATATCCAACAAGGGAGAGAGTTTTTTTTTTTTGTGATAATGGTCATGGATATTCTATGATGTTGCTCTATTATGATATATATTTACAAGACAGGTTATATGCATCATCCTTTTTGGTCATGTCCAAAGAGGGGGAGAAGTAGCTTATGTATTGTGATAAAGACTAACTCATTTTCTTAAGTTTTGGACATAACCAAAAGGGGAAGATTGTTGACCTTTTGGTATGCCAAAATGTTAAGGAAAATGGAGTACAAGGATTTTTGTGTGGTTGTTATGTTTATAGGAGCAAGAGCAAAGGACTCAAGGACTTACAAGTGAATTCAAGATCACAAGGACTTAAGGGAGCATGGGAAAATACAAGGAATTCAAGAAAAATGTGTCTACTTTTATTGATGATGATTCTTGGATGTTTTGGCATGTTTTGGAGCATTTATGGCTCATTTTGATGAGTCTAGGAGGTTATACGGTCTATGGGGACTTGTTTGGAGGCATCTAGAGGCTCCTAGCATCATAACGAATAGTATCATTTTTGGTCCTTATAGAAGAGATGTCTTGTTGATACCAAGGATGTCTTTCTAGTAGGTAGCATAGTCAAAGATGTCTCTACAAAATAGTAGACATCTTTCATTAGGCAAAGATGTCTTTCCCTAGACAAAGACATCTTCATAGAATATAGGCCAGTTGCAAAAAGATGTCTTTCTTTAGATAAAGACATCTTCTAGAATGAAGATTTTAGAGAGATGCCTTTCCCAGACAAAGATGTCTTTCCAAAATTGAAGGCAAAGATAGAAAGATGTCTCAGGAATAAAGAATACATCTTCCATGACTGTTAGTAACCAATGCTTAGTTGTTGAATGAGTTCCAAGATGAATTTAGAAGCATGGTAGCTATAAGAAGACATTTTATGCATTGGGAAATGTGCAAGGTTATGTACAGTCATTGTCAAATCATTTTTTATCATTGTAATCTCTATTTCTCTTCATTGTATCATCATTTGTTCATTGAAAAGTGTGATATACCTTAACATACATGGATTAGAAAATTGAGTTGCATTTCTTCCTTGTAAATTGTTCTTTGTTGTTGCCCTGTGGGGTTAATGTGCTTCTTGTGAGAAGCCATCTTGCTTGAGCTTGTCAAAATCCTACAGGATTGAGTTGTTGATGCTATGGTACAAAACTTCAATGCAGAGCTCAAGATTGTAAAGGTTGTGTAAGCCTTGAAACCACATTTCCAAGCTTGATGGAACCTTGTGAGGTTGAGCGATTGGTGCTACAGTACAACACTCTAGAGTAGGGCTTGATGATTGTATAGGATGTGGACCCTTCAACCACATTTTGAGAATAACAAGTCTGGAGGTGTGCTTGTGAACTATCCTCTGAGTGTGGACTATCAAAGATGGAAAACCACGTTAAAATTAGTGTGTGCTTTGTGTTAAAGAGTTTTTATTTGGAGAACTTATTCATCCCCCCTTCTAAGTTTAACAATCCATAGGCTTTACCTCAACTATGCTATCCTTGGAGAGTTACACTAGTGATGAGTCATGGTTTGTCAGGCCCAGTTATAGGAGCCCATTTATTGGAGCCTTGATACAAGATAAGGTCTGTCAGGCCTAGTTATCGGACCCTTGATATCGCAGCCGTGATATCGCATCAGCGATATTGCATCAGCCACGATATTGCGTCCGCTCTCTGATATCGCGACCTACCTCAATTTCTATAAATAAGAGGTAACTTTCCTTGTTCTAGGAATTAGTATTTAGATTTTATTGTAAGTTTTAAGTTTATATTTCTCTCAACTCTTTCCTCCTAGTGTATGCCCACAGTGTGGTGATTGTAATTGTACGGCATCCTTTATTTGAATGTGACGTACTTGGACATGCACATGATCGGAAATAAAGATCAAGATTACTTCATCATTGCAGCATTCACTTAGTTTAATTATTTATTTAATTGTTAATTACTACTTTCTTAGTTAATCTCTTCTCACCCTAAACTCCTGCTAAATGCAGAATGAGTACGACTTGATTACGAGCATTTAAGTGTGACTACTTGGTAACCCAGTAGCATACCTAGTTTCTGCACTTGGTAATCCTAGTGGTAGTCATGCACGAAGTCTAAGATGTGTACGGATAATCGAGGAACAGATGCTCGTCACACTTAGGCTAACTTAGATTCTCTCTCACCCTTCTCTCTTAGCTTAGTTAATATTATCTTCCATTGCCTTCAGGAGTAGCATTAACATAAAAACACATCAGACACCTCACTCTGGGCTAAACCATATGTGACAAAGTTAACACTAGTCTAGGTGGGAAGACGGCAAATTGCAACCTAAGGCTAATTATCTAGATGCCACAACTAGTCTATCTGCGGAGTACGACCGGATCACACGTGTAATGCTCGTATTCGTATGGTTGAGTGTAGGGGTACCTCGCCACTCATCAACTAACATTATTGAAATCTACTAGGAAAGATTGCGATGATGTTGATGATGTGAAGATTTCTGAGAATTTGTGATGACTATGCTAGCCATGCTATAATTGTTAGAAATTGTGGTGACTATGCTAGCCATTACTAGAAAAATGGAAAATCCAACAACTTCAACATTGGATGCATGTAGCTCTAGCGTAGCAAAGACCATGAACACCATAAAACCCATGAAAATGCCAAATTTGAGAGTCCCCAAAGCATTTTAGCCTTCCCAAGCCCAAATATAAACATGAAATTACTTTTTCCACTTGGAAAGTGAGGCAGTAGCAACTTATGAGGCATTTTTGAGCCCCAAAAAGTTAATGTATGCAAGATTGCAACTCATGGACCACAAACCTTATATTTATAATAAAATCTTGCCTCAAGTTGGGTGGTGAAGGTTTACAATTGACAACATGAATTTTCTTAGTGGTGTTTCACTTACTAGAGTGGAAGACATATTTCTAGCTTGTAAGATATCTTTCTAGGTCATAAGATATATTTTATCTCTAAAAGAAATCTTTTTATAAAGAAATATGTATTCTAAGTGACATCTTTCTACAACAAGCATATTCTTCTTATTATGACATTACTGTGAAAAGTTATCTTCTTTGAAGCCTAAGCCTTTAGTGTATCTCAAATTGATATTCTTTGGTCTATAACACCTATAATTCATTGCAAAACCATTCATATTCCATTGAACGCATGAATTGCTCACCAAGATTCCAAGTGTTGTGTACTTTTATTTAGTAAAGTTTGTGTTGTTTCATTTATTTTTCATGTTAGGGCATCTTGTATTAGTTAGCTTGGTTTGCTATTATTGCTAAACTTAGTTTAAGTTGTGTTGTTGCAATTGGCATTATGACATGTTTATTTTAGTTTGATATCATTTTTGGATCTTTTGAATTATAGAACTTAATTGCTTTTTCTTATGATCCTTCATCATTAACATTTGGTTTGTCATATATTGATTATTTGTTAGATATTTGAATGTTAGATATAGCATTGAGTTTTATGAACAATTAGAGATGGAATACCTAGGGATGTTTGATAATTGACCCTCACTATGATGCATTAGTGTGGCTTTCATTATAGACCTTATCTTATATGATATGATAAGATAATTGACCCTCACTATGATGCATTAATGTGTCTTTGATGCCTCCAGAATTTATAGGTAAGTCCTAATTAGTTTCCTTAGAATTGATACTTTAAAATAGAAGAGGTGAGTCTTGGATGATTCCTCTTATTTGATTTGAGAGTATTAATAAATTCATGTGCATGGTAGTTTGATATTGAGTTTGGTTTAGTTTAACATTTAAAAATTACCAAGTACATGTATCAACCTTTTCATACATTGACATTGAGTATGGTGCATGATAGCCTCCTCATTCATAGGTTGAAGGGTGGAGTGATAATTTATTTAATTAGTAATGTTAGTTTTGGATTATTATGATTTTACACTCTTATTTGCTCTATTTATAGATCTATGATAACATGTTTTAGAGGTTTACCATGCCTCACCTTGCCACTATGAGATCTTTTCACTTCTTAGTTGGAGGAGGTGTCAAGGTTTCTCACCTAGTTCTATATTGATATCCCCTCTATTTATATATTTCTAGGACTAGGTGGAGTGTGGAGGTGATTGATGACATTAGTACTTTGAAGATCTCTTATTACAATATTTCCTAGAGTTAGACACACATGAATAGTATATGTAATAGACCATTTTCATCATTTTTGTTTAGACATTATCTCTCTATATTTAATGTTTTTAGATTTATAGATATTGTATGGCTAGACCCTTGTTATCATGCTAGCTATTTATGAAAATTTCATATTTGTAGCTATATTGTTCTCATTGTTAGTATTATATTTCTTTAGTTTATTTCAGATTTTTAGTTTACAATATATTTTCTCTTTTAGTAAATTTTTAGTTTTCAACATATATAAATTATATAATTTAAATATTTAATTTTATTTTCTTTCATCATTCTAAATTCTTCTTATTCTTTGGTCATGACTTCACCATACTTTTCCTTTCATTTCCTTCTCACTACATATTCTTTTTCAATATTATGTCTCTTTTTTGTAACTAATCTTTCATTAGGGGGTCTATACCCAACGTAATGCTCTCCAACATAAGGTTTGGAATGAGGGTGTTATAGAATCAATGTTGGTAAAGGCATACTAGATAACTTATTAATAAGAATTTTGGAAATCATTATTTAGAACATATTAATTAGAGATATAAGTAAGTTAATATGATGATTTCTACATTCTAAATCATTGTTGTCAAAAGGGGTAATTTTTTAGACCTATTTGACATAATGCTACATTTATTTATTGAATATAGGATTTTTTATTAGTTGATCATTGTGAGAGATTTCATATATAAGTCATTTTGTAATTGGTTTATTGATAAATTGATTTTAGAAAAGTTTATATGCAATTAAACTTTATGGCTTAGAATGTTTTCTTGTCTTGTGATATTCTTATGATGTATATGAAAATCATGATATGATTTTTAATATAGCTAAATGGCTAAGTCTAGGAAAAATATGCATTGTAAATCTAACGTGTTCTTTATTAACTATAAAAAAATAGAAAAAGAAAAATATAGGAGATAAAAAGATTAAGAAGTAGAAAGAAAGAAAGCATGAGGTAGAATAGAAGCCTGATATTATTGATGAAATGAAAAATGAATGGTGAAATTCTAAATATATTGGTTTTTTTGAGGTAGTCTTGTTTATAGTTTCAAGTAATTTAAAATATTTTTCATGTTTTTATATTTTAAAAAAATGAGTCTTTTTCCTATCTATGTGATACTTGAAAAGAGATTCATTTATAGTCTACCATCAAAAAGTAAATAAAAAAAAGATATTGATATGTTAATCTTAGTTGAACATATGATAAAAAACATGAGTACAATTGCTAGCATATTTTTGATGTTTATATCCTTGATATTAAAATAAAAGTGATATTACCAAATTATGGATGCCAATTAGTTTTTTTCTCTTGGATAGTTAAAGTTTTCTTGAAACAAAAAGGTAAGCTAGTTAGAAATATAACATAGTAAGTTTTAGGACTAGATGCTTAGTGTATTATTAAGATTATTTTAAACATTAAAGATTTGGAGAATATGTTTATCATCATCATATTTTTTTAATGGAAATCTAGAGTTATTGGTATGAATTTCTTTACTAGTTTAACTGATACTTAATGAAAAAATATACTATTTTTATGGTAATTAAATGTTACTCAATTTATCATTTCTTAAGTAGTATAGAAAAAATTATTTTGTTGTTCTTTTAAAGATAGTCATGATAAGTAGTATTCTAGTTAAATTATATTAGATAAATCCAAAGATTTATCGATGCTAATAATTATTTAGAGATGATGAAACTTAGGAGAGAACTGTATCTAGTAAGAAATAATTTTTAACTTGTAAGTAATAACAACTACATTTTCATTAAGAACTTTGTATAGATTTTATCATAGTTGGAACTAGGAATGATATACTAATGAATGAGAATACGTTGATTAATAAACAAGATTAATTATTACATTATGTGATTTTAAGAAATGATATTCTAGTTAATCTCTCTTAGATTAGAATTATCAAACCATGACCTACTTTAGTTTTAATTATTGAAATCATAAGTTCTTTACTAAGCAAGATATTATAGATGATTGTTAATAGTTTTACTACTAATGCACCTTCATTTTTTAACGTGCTCATGAAAGATTACTTCATTGTTTGAATTAAAGTTTGCTAGAAATTGTTTAAAGAATGGAATCAAAGATTAATATCAACTTCTATTTTGAGTTTTTTAATTTTAAAAAATATTTACAATATCTACCTAGATACTTTTATTGAAGATTTTGAATATATTCTCATGAATTCAAGAATAGATGTAGTATATCCTACTTATTAACTTAAATGTCATGAAGTTAGATATTTAGTTTATCATCTAGAATTGGAAGCTATTATTTTAACTCTAAAGGTTTGAAGGAATTATTTAGTTGTAACATAAATTACTCTTTAAATAAAAAAGAGAATAAAAATTGAAAGTAAGTTTTAACAACTTTATTAAGTATTTCAATAGTTGAAGAAAGACATCTGAATTTAAGTATGTGATTATATGTTTTTAAAAGTTTATCTAAAATGTATTCTACAAAAAAATGATTCATTAAGAAAAAAAAGAAACATAGAAGGATGTTTTGCATAAAAGAAACATTCATGATAGCTTTGTTTTATCAAATTGGAGATTTGAAATGTTAAAATATAGGCTAGTCATCTTGGAGAATGATACCTTCGACAAGTTTTAAATGGTTGAGCTTATTGTCAAAATCAGTAGTCCTTCAGTCACCTAAACCATGCTTCAGTCAACTGAATAGACTCATCCAACTAGTCTCATCTAAAATAGTTGAAATTTATAAAAATATATTTTATTATGTTTCTATACTCTTATGGTTGTATGTATTGCATGATTAGCACATGTATTTGATGTAATTTGATCTACTTTAAGATCTCAAAAGCCTCATTTAATTTTCCTTTGTTTAGAGGACTAGTTTCATGATATTTTTTACCTTAAAATACTAGTTATAAGAAAGGGATACTTAAAACTCTTGAAATGAATGTTTCTTTTTCAAGGATTTGAAGATTGTCAGGGAACTTATTAGTAGAAGATATTGGACAGATGTAGGGAGTGCACTAGGCTCATGTCAAACAACTATAAATTATGTTGTATTCTATTTATTCTATTTTCTTTCTTGAATTTCATTTTGATCTTAGTTTAAATGTGCTTTACTTTTATTTATGTAAACATTTTCAAAATTGTTTTGGATAGTAGATTTAATTTTCATTATGCAAATTTTATTGGTACATCTTGTTCATCCTTTGTTTAAGGTCCAACATTTAATCCACAATTGACATTAGAGATTGAACTCTTGGATATTAAAGTAACCTTTGGAAAGAACTTCTTCTAGTTTTACTATATCTATTATAAGTGCATAATCACCTCCCAAGCCTCCATTATTTGATATATCAAACAATAATTATTAGAATATAATTTTATACAATTATTGGATTTTGATATTTGACCTTTGGTTAATAATAATTATTTTGAACCTATAGAAATTCATAAAATAATAAGTAGAAATTCTTATACAAGGCTCAAACCTTTAAAATTTGGAAAGATAATGATATATGGCCACATGTGACAATTGCTAAGGTTATGAATGCTTTCTACTATGATCTATGTCCAAAGAAATTCAATTGAGTTATTTGTTACAAAATAAGCAAGGAGATTTAGGACCGCCTTGAGTCAACACATGAGAGGAACAATTTGGTTAAATAATCCTAGAAACAAGTTCTTGATTATAATTTTGTGTGTTTCAAGCTGAGATAAGATGAAAATATAAAGGATTATTATTTTAGAGTTACTAAAATTACAAGTGCTATTAAAGGACTTGGTGAAGAATGCTTGAGTTTAAGAATTTATCAACAAATCTAGAGAAGCCTTTCAAAATAAATTTCATGCCAAAGCTATAGCCATCCTTGAAGTAAGAGATATGAATCTCGTAAAGGTTGATGAACTCTAAGAAACCTTGAAAACTTATGAAAAGTTTCTTCAAGAGTATAATAATGTTAAAATATCAAAGAAGAACATTATAATAAAATATTTCAAGAATGTTGAAGATGTTGATTTAGATAAGTTTAAAGATGAAGAAGTAGTCCTCTCATCAAGAAAATTTGGTAGGCTTCTTGATAGAAAGCATGAGGGAAAAGGGATCTTGAGTAATGATAAGAATAATGAGAAGAAGAGTGAAATTTAATGTTATCATTCTCATGGCTATGATCACATTGTAGCTAAATGTACAAGAAGAAAAAAAGAGAAATAAGAGAAATGATAAAGGTAATAATGCTCTATGATTTTGGGATGAATTAGAGTAATCTTAATTTAATAAGATGATAAATGAAGAATATAAACATATTTTCATGATGGCTCTTAATGGAGAATATTATCTTGCTAAGGAAGATAAGATTAGGGATGAAGAAGAAAGATATGAACTACTCCTAAATTCCTTCACCAAACTTCAAAGTATTTGCATAAAGATGTTAACCGAGCTTCATGTCCAAGAATTAAAGTTTAAAGCTCAAGCTGATGAATTCAAGATAAAATAACTACTTAGGATGATCTTCAAGAAAGTTGTAACTTCTTTCAAAAATATCTTAAGGAAAGAGACACTTAGCTTTAAGAAAAAGAGGAAAAAATATAGAACCTCCTTAAGCAACTCAATGACTCTCAAGTCACTATTTAGTATTAGGCCCAAGAAATTGAAAAGCTACAAAGTTATCCTTAAAAATTTGCTAAATGGATAGTTAGTTTAAACATGATGATGGAAAAATTAGAGGAGGTTGGTGACAAATTAGGTCTTTAATACAAACCAACACAATCTACATGGAGAAGACAAGGGAATTGGAATTATAGTTCAAGGTATAAAATATTTTCTAGAAAATCATAAAATTCGTGCTTTTATTATTATAATTATGGTTACATATAGTATTATTATCTAAAACACCACAATGAAAATCCACGTTATGCACAAGAAACCTAGTAGCCATGAATTTGCATTGTAATTTGATGGAAATTTAAAGGTAGAAATAATTGCCTATTTTCCCATGGAAAATCCTATCCCATGGCCTTATCCATGGAAATTTTTGGACATTTTGTCATGTATAGAGTGAAATTTATAGTTTAGAAGTTGTAAGGCTAGTATGTTACCAAAATGCTCAAAATGCTAATATTGAAACCAACGTGTGAAGGCTCAAAATGCTAATATGTTACCAAAATTGGCAACAAGAAGCCAAAAATGTTGGTGGCATACATGTTGGAGTTTGGGCAATGAAAATCTCCCAAATTTGTTACCAAATTTGGCATGAATAGCTTCATATGTTGGCTGTCAATAAGCTATACTTTCTGAATGGTGAATGTGCCAAATACATTGTATGTCAATGCCCAAAAATTTAAAAACTTTGGTATGTCATATGCTATAGATTTAGGCCAAAAAAAACATCAAAAATATTTAAGAATTTGTTAGAAATTTGATAGAATTAGATTGGAAAAAAATGAAGATGCACATAGCGTATTTGAATCAAAATTTTCATCCATTTGTGAACTTTTTAAAATTTTTAAAATCTTTAAAAATTGATACTTTTGAGAGAGAGAGAGAGATTAAAAAGTCCAAAGCCATTTTAAATAGAAGATTGCCCTAGGCACATATGAACAAACTAAGAACATTTGAGAGGATTGCAAGATACACACTACCCATTAATAAGCTATATTGTCATCACCATTTTTAAGCAACCATGAAACAATTATAGTTCCACATCTTGTACTCTCTGAACCTTGTATTTTTTCATCGAATTAATACAAATTGTTTACAATGTTTTGCATACTTCAAATTTTCTAGAAATTTACTTTGGTGTTGGTTCTATTTATTATGCATTTTCTAGTTTGTTTTCCATCATAATATCATCCTAGTAATAGAATTCTAAGTCTTCGAGTGATCAACAAGACCATTTGAGGTGCTCTAGATCCTTTTTTGAGGCTAGTGGATCTAGGGTTAGACTATTACATGTTAGGATTTTCATTTTTTCTAACATTGAACTTTCTAGTCATTACAGTTTTTGGTGTTATAAGGAGGACCTCTATCTAATTTCTTCATAAAAATTGATTTACAGAGCCATTGGCTATTTCTACCTTGCCTACCAATGTATGTAAAAAATTATAAACTATTTTGTTTTTCTAAAGACCAATGTGTAGAATTGCAACTAGTTTTAGCATAAAATCAAATTTTCTTATCATTGTTTTCACTATGCAATTTGTAGGGCTACCCCTCTCCTATGCAAATTTAAAATTTTGAAAATATTAATTTTTTATTATGGCAATGCACACCACTACCTTAACTACTTACTATCAATAGTTTAAAATTAATCTTTTCCATAGTTACAATGCCTAGCACTACTCTTATTTTCTACGTTTACAACTTAAAAGCTTATTTTTATAGTTTTAGTGCAAGTTGGTTTTCTTATTGCCTCCATTTTCATTTTGTAATGTTTCTATGTTGATGAAACATGTTTTCTAGTTGCCATGACATCAAGTATCCGATGTCGGGGTCTTGATTCAACGTCAAGTATCCAACATTGGGGGGTATATGTTGGCCTATAAATATAGTGCCTGGGCTCCCGATTTGGAATCATGTTTTTGGTCATTTTTCAGTCAAAGTAGCGAAGCTCTTGTAGTTTATTTTCTCCCAAGTTAGAATATTTTTTGACTACCCATAAAAGAAGTCTAAGTGTGTATGGATCTTTATTTAAGCACTGATGTACCTAAGCATAGTAGTTTGATGGGAATAAAAAAAACTCTTTTTACAATCCTTGTAGCACTAAGAATAGATTAATATTTCTTTTAATGCAATTTACTTTCATGCTCTCTACTTAAATGCATTTGAACTAAGCAGTTTATTTCTAGTTATTAATGAACACAAGCACAACCACTTTGAACATACATATAGTACCTGGTAACCCAGAAACGCTTAATGTTTGGTAGTCCAGTAGTGTTATATGTGTTCAAGATGTGTCCAAGAAAGTGGGATGGTTACTTGTGTTAGGCTATCTAGGCAATAGATGAATTAGATATTCAATTAATTTACCTTTCATTCATGTTGTAGGTGATCAAATTTATAAAACATAAAATAAGAAAAATCATGTGCCTTAATTACACTTAAACCATACCCTTTCACCTCACAAGTGTAGTTGGAGAGAAAATGAACATTCTCAATGTCCATTGCACTTTCTAGAAGAGCTAGTTTACTAGAGAACTATAGGTCCATGGAATTCAACCGAATTGCATGTAAACGCCTTAGTGATTCATAGGGTTGGATGTAGTGGTACCTTGCCATTCATCATTGGTGCCATTTCCAAGGAACTTTTGGTTGTTTCATGTGCTATCTAGGACCTAGTGAAATTATTTCAATTTTTGGAATGAACCTTAGAATCACATCACATCTTAAGATTACTACAATAATCTTTGGAAGCACACTACATTTTATTTGATCTAATTGAAAATGTCTTCTCATAGGAGCAATTCTCCATCTAATTTTGATAAAGCTTATCAACCAATGCCTCAACAATATCAAATAGTATATGTGCATCCTGATGAGTATGTACCAAACTTCACCTTCATCCTACAGTAGGATGAACAACTATGGTGGTGTGACATGGAGGGCAACATTGTGTTGCCACTCGATTGATATGTTCCTACAATGCTCTACCAAATGCTTATATGATATGGTCTTCTAGAACATCATGCTAAGTATGTTGCGAAACATACTAATGCTAGGGATTATCATCCCATTGAGGCACAACATCTACAAGATCGATAGCTAGAATAGTGCTATACATCTTTGAAGGGAAATAAATTTAAAGATTCTTCATTCTTGTTATACCAACAAGCTAGTGGAGAACCCTTCTCTGGAGGTTTTTCATTCAATGAAATTCCTTTCTTTGACTTTGGTGAAGGAGGTCAAAACTAGAACTTGTAGTTGATGATTCACAATCTTGGTTATGGTAAAAATGGATCTAATGAAAAAGAAGGATCTGGAGGGGTAATTGAAGGTAGGAATGTAGACAAAAAGAAATATCTTGATCATGGTTGTGATTGTTGAAGAGTTGGAAGCAGGCATCATGATGGTGTTGATTCTTCTTCCTCTTCTCCTTCGTCATCATCATCTTCTTCTTCTGGCTCTAACCATGACCACAAAAGGTGAGACCATGATGGAGGTGACCAAAACAAGCAAAATGATCAAGAAGAGCAAAATGATCAAAGGGACCATTGGGAAAGGGAAGATCAAGGATGTAGATGTTCAAGAGAGGCACATTGACATGAATAAAGGCGTAGTCGAGGGCATCATAGGAATCATGATCAAGGCCTTGATGAGCCTCTACTTACTACTCAAAGTATGCTTAATATCATAGAGGTAGTACAAATTCCAACAAGGCATGTGAAGGATAGTTGAATCAAAAGGTTAGATATGAACAATATTTCTCGATTTGAAGGAGGATATAACTTTGATCTATAGAACCATCTACAAGCTTTCCAAGATGCATGTGCCTTGCAAAACATAGAGAATGAGTGATAGAAACTTAAGTTGTTCCCTAAGACATTCATCAAAGAAGCAGAGAATTAGTACCAATCCTTAGTTTTGGAATCTATTAGATGATGGAGCACCATGTTGGAGTTGTTTAATGATAAATATCAAATGTACTCAAGAGTGTCCAACTTGAGAAGGTAAATCCAAGGATGGAAACAAGGAACACATGGATCCTTGGATGTTGCCATTGGTTGATATTATTCCTTGATGCAAAAATTTCCTAGCCATGGTTATTCTCAACTAGATCAACTTCATCACATAGTAGATTGGCTTTGATCAGAAATGAGGAGAACCCTTGGTGTCTATGCCCAGGGGTGACTGTTAGAACTAAGTGCTTAACAGATACAATAATTAATCAAGTAGGTAGCTAAAGAGGAGGGTGAACTAAGAAAAAGAGAAAGTGGAGAGGAATATAATTGTGATCCTTCCATTCACAAGAGGGAGGTTCGATTTTGCGACAATGAGGATGAGTCCATACTTGATGAGGGGCAGAATAAGAAAACCTTGCCACTCTAAAAAATTTAGTCTAAACTTATGACCAAGTTTGGTCATTTATGAGACTTCATGGATAGTAGATTTCAAGCTATCCTCAAAATTGTTGAGGAGTTTAAAGAACAAAGTAGTGATTGTGAGCATAGGATGTGCAAAAAAGTTGAATGTGCCTATCACAAAGGTAAAGGCAAGATTGCTACAATAGCAAAAGTTGTAGACAATGACTTAGATGATGATCATGGGTGTGACGTTTGTCAGTATGAACATCCTAGGGGATGTTGCCCCATTGTGTCACACTTACAGGAGTCTGGGATGTATGCCATAAATCCATGACTTACATAGAGGAAAACATCCAGAAGATTACCTTATCCTCAAGGTAATTTTAGGTAGTTCCACCAACAACAGCAATATTATCTAAGTGGAGCTCCACCACAACCATATGAGTAGTATCAATAGTGAAAACAATCAAAATCATGGGCACTAGCACCACCAAGCTAGTAATACCCTTACTAGAAGCCTAATCCTTATGGTTACTACATTTAGTAACCACTATCTTCACATGACTACTCCAATCATGTCTCTACTTTCTAGCCTTACTACCACCCTTCTGATTATTACTGAACACATTCTTCACATGAAAGAAGGAATACCACCTCTTACCCTTATCCTCCTCTTGTCCCTACACATGCTCCTCCTCCACCTACATAGATACCACCTGCTCCACCTATGCAAGGTGAACTACCAACTCAATCACAACAACGCAATGCTACGAGGGCTATTAACTTACAATCGGTTCATCAATCAGAGGGGTCAAATACTCGATCAAGGAAAAGACCTTTCTTTCAATCTCGCAATCCACCTAAGCCCTCACAAACATCCATAATTAACCACCTTGCTCTTACATCTTCCTCTATATCTAATACCTTTAAGTCCCCTGTAAACCAAAATTATCCTAGGATCCATACTATCATGCTTACTCATATAGTATCTGATTGGATCTATGTTGGAAACCTTCCTAGGAAATTAGCTGATCCTAGAAGTCCTCTAATTTATTTGCAGATTGTTGGTAATGAACCATGCAAGGCTCTTTTCAATTTAGGTTCTAGTGTCAATTTAATTTCTCATGAGATATACACTACCTGGAACCTACCTCCTCTCAAGAAGAGCAACATTAGATTAGAATTGGTAGACTATTCCATCATTGTTCCATTGGGACTAGTAGAAGACATCATGATCATTGTCTATGGGTCATCTATCCTACTGATTTCCTAGTAATCAAAGTGGAGAACTATAAAGGGGATTTCCCAATCATCATGGGAAGGGCATGGCTAAGCACCATTGATGCAAGAATGGACATTAGAGATCTTTGCCTAGAAATATCTAAAGAAAATGCATTTGGAAAAATCGAGAAGAAGAGAGTTCCATGCATCACGTACAACGATATATGGTGCAATTATGTGTAGAAACTCTAGGTTATAAAGTAAGAATCTATCTCTACATGCAATTAGTATGTGCCAGAAGTAGAAATTCAAAGGTGTTTGTACATAACAGTTACAAAATAGGAGGGTACCCAGTGGCTGACCATTGATTCTAAAAGTAGCACACTTTTCACAGAACCAACTGAGAGCCTAACATGTGCATATGTCATGAGCATGGATGAACTTAAGCAAGTTCATCACCAACTCTATGATGATACAAATGATGATACTCACTAGGAAGAGTTGGAGATTCCTAAAACTTTCAAGAAAGAACCCCTTGAGCTGAAAATGCTATGGGAAGGAATGGAATATGTGTTTTTGAAAAATGGAAAGCTGATCATAATTAATGCAAATCTTGCTCCAAAGTAGAAAAAGATGTTTTTGAAGTTAGTTGAAAAATGATTAGCAGCATTTGCTTGGTCATATCCTAACCTCATAGGGATTGATCCTAGGATATGACAGCATTGCATGTACAATGATCTAGCCATGAAGCCAGAAAGATAACCATGGAGGTGATTGAACCCCAAACTAAAGTAGATTTTCAAGGAGGAAATCGAGCAACTCCTCAAGGTGGGGTTCATTTATCCTATTGCAGATAGTGAGTGGATTAGTCCACTTGTAATTGTGTCAAAGAAAGATGGCAAGTGGTAGGTTTGTATCAATTTTCAACTACTAAATATGACAACATTCAAAGATGATTTTCCATTTCCATTGTTGTCTAGGTTCTTTACACAATATTTGGGCATTGCTACTATAGTGTTCTAGATGGTTATAGTGGCTATAACCAAATTCAAATTGCACCAGAATACCAAGTGAAGACAACATTCATGAGTCCCTGGGAGACTTTTGCATATTATAAGATGCCATTTGGTCTATGCAATGCTCATGCCACATTTCAACACCTAGTTCTAAGAATTTTTCAATAGTAGATAGGTAGTGGTGTGAAAGTCTTCATGGATTACTTCTCCACTTATGGAGCTACATTTGAGCAAGCCTTGGACCACCTTGAGCAAGTGCTAAAATGATGTGTTAAAACCAACTTGTGACTTAATTAGTAGAAAAGTCACTTAATGGTCTAAGAGGGCATTGTATTAGGGCACAGAATATCACAAGAATGAATTGAGGTAGACCTTAAAAATATAAGGGTTATCTAAGGAATAACCCACCAACCAGAAATAATTAAAGATGTTTGATCATTCCTTGGACATACTGGCTACTATTGATGATTCATAGAGAATTTCTCTAAGATTGCAAAACCATTGGTGGAACTAACAAAGAAAGATGCTCCCTTTATCTAGACCATAGAATGTGAAAAATAATTTCAACAGTTTGATGAGTTATCATTCTATTGGCTGTGATATTGCATACGTGATATCGTAGCCTGTTTCCTCATCTATAAATAAGAGGTAGATAGATAGAGTAAGGGGATTATTTATTAGCTTTAAGTTTTTAGTTTTAAGTAGTTCTTCTCTTAACCTTCTCTCCTAGTGTATGCCCGCAATGTGGTGATTGTAATTATATGGCATCCTTATTCGAGTGTGACGTAATTGGACACACACATGACTATAAATAAAGATCGAGATTACTTTATCATGACAGCATTCACTTAGTTTAATTATTTATTTAATTTTTATTTACTACTTTCTTAGTTAGTATCTCTTCACACTACACTCCTATTAAATGCAAAATGAGTATGAATTGATTATGAGCATTTAAGTGTGACTACTTGGTAATCTAGTAGTGTACCTAGGATCTGTGCTTGGTAATCCTAGTGGTAGTCGTGCATGAGGTCCAAGATGTGTACGGATGATTGAGGAACATATTCTCATCGCACTTAGGCTAGCTTAGATTCTCTCTCACCCTCTCTCCCTTAGCTTAGTTAATATCATTTTCCATTACACACAGGAGTAGCATTAGTATAAGAACACATCATACACCTCATCCTAGGCTAAACCATACATGACAAAGTTAACACTAGTCTAGATGGGAAGATAGCAAACTGCGACCTAAGAATAACTATCTAGATACCATAACTAGTCCATATGCGGAGTTTGACCGGATCGCACATGAAACACTCGTATTCATATGGTTGAGTGTAGGGGTACCTCACCACTCATCATTGGCACTGTTGCCAGGGACAATGCTAGTTATCTGGATTAGTTATATCATACAAGGTTTCTGTACAAGAATTAACGACATATATTTTAGGAAGAAAATAATTATAGAAAAGTCACACATAAATTCACACACAATTGCACAACCATGCCTCTCCTACAAGACTATGATAATGCCATACCTAGTGAGGAAATTCATTGGAGAACCAATGAACAATGAAGATTGGAGTACACAACCCAAGGTGGGGGTTTCTTATAAACATAAACGAAAGGAAAGTCATCCCAACACACGAAAGCATAACTTACCCGATGAGGATGAACCCCTACTAACCACTACAAGCCTAACACAAATACAAGAGGCTGTCTGAATCTCCTATAGGCATCAGAAAGAGAACTATCTACCCAGGCTTGATTTAAACAACTTTTCAAATTTCTCAGGAGGCTATGACTTAGATCCACAATGACATTTACAAGCCTTCTACGATGCCTGTACATGGAATAACATCGATAACGGTTGGTAAAAACTCAAGCTCTTTCCTATGACACTCGTTGGCCAAGAAAAAGTATGGTATAGATCATTAAAACCAAATTCAATATGATGCTGGCCAACAATGGTAGAACTCTTTAACAAAAGATATCAAACCTACGCAAGAGTGTCAGCCTTGCGGAAACAAATCCAAGAGTGGAAACAAGCATAACATGAACCCTTGGACATGGCCTTAGAGAGATATTATGCACTGTTAAACAACTGTCCAGGCCATGAGTTCTCTGAGGAAAGGCTATTGTACCATATCATTGATGGGCTTCGTAATGAAACAAGAGAGACCCTAGGGATGTATGCCCAAGGTCAACTTTACAAGCTACGAACCCATCAATTCCAAGAGCTTATTAAGCAGGTAGCAAAAGAAGAAGGAGAAATGGCTAGATGGGAGAGTGTTGAAAAACATCAACGGGAGAAAAATCTCAACTTAACAAAGGTCCATAATCATCAAAAGGAGAAATCAACCTATCTCAAGTTGGAAGACCCATCTTTTCCAGTACAACAATCATTAGAGGAAGTCAAGGCAAAGATCAATAAGATGTTGGAATGGATGCATAAAAAGTGTGGAGAATATCTCAATATTATTGGAGATAGAGTTTTGACAACTAAAGAAGCAGGAAAAAATATCATTAGACAATTGGAAAGAAGGGATGAAGAAAATAAGAGCTCAACTTCCCACCATATGTATGAATGCAACATTTCCTTGTACGATCATACCAAGGGCTAATGTCCAATCTTGTTACATTTATATGAGCATTGGGAAAACATGTTACATCTAGAGTTTGTACAGAGATACTGTGTTCGATCATAGTGGCAACAATCCTAGTCATGGGGAAAGCCACCCCTAAACTAGAGATACCCTTCGTATCATCTGAATCTAAACGCTTATCTAGTTCAACATCTTGTTTCCCCAACTGGATCAACATACTCTATCTCACCACATTATTATTCTCCTTAATACTATCATCCCATGTCCTCAAAAAAACCACCGCCTTGTATACCTTACACTTCTTCTCAATTTCAACATTCTCATCCTTTCCCTCCTTCTACATCACCATCAACTGTTCCTAAAGTTTCTGCACCATAGCAACAACCCACGAACATTACTTGTGCTACTATTACCAATAACAGTAAGAGGCCGCCTCAACATCAGAAGCATCCCTTCTTTAGACATGACCATAAGAAGGGACAACATAGTTCCGAGGCCACTGCATTCTCCAACTCAGCACCAATCCAACATTGTGGTGCATCCTTCTCTTCGAACCCAATGCCTCATGTTACTTCATTAGGGCCACCAATTAACACTCCAACAACCATATAGCCCAATGAATACAGCCATGGAGAGTGACATCTCGATCTTGGCATACCATCTCAAAGTCTCAAGTATCATAGTGGATCAACTCGTTATCCGAGAATCACATCTTACAAATTTCCCTGCTATGCTTACTATAATCAAGTGTGTGAACGCCAATGGGGTAGGTATGACCAAGTTTCAATATTTCCAACATGCAAGGATCCTTAGCTTTCAACTATTAATCCTTGCTATGCTCAACTATTTAGTTATGGGGGATATTCCCCATTCTGATAACAAGCAGGATTAATAAATATTTTTCATTTTCTTTAATTTTACAATTTTTGTTTTCTAGTTTTTAATTTTTTAATTTCTTGTTTTATCTTTTTGTCTTTTTGTCTTTTTATAAGTAATCTCATCTACGAATAGAACACTCATGTGGCTCGTTGGTTGAGGTGTGTTCTATGTTATTGAGTCTCGAGTGATCAATTATGTGGACAATGAGCCCATTACACCCACTCATCCATTCTACAAATAAGAGGTTCTGTTCGAGGGTATAGTGATATTATTGACATTCTTAAAACTTAAAATTAATTTTGTGTTCATTGTACCCAGAATAAAAAAGGATGGACTAAGAGGGAATGATTAGGGTGTGACATTAAGGGGACTTACGGATTCTCTTTGGTAATGTTTATGAGAGTTATCATGCAACATGGTTGTACCAAGATCCTTGTAGATCTAACGCAAAATTGGAGTAAGAGTAATCAAAAGGCACCCAAAGATCCAATGGTGTTCTAGGGGGTCCCATTGGAAAGACATACACCCATGCCTAAAGGTTGGCGACTTCTCTGGATTCATTCATTCAAAAAAAAAAGAAGAAAAAAGAAAAGATAAAAAGAAATGTGCCACAAAGCAAAAATCACTCCTCCCTTGAATAAAATGCCAAGTGATCATATGCCTTGTTGTTATGGTACTCTCATAGTCACTCATCATGGGATGAAACAATGCAGTGTCACTGATTAGAAGAATGGACTTGGTCCTGATCTTGGAACAATGGGTTAATGACACATTAATCACTCTTTACACATAGGATTCACTATGCCCTGGGTCAATTACCTCATGTCCCAATCTCTACAATCCCTTCTATACCCCATATCATCTTGCTGTTCATGTAATTGTAGCTCATGTCTCATATAGCATAGAATTGTTACCTCATTCCAGTGATACTCACATGTGTGTGTTTGTGGAACCAGTGTGCATTACATTTAACCCTTCAAGTGCCCATGGACACTTTTAAGTGTGGTTACACAAGGGCATTATAGGTTGGAACCTGCTTTGGGGAGGATCCACTTGCATAATTCTATAATTTGCACTCATAATCCATCTTCTACACACCATTTATTACCCTTGGCATATTGTCAACAATGTTCTTTCCCTTATTACTATCCCTCTGAATTCCAACATTCCTACGAACCATCACATGCCCTTTTTCTCTTCCTTACCACCACATATCATTATTCGTGCCTTCAAAACTAACTGAATTACCCTAGAACCTCTTAAAAATAGCCCAATTTCATAAGTTTACAACATTAATTTCAAGAAAATCTTAAAAAATTCGGTATCTTTCATTGTGCCCAATATCAATAAAGCTAAGATATCACGTACACGATATCGCGACTGACGCAATATCGCGTACGCGATGTATCATACGCGATATCGCATCCCTACAAGCTATATATACGTGACCCCCCCCTACACCACTTATCATCATTTTCAACTATTCACATAGGGGAGTTTTTCAAATTTTTCTCTACAACTTGCGATTGTACGACCCTTGCCTTTATACCTATACCTACTTGAACCTAGAGTGTTTAGCTTAGTCGTGGGGGAGGGACATACACCAAATAGCACATAATTTTTTGAAATTCATCATCACCTGAAGGACATATTTAAGGGTAATTAGTTGTAAAATTAAGAAGAAAATGTGTCAAAAAAATTTCATTCCCTTAGCTATACCAGGAAATTAAATTTGAAAGCCACCTAAGCAAAGCGGACTCAACATTATAATCTTTCGGGGACATGTTCTTCCAATAATTAACATCACATGGAAATAAAGTAAATCTATTAAGGCAAGCAGTAAGGTATAACCTAACTTTGGTAACAACCTTAGTAATGATTAGCCTCGTGTAATTGTAGATGGCCCTGAAACGAGAACAACAGAAAGGTCCTACTCAAGGTGGGAGCAAACAACCTAGGAGAGGTGAAGGACAAGTCCCTACCAGACAGCATGTAGAGCAGGAGGAATAATCATTTAGCATTCACCAAGAGGACCCTGCTATTGTACAATCGAGGTAGGCATAAGGAGGAGCTGCTGCAGCACATGAATAGGGACAACATCTCACGTTGCTCCAGGAGTGCGTTCAGGCTATCTATGAAAGGTTTATATTCACTTGGTGATTGTGGAATTAAATTTTGAATCTTTCATAGATTTTACTCTAGAGGCTATGAGGGACCACCTCAAAGGGTCCCTGTTATGGCCTATCCTCTCTGAAAGCAGTGCTTGGTACTTAGGGAAAATGTACCAATTTTGACATAATAAAGAACAAGGCACCATGGTTAACATTTGTGGTGTGACCGTTGACTTCTCTGTTCAAGCCATTTTGGAATTATTAAACCTTCCAAATACAAGGCCCAAGGTTGCTTAGTTGTCTACTTGTTCAGACCTTGATGTGAAACGAGTTTGGTTGGAAAGGGCATATGGCAAGGAAGATAAGATGTTTGGGGAGTTGATGATGAAAGAGAGGATCTATTTCTAAATTGGAACGTATCACCTCTTCCCCACTAAGGGCTTAAAAAGGATTTTAACATATGCAGCTAGGGGATGTGCAGTGTTGATGGGGAAGGTTAACACTAACCTACCTCATCTATATTTTACAGAGATCCTAAGGCGATTTGAAGAACGGAAGACATGGAAGCTTGCGTTGCCCTTCCTTTGTCTTATCAGGAAGCTATGCTGACATGATGGTACGAAAGGATACACTAATGATGTCCTTCAAAAAGCCCAAAATGCTTCATATGCTGAATTGTTAAAGCCACCAGCTGCAAGGAAAATCACTGGTGAGACGCTGGGACCAGAACAAGAAAAAGAACAGACAGTGGGGCCAACTGCAACTCAACTTGCAGGACCCAGCCAACTTCCAAGTACAGAACCCATCCAACAATAAGAAGTAGGGCCTAGCATGGGCTATCAGGATCAACCAACGCCACAGCAGCAAGATTATAGACCATCGATGAGTCATCTCAGGGCCATTGCTGAGACGGTTAGTTGGGAAAGTCATGATGATGTAAATCTCTTCCACGTCATCGACGATGTCATACAACCCACGATTTCTTTGGATTGTGCAAGGGGTGAACTATCCATCCATACAGGAGGAGGGGAGAGCACTTGGTCACAATAGATCTTAGGGAACGTTGCATCTTTCCAAGTGCAATTAGAAACTTGTGAAGGGGCCATAGTGGTGGTCATGTAACACTAGGATGTAGTGGAAGCTACATATGTGGTCATAGACCACATTAAAGTATCATTCAATGTACTTGTTGTGCCATCAGTAGATCTCACAGGAGCACGGGATGCTCAAACTTTGGCCGGAACCTTAATGACTCCTGTGGAACATGAGGATGTACTTGATCGATTGCTACAAATAGGACAAGTAATGATGTCCCTATTTGACATCCCTCAAGATGTAATGGAAATTCAATCAGACCTCATTTCCACCAAGGGAAGGTTGGTCTTGATAGAGATGAGGGCTGAGCATGCTGAAGTAGAAGTGTAGAAATTGCAAGAAAGGCTCATGACCTTGCAGGTAGCATAGCGGGATCCCTCTCAATTCATTCCCGCAAACCAGTTGGATACTTTTCAAATTGAGAAACTCACCAAACTATTAATAGAGAATAAAAATGTGGTAGAAGAAAAAGAGAAGGCTATTTGGGATGCCTCTATAGCACAAGTGCAAACTCATGTGCATACCAAGGCACTCAAGGCCTTACAAGAGGAAAACAAGTAGCTTGTTGCTGACAACCTTCAGTTGACCTCTGTGGAAAAGAAAAAGAATGTTCTTGAAGAACATTTCCATCATTTGCGAGAACAATTCATCCAAGTCAACCAAGACATGAACCATTTAGCTAGGGAGAATTGAACCCTCTCAATGGAGGAGGTATGCACCATCCGCCAGAAGAAAACTATCGAAATAAAAGTATGGAAAAATGAAGTTAAACGGCATGAAAAGCTCAAGGAGCACTTCCAGGACTAAGTGGGAATGTATAAATAGATCATTAAGAAGGAGACCCATATGGCCAAGGTCCACATCAATGCTATCAATGCTCCACACATTGATTGGCAAGCCATATTAGACACATATGCAATTGCCCACTAGGCGGAAGTTAAGAACCAGGACCTACAGATCTAAGATCTTACAGAATACATGGAGTTGGAAAACCTGTGATATGCCAACCTTGCCATGTTAATAGCAGGGCTCTTGAGAATAGAGCTCAAGCAACAGGTAGCCACCACCTACAGCAAATATGAAATAGAATTTGCAGAACGCAAGAAGATATTGCAAAAACTGGAGATTGCAAATTCTAAACTTGAGGTGGTTAAAGCAAGCTACCATGGACAAAAATGTGTCACAATAGATTTGGTTCGGTGGTTCATAGATTTCCAAGAATATAAAGACAAAGCCAAAGCCTACGAGAAGGAATGATGGGTGTTTGCGGCTTGGTATGTCAAGGCAAATCAAATGTTTTTGCAACTACCCTGCCCATGCAAGGTGCTGACTCCATCAAACATTAAAACATTAGCATGGATGATGTAAGAGCCCCGAAACGAAGAGGAGAAACTCCAAGCCATACTTCAACACCATCAAGTCCTAATATCTAGAGCACAAGGCAAGGGAAAAGCACCCATGGAGGCGCCACCGCCATTAGGAACTACATGAGTTCCATCAATTTTGTAGTTGTAGGATTTTCTTTAGCATTCCTTGTGTTGTGTCTTAATTTTTTTCTGATTCCAGACTATGACATGCACCCATTCTCACCATTCAATAATCCCATACCTATCCACTATGTAATCAACAAATCTTGTTCTCACAATAACTCGAGGATGCATTTTCATTTAGTCATGGGGGTATGATGAGTTATCATTCCGTTGGCTACGATATCGCATACGTGATATCATAGCCTATCTCCTCATATATAAATAAGAGGTAGATAGATAGAGTAAGGGGATTAGTTCTTAGCTTTAAGTGTTTAGTTTTAAGTAGTTCTTCTCTTAACCTTCCCTCCCAGTGTATGCCCACAGTGTGGTGATTGTAATTGTAGGGCATCCTTATTCGCGTGTGACATACTTGGACATGCACATAAATGGAAATAAAGATCAAGATTACTTCATCATTGTAGCATTCACTTAGTTTAATTACTTATTTAATTTTTATTTACTACTTTCTTAGTTAATATCTCTCACCCTTATCTCATGTTAAAACGTGGAATGAGTACAACTTGATTACGAGCATTTAAGTGTGACTACTTGGTAACCCAGTAGTGTACCTAGGATCTGCGCTTGATAATCCCAGTGGTAGTCATGCATGAAGTCCAAGTTGTGTACAGATGATTGAGGAACAGATGCTCATCGCACTTAGGCTAGCTTAGATTCTCTCTCACCCTCTCTCCCTTAGCGTAGTTAATATCATTTTCCATTACACCTAGGAGTAGCATTAGTATAGGAACACATAATTCACCTCATTCTGGCCTAAACCATACGTGACAAAGTTACCACTAGTCCAGATGGGAAGACAACAAACTATGACCTAAGAATAACTATCTAGATCCCACAACTAGTCCGTTTGCGGAGTTCAACCGGATCACGCGTGAAACACTCGTATTTGTATGATTGAGTGTAGGAGTACCTTGCCACTCATCATAGTTGAAAGAGAAACTTGTAGAAAATCCAAATCTACAAGAACTTGACTACTCTAGGCCATTTCATATCATGATGAATGCATCAAATTATGCCTTGGAAGAGGTGCTAACATAGTTAGATGACAAGAAATGTCCATACTACATCCACTGCACTAGTTGAAGCATTATCAATGCACAACTCAACTACACCACCATAGAGAAAGAATTGATGGAAATGGTATTTGCCCTAGAGAAGTTTAGGAATTATGTGCTTGGATATCAGGTGTTTGTGCACATGGACCACAATGCCATTCACTTCCTAGTGAACAAGCCAATGGTGAGCTGCTATGTCATACAGTGGCTAGTGATCTTGCAAGAATTTGATCTTATGATGGTAGATTGAAAGGCAATGAGAATGTGGTTGTTGATCACTTGTCTTGGTTGCAATGGGACCATAAAGAGGAAGAATATTTGTTATCTAATATGTTTCTTTATGAACTCCTCTTTACTGGAGCTATAACTAAACAATTATCCAATGAGCAAAAATGGTATGATGGCATTCTCACCTATCTTCTCACTCAAGAGATGCCATAGGGGGTTGGACCACCAGAAGAAATAATAGTTTCTTCTTCACTAGGTAAAACAATTCATGGAGATCATCATACACTTATACAAGGTGTGCACTAATGTCTTGGTTTGCTAATGTATCCCTGATGCTAATCAACTGCGTGTTCTTCAAGATGCTCACGAAGGTCCTTGTGGAGGACACTATGCTAGAAGATGCATGGCCATTAAAATCTTGATGGTAAGGTACTATTGGCCAAGAATCTTTAGGGATGCTCATCATTATGTCTGCTCTTGCGAATGAGACCAATGAAATGGTGAAATGACCGCTTGAATGGATGAACCTTAATAATGGATTCAACCATTGGAACCCTTCAACATTTGGGGCATTGATTTCATGGGTCCCATCACACCCATGTCAAATGGAAAGGTGTACATCATAGTCACTATTGACTATTGTACAAAATGGGTAGAAGTAGTAGCTTTCATTGACTATACACCTTCTACTACTACTTACTTTATAAAACAAAATGTTATAAATAGGTTTGGTGTGCCATGTGTATTAATTTTTGATAATGAAACTCACTTTACAGGTACTACTTTTTGGAAGCTCATGCAATGCTTGGGGGTTGAACATAAACTCACAACACCCTACCATCCCCAAGCTAATGGTCAAGCTAAGGTTACTAATAGGGAAATCACAAGGATTCTAACAAGAACTATTAGCAAATATAGGAAAGACTAGAGAACAAAACTCAACAATTCCCTTTGGGCCTACCACTTAACATGAAAACTTCCTATAGGCTATTTTCCCTATGAGCTTGTGTATGGAAAATTACAAATACTTCTTATTCAATCCAGTCTTTGTACACTTTTAACTACTTATGACCTTGACCTTGATTTAGGTTTAGCCCAAAAATAAAAAATAATGAATCTCAACCTACTAGATGAAAACTAATTGGTAGCCCTATCATTTAATGAGTTGCACAAGGCCTACAACAAAAAGCATCATGACCTAAAAATTAGAAAAGTCAAATTTCAACTGGGGGACAAGGCTCTCTACTAGAACCCCACACATATACCTCAATTATACTTAAACCATACCATTGAGCCTCACAAGTGTAGTTGGGAAGACAAAAAATGTTCTCAATGCCTATGTCACTTCCAAGAGAAAGTCAGTATACTAGAGAACTATATGTCCACAAAATTCGACTAGATAGCATGTAAAAACCTTAGTGATTCATGGTTGGGTGTAGGGGTACCTCACTGCTCATCATTGGTGCCACTATCAGGGACTCATCCCCTCTAACTAAGGCTCTTTCTCACTTCCTACTTCTTCTCTAATAATAAATGATGGTTGTTTTGTGAGAGCACTCTTGTGTCTCAATGGATTAATTGGTCTTAGAATGATGATTAGAAGTCATTGAACATGGTTGGTTTTTATTTGGACTAAGGATGAATCCTATCAAGTCATTTAACCAGAAAATCCATAAGGGACTTCATGTGACCTTAATTAGGAACTCCATTCCACTCTCTATCATCCATATATGCTTTACATGTTTCACCTCACTATCGGTTTCATGTTTTGGTTTGATGTCTTGGTTTGATGTGTCAGAATTCTTAGTTAGTTTCTTTCCCTTTTTTTGTACTTAAATTTTGTAACCATTAATCATCCACAGAGCCCATGGACTCTTTATTTTGAAGTTATACAAGGGCATAAAAGGCCTGTGCCTACTTTGGGGAGGACCCACTTGCATATCTTTTGGTTAGGTTAGTTAAGTTCTCTATCCTTAGACACTCATATAATCAAATTCTTTTTGTTTACCCCATCAATGACATCCAATTGTGCACATCTTCACAGAATTTTTCAATGAACTTTCCTTTTTATTATTGTGAATTCTTACACCCTTTTCAAATATTTCCTTGTGTTAAAATTTTTCAAATTTAATGGACCACTTATCTATTTTACCCTATTTGCCAACCTTCTTGCTAACACTACTCAAGGAACCAATCAACCATAATCACAACCTAGCTAAGGGTAACCATTGATGAGACAATGCATTTGATAGCTATGTGTTACACATTGCATGCTAATTCATGATTTAGTTGTGATTGTAGTGGGAAATATGGATTGGAAGAGAGACTATCTTCATTGAGGATGATGTGGCAGTACCACACAATGAGGACCATTCAAGATCATTGGATCTTCTCTCTTATTCTTCTACTACCAAGAGGCATTGGATGTCAATGTTATCCAGGGTGTTCACTTCTTTATCATGAACACATAATTTTGTAAAAGGTTGTAACTCAGTACACTTGGGCACTTAGAGTTTGTGGTTCCATTTGAGTCAATTTTATGTCAATCAATAATCTTGTACCTACCTAATATATTTTCTAAAGAGCGTGTTCCTTCTCTTGTACATTAAAGGAAAAGTTTTCATGCAATCATGGGGGTATGATTCTTCTACTTTTCTAGTCATTGCGATGTTGGGTATCTGATGTTGGGGGATATACATTGGGCCATAAATATAACACTTGGGCTCCCGATTTGGAATCAGTTTTTTGGTCATTTTTTAGTCAAAGTAGTGAAGCTCTTGTAGTTTATCTTCTCCCAAGTTAGAATATTTTTTGAGTGCCTACAAAAGGATTCGAAGTGTGTATGGTTCTTTGTTTGAGCATTGATGTACCTAAGCACAATAGTGTGACAGGGATAAAATAAACTCTTTTGACAATGCTTGTAGCACTGAGAATAGATTAATATTTCTTTTAATGCACTTTACTTTCATGCTTCCTACTTAAATGCATTTGAATTAAGTAATTTATTTCTAGTTATTAATGAACGAAAGCACAACCATTTTGAGCATACATACAACACTTGGTAACCTAGCAACACTTAATGTTTGATAGCCCAGTAGTGCTATATGTGTTCAGGATGTGTCCAGGAAAGTGGGGTGGTTACTTGTGTTAGGCTAGCTAGGTAGTGGATGAATTAGATCTTCAATTACTTTACCTTTCATTCTTGTTGTAGGTGATGAAATTTATAAAACATAAAATAAGAAAAATCATGTACCTCAATTACACTTAAACCATACCCTTGTGCCTCACAAGTGTAGTTGGAAACACCCATTTCACTTCCTAGAAGAGCTAGTGTACTAGAGAACTATAGGTCTATGGAATTCGATTAGATCACATGTAAATGCCTTAGTGATTCATATGGTTAGGCATAGGGGTACCTCGCCACTCATGATACATTTAGCTACATATGTTGAAGCCAATTTTCTATTTTTCTAACATAGCTAAATGTTCAAAAATTTTGTGAAATTTTTTTAATTTTTCATTGTAGTTGTAGTTAATACAATAGAGTTTCACAAGTTGAAACTCTTAATATGTTAGCACATTAACAAGTTAGAACTCTCATAAGTTAGCTTGATAGATTGGGTTTTTTCATAAGTGGAGATTTTCACAAGTTATCTTAATGCATTAGAGTTTCTCACAAGTTAAGATTTTCACAAGTTAGCTTATATTTTGATATTTTCACATGTTAGCTTATATTTTGATATTTTCACAACTTGAAACTCTCGCACATTATAGTTCATAAGTTAGGATTTTCATACATTTGTCTTACACCTTTTATTCCTTTTCATCATTCCATTTTTTTACCACACAACTTCATATACATGAAATCTAACCAAGAATCTATCCATATTTATGATCTTGAGGATCTAGCTATGGTAGAACATAGGCAATCCCTTCAATAGATGGGACGAGACCCATCTTATACAAACATTAATAAAGAATATTATAACTGTATTTATTCTTAGATCCAAGATGACCTCCCATCCCACACATAGAATCAAAGTGTAGATGGGAATTTAAGATCATTCACTAAAATATGAAAGAGTATATTCCCTTTCCTTATGATCATAATGAAATAATAGATTTTCATATGTGTATCCTAGCATAATTGGTAGAGCTAGAGGAGACAAGTGTGGAAAATAGCTAGAACCAAGAAAAGCAAGAAGAGTTTGGAGTAGAGTATGGACCTGATACATTCATGGGGGACCTCTTACAATGATTGACTCTAAAGGCAACCATTCATAACTTTGTACCTCCACTGTTCTCTATGAATCAGGTTCCTTAGTCTACTTCCTTATTACTGACCATGTTTACCTTGACACTTGTTTTCATTGCATACCAATCTGTTGGTGACCGTTTGGGACGCGACCGCCAACGAGTGTCCTCGAACAAGATTTAGGTGCCTGCTGGTCTCTGGCAACACCAAGGCCCAGATACCTTCAAATAAACTCAGTAGTTAATGTGAGTATGTGTGTGTGCTGTTGCGGCATGCGGTTGTGAGAAATGTAACGATTGCGTTGCGTGTAAACTACAAATGACTTACTTTAAAGAGATCCAGCCAACTTTGCCAAGTACTGTGAGTTGTTGAAAATTTCCTATTTTGTTCAAATGTCTAGTCTATGCGGTCCTTATAATACCTACTTGTAACAAATAAAATTTTGCAAAAACATTTGAGCACAACTCCGCAATCTACTCCTAATTTTCCCCAGAGAAAGAGAGTTCCACAAGAAAACTAGAAATAGAGCAAGATTCGATGGAAATAAGCAAAAAAGAAAAGAAAGTAGATTTGTGTAGACCTCAAATATTTGAACAAGGTAAAATGACACGAGTAAACACTTCGTAATAAAGTTATCCCAAATTCAATA
>MNCI01017913.1:897492-907685 GCA_015680685.1 Gnetum montanum | reverse complement strand
CTTCTATGGAAAAATTTTAATAGAAATTTCTATCGGGCAACAAGAACAGTAAGAGCAATCTAAAAATCCCAAAATTACTTGCCAAGGATGATACTATCTAAACCACTAGCTAAACAATTTAAACAAAATAAAAAATGAAATGCATAACTCACAGGACCATGACAAAGAGGCTGAAATCTTTACTCTAGTAAGCCATCTTACAAGCAATCTTTTTTACAAATCTTCCAAGATCCCAACTGTGATGTGTGAGACACAATGTGATGTATATGATTCCTCCTCCTTGACCCCTGAAGCCTTTTTATAGGGTTCAAAGGTAGGTAGGGAAGTTACAAAATATCTTGGGTGGTTTAACCACCATAGAGATAAAAAAGCTACAATGGACAAGTGTCCTATTCCATGGCCAAGTGTCTTCATTCAGTTGCCAAGTGTCTTCATCTAGTTGCCAAGTGTTCACCATGGAGAGAAACAAGTTGTAGTTGACACGTGTCCCATGCAGTTGACAAGTGGCCTTTTAGTTGCCAAGTGGCCCTTGTAGTTACAACCACTTCAAAGATTAAAAAGCTATGGTTCCCAAGTGTCCTATTTGGTGGTTATAAGTACCATGGGAAATTGAAATTTAGTTGTAACCACCAAGGGGAAGTTATCACCACCATGATATTTAAAAATTGTAAAGGACACTTGTTCCATACATATAATATTGAATAACTACCTTATAACTTCTCTTTCCTTTTGAAATAATAACAATATACCCTTTACTTCTTTCTTAAACAAAGCAAAAACAAAAATCAAATTAAATTTGATTAAAAAGGTTTGGTGGAAGGAAAAGCGAGTGAAATATCGGCAATATCAACATCCACGTTTATGTCCATGTTTAGCTTAGAAACGGCCTGTCTTATGGCTGTGGCTACTGCCAAACCTCTTCCTGTTTCGGCGTCTTTCTATTTGGCTGTAACAACCAAGAACTGCCACCACCATAATCGTCGTTATCGGCAGCAGTTGTAGAACGCCATCTCTGTCTCCAGCAACGGCTCTACCGAAACTGCAACCATAGGAGTTGGCGTGGGCATGGAGCCAGCGTTTCCACGAAATGGTTGATCATTCCATGCAGTAGTAGAGCTTGGTAGATGCAATAATGGCAAACGGTGTAGACACAGAAAAATCAAGGGCAGCATGCACGATGTGTTCTCTAGTAAAATCGAAAGAATTCATGCCTGCGGACATGATGAGATTCAAAGGCGAGAGCGTGGAACCGAGCTCCTGATCTGCTGGGACAGTGACTGGGACATTCTTCTTGATGAAGACATTACCACTGCTTGCACTGCAATCCCGGCCCTAGCATGGACTTCATCCAATGCAGCCTTCAGAAGATACGTTTTCCGCTTATCTTGTATTTCGCCGTGGACGCGGTGCTTTTCTTGGCACCGCCTGGAGGCTAGCAATACAGCAAACTGTAATAGCGGTATGGAGGCTTCGTCTTGATCAATGTCAGTGAAATCACTGTAAGATGCCAGCCCTTTGTGTAGGTATGCATGCAGTTGTCGGGAAGATAGAACCTTGTGAGATCTCGATACTGTAGCAACACCAGACCAGGAATAACAGCAACAGCGAGCCCTTCTTCGTCACCGTTTCCATCAAAATTAAAATTGAAATGAAAACACAGCACCACAGATTTTTCTATTTTTTCCATCTTTGAATAAGGCATGGACAGTCATCGAGGTAAAGGAATTGGAGTGACTTCATATTTGTGAGCACGTTTATTCAGTTTGCCTCCAACTCGGAGCAATATCCCTGATCTACTATTTCTAGAGATGGGAGAGTGTGAATGTTGCACCTAACCTCTTGAGATTTTTGCAGAGCTAATCAGACCGAATTCTTCATGGTCTCTTCTGTTGGAGTAGAAGGTGTTGATAATGAGGCTAAGTAGCTAATTAATCTTAGCCTGGAACGCAAAGGTTTCAACTTCGCCCATCGAAACATCAGCGGTGGCCATTGTCTCGAATGCTCGCACTTCCAAATCAATAGTACTTGTACAAGAAAAGCGTTTCCAAAATACAAAAGCTTTGGCTTGCAAATCGCAAAAGAAGTAAACAAAATTCGCAGGTGCAAAATCTAGTTCTGATTGTAATCTAAAACGGGTTATCGTTGCCTTTATAGGGACATGAGAACGAAAGCTTCAAAAGTCCTTCAAAGGTCTTGAACCATCAGGAATAAATTTTAGAAATCTCGAGCCTTCAGTTACGCAGGGCATTATCCAAAACAATGTTTCATATTCTGGAGCCTTTGGTTATGCGGTATTGTAACGGACAATGCTTGGACAGAGAGTTACTGGTAGCTTTTGATTTGTGAGAAGAATCCATTTTAGTAACTGTTGTGGAATTCTTCAGACTTGAGCCATGGTTGCTCCACCTTCTCCTTGTGATGATGACTCTTAGATAACGCATAACCCAAAGACAATTTCCAGCATTCCACAAATCAAACCCACAAAAATCTATGACAACCCAGCACACAGACCAGACCTGCTACTACATGAATACGTAGACCCTTGATTGCTTCCTTCATTGCTTGCTTCGATCTGCAAATTCCTGTTCCATGAAGTGGCCAAAATGTGCCAACACAATCTTAGTTAGTATTTCCTTTTACATCCTTGTTCTCAACAACATTGTTCATAACCCAACCTTGTTCTGTGTGACCATTACCGATGGTGTTCTTCACACCATCTCCTTTCCCCATCCTAGTGGACCCCTCTTTGAGACCCCAAGCATTACAGTCTTCTCATATCTCCTCTGTTCTCTTTGCTCTACATGTTCTAACCCAAACTTCTTCTCCTTGTTTAATCCCCCTATGAATATGATTATGTAATCCCTCCCATGCATACCAATGTCAATTATGTAGCCCTAGGCCATCCAACTTTCCCCACAACCATTAGTTCAAACTTCATAACCTGCAGGAATGCCACAAAGCTTGGATCAAGCTTTCCAAATGATCCAAGACCTCATCGAAGAGGTACATGAGCTTAAGGTCTCCACTAGCTAGATGGTGAAAATTATGAATTTCTATTAAGACAGCCCCGTTAGTTCTACTGTCTTACATATAACACTCCCCATAGTCATTCCAATTCTCTGCTTCTCTAAATACAATGGTAAAGGTAACCCTAACTCAAATCTCATTACCTTTTGTTTTGGATGCTGGTTATTGCAATCTCAACCCCATATTGTAATGTGTAATTTTCTAATGTTGCTAACTAGAAATGCCTTGGATTGGTACCATGCACTACCTAGAGGCTCCATCATTGTAACACTTGAAAAATTTAGTGCTAGAAATACTAAAATCCTAGGTGAAACACTTTAACCTTGAATCCCACAAGCATCAAAAAAGGGATTTGAAGCACCTTGGATGGTCTTGTTTATTATCTAGGGACTTAAAATTGTAAAATGGTTTAATCAAATTGAATGTAAAATGTAGATCTAACCAAGAGAAATAAGGAAATAAACTTGCATAAAGGAAATGAACTACAAATTTTATCAAAATAATAAAATGTTACAGATATAAAAGTTTGAGAGAGAGTACAAGTTTTGTGCTTAAGATGCACAAAGAGTTGTGTGAGAGATGGTTGCTGTCTTGGTAAAATCAGTAGAGTGCATCTTGCAATCAGCTCCATGATCTAGGTGCTTCAAAGTTCCACTCTTGAATCTCCTTGCTAGTTCCTAAGTATAGATCTACTTCATTTGGGTGTTATAATGATGAATGTCTGTTTGAATTTTTTCTATTATGTAATTCTCTGAGAGTCTCTATGCTCAACTAAATGCAAATTTGGCAAAAAGCCTTTTCAATGTGTTGAAACTTGGTTTAAATAGGCCATTAGTGTTTAATTTGGTGCTACAAATTTCCTATCATGATTACTGACAAGTTGCTATAACTTGTAGGTGTGGGAGGTCATCAACTCCAAAGTATTTTCCCATTTTTGGTAAGTTTGATGTATAAAGGCCATTAAAAATATGCTAGGTGCTATAAAAATTATGTTGGCGTTAAAACATATTTTGGCCTTGGGAAAGCTACACCGGCTTCCATGGAAAATACACTTGCCTTGCTGTGAAAATGAAAGACCAACAATTTCTACATTGGTTGTAGGTGGTTCCAACATATTACTTACTTTGACTAACATAAAAACCATGAAAAATTTGAATTTAGTAATTTCCAAGGCATTTTCATCCTTTCCAAGCTTAAATACATACATGAAATAACTTTTTCTACTTGGGAAGTGAGGTAATAATAACTTATGAACCATAAAGTATTCGAGATTGTAGCTTGTGAACCATAAACCTTACATTTTATAATAGAATCCTAGGTCAAGTCTAATGGTGAAGGTTATGAGTTGCAACATCAATTTTGTTAGTGGTATTTCATTGGCCCCTCTTTGTTGATGTTTTGAGGATTAACTTGAGAGAAATTAGCAAAGAATAAAAAATAATACCAGAGGTACATCACCAATGTTTCCTCTTCGTGTTTGATCTTGTAGCTGTCAAACCATGCCAAAGAGTGTTTGTGTTGATGAGATAAGATTATGATGAGGTAATATAGGATAAGGGCTATATTGGGTTACAAGGAAATTATCACAGGGATTAACAATGAGTTCTACATGTTGACATCATTGTTATGGTATGGAAATGACATGCTCATTGATTGGTGTAGTCTTCATGCTTCGTGCTTCAAAGTGTTGGTCACCTAGTAATAGTTTTGAGGAACCAAAAATTTACTCCAAGGATTCTTCAACTATTAGGCTCCTCTCTTCACCTGTTTGAAGTCGTTGATCCAACTTTTGGGCCTCATTAGCCTCTTGGCTTCTTGGTAATTTGCTTCCTCATTTTTTTTTGGAATGAAACCTTCATCAGGCTTCATTATCAAGGCCACACTTAGTTTGGTTTTCTTATTGAATGAGATGTGTTACATCCAATGAACTTGATGGTGGAGCATGAAAAAGGAGATGTCACATGACCACAATGCATAAATGTCAAAAATAGGTCATCATTGTTGTTTAGGGTAAGGAAGGTTATAATCGAATTATGGGATTGTGGCTTAAGAAGAGGTAATGGAAGTGATGTGAAACAAGCCCTCTTGGTACTGTAGAATAAGATAACCAAATATTATGCATCAAGGTCATATGATAACTTGTTACCATGATGAGTTGCACTTTTGTAATGACTTCTAGGCTTCATTCTGCAAGCATAAATCCAAGAGAATAAGAAAAAAAGACAATGAAAAGATGTTGTTATGATACATTACATAGGGCTACCTGAGATAACTAGTAAACCATGCCACCATAGGTTACTATCATTACAACATAGAGAGATCTATGCAATGTGCATTAGATTTAAAAAACTTATAGTTCATTTATTATTCCAACTAGATATATATATATATATATATATATATCATGCAAGATCACTTGCTATTAATTGTAAAGGTCATTGATGTTAATTGTTGACTTACACTTTTAAAACATTATGTTAGATATAATAAGGCTTGAGATAGGAATGGCTAACCAAGTTGGCCAATTCATTCCCATCCATGTTTACCATTCTAAAGGCTCTATTACCATAGGCTTTGGTGGCCAAGAAAGTGATGTGGATATCAAATAGACCAATGTAACAACATTTCTCCAATGATGGGATCTTTCCCTAGAGTTTTAGCCTGTTTGGAAGTGTTTTGGGGCTATTTTGATGAATTTAGGGTGTTTCAAGAGCTATGGGAACTTCTTTGGAGGTGTTCAAAGCTTCTGAGTCTTAAAATAGATATCTTTATATTTTGGCCTTGTAGAGGAGACATCCCATTTGTAAGTGAGATGTTTGATCTATGTTGTAGACATCTCTGTTGAGACCTCCCACATGATTCGAAGACATCTACTCTAACTTCTTACATTCAATAAATATGTCTCTTATTTGTCATAGACATATTACATAGATTTTAATGGACATTAAATTAAATGATAAATTCGAGGGAAGATGAAAAGACAAGGAGGACAAGATATAAATAGGCTCCTTGGGCTTTCAATTTGATAAAGAGAATCTAGAGAAAGAAAGAGAGAGTCTGAAGAGATTCTAAAGAGAGTCTAGGGAGAGAGAGGTGAGTGAGAGAAGAGTAGAGAGAGATGGAGTCTTGGCAAGGTGCCTTGATGATCATCCTTATGTGTATCTGATTGCTTAATTGAGTGTACGAGAGTTGGATTGAATCTCTTGTATGTCCTTGGAAATTGTGCTTCCTTCCATATTTAATTTCTCAATTTGAGTAAGAATAAAGCTTTCATTTTTGTTTTCTTATTTAAATTTGCTATTTTTAAACTTTGAGAGAGTTTGTATTGTAGAATCCATGGAAGCTCCTCATTAGATTGGTATTAGAGCATCTTGGAATTGAAGGCAATTGCATTCAAGTGGATAATTATCATTTCAATTACAAAGAATTACTTCAAATTCTTAAGCTTGGATGAATTCTCTCTTGCGACTTATTCTACTCATTCTAGGATTTTAAAATTTCCCTTTGATTACTAAGTTTTTCATATCTTTCAACAATTGGAAAATTATTATGGAATTGGACACCCATTGGCTTGTAAGAGCTAGGGTTTGAAGACCTTATGCTTATTTCTCTTAAGATATGAGAATTTCTTGCTTCATTCCTTGAGAAATCTTGAAAATTTCACCTTTCCTTATCGAGTTTTATGAAAATTTCCTTTGAAAAAATTGAAAAGCTTGGAGGGAACATAGGACATGCTACTTCACCAAAAGCTTCTAAGTAGGGGTACAAGTCATCAATTCTTCACTAAGACCTTCTTCAAGACATTCCTCAATGCCATCCCTTGAAGATGATATTACATTTAAAGATGAATACTTTGGAGAAGGAGAAGCTCAAGAGGATGTTTTTCTTCATGCTCCTAGTGTTGAAAATAAGTCTTAATATTTTAATTTTCCTAGGAAAGCAAAAAAGGAACTGCCTTTTAAGTCTTAAAGGAGTCAAGTTGAAGTAATTGAAGTCACTCTTGTAAAAGCTTTTAGACATGCTTCAAGAATGCTTCATGCTAAAGTCAAATCTTTCAATAGCTTTTCTATCTTGGCTGAAAATGATTTACAATTACTTTGGACTTGAAGATGTGGAAAATCATCAAAAGGTGTCTTTTTTTGAAACCAAATTGGAAGGCATAGCACTTCTATGGTGGGAGAAGGAAAGTCATTCTTACAAGATGTATAATGATACTACTATCAAGGACTGATCTTTAATGTAGTTCATGCTCAAGCAAAACTTTGAGAAGACTCATCATAGATAAGAGGCCATCCAAAAATTGAAGTACCTAAGGCAAGGTGATAAGAGTGCGAAGGACTATTACATGGATTTTTGTAAGGCTTTCTAGCTTGAAAAAGTTCATTGGGATGATTATGAACAAGCATCTAACTTTCAAGGAGGACTTAAAACGGAGTATCAATAAGAGCTAACCATCTATGAGTCCCAAACATTGGATGAGATGTTTGAATTGGATCTTAAGGATGAAAAGAAACTTCAAGGCTATACTAGAGGTCCTAAATCTTCTAAGGACAATAACTCCAAAGCTTTTGAAAGTGAGAAAGAAGACAAGGAGAATGAAAATTCCAAGGAAGACACCAATAAGAAGAAAGAGAAGTTTAAGGAGGGTCAAGATTCCAAGAAAGACTACCCTAGGAATGGAAAGGATCTAGGAAATGGTTATGTCTCCAACCTTCAATGCTTCAATTGTGGTGAAAAGGAACACAAAAAATGGAAGTATATTAAGCCAAAGGTTTTCAAGAGAAAGGAACTTCAAATCTTAGAAAAGGAAGAATCCTCCAATGAAGGTAGACCTCTTGTGATTGAAGATGAAACAAAAATTAATTCTTACATTTTTATGAGAAATATAAATGTTAATCAAGGAAATAAGGAAGAAGAAATATCTAATGAAGTAAAGAGCAATGAGAAAATGAGTTCTCAAGTATCTCTTGTTGAGAAAATGAGTGCTCAATACCCCAAGGTTTTAAGGAAGGAAACCAAGGACTCCATCAAAGAGATCATGAGATCTTTAAAGTCCAAGATGGTATATGCTACTAATCAAGGAGAGCTCCTATCTCATGAGTCATGGGAGGTGAAGGATTTAAGCTAAAGGAATGATAAGCATCAAGGGACTTCTCCAAGAAGGGTCAAGAGCATTACTAGAAGGTATGCTTCTCATAATTTTTGCAATTTTCCTATACCTTGTGGTAAAGAAAATGAGATTCTAAGTCAAGTTGAGGCTATCTCATGGGAGATAGGGGATTCTTCTAGCCAAGGTATGTGAAAGAATGATTTCTTGCTATTTTTGATGAAAATGATGTTAAATCCATGAGGAGAGTTTATCTTTTTAGTTTTTACCTCCAAAAGGAGATGAAGAGCATGTTGATTATTCCTTTGAAGAGGAGAAGCCATTGGAATTGGGAACTTCTATTTGGAATCTTGAATTCTTCAAGCTTTGATGAGATTGGACAACCACATGTTGAAGATTAACTTGAACAAAAATTGGATGATAGAAGCCATGAAGAGGTAAGTAAGTGTGAGCTTTACCTTGTTGATGGTAGTAATGTCTTTCATGTTGAAGCAAGTATGATGGATGCTAGTTTTTCATTTTAGCATGGTAGTGGTTTGTTCAATGGTAATGATGTGCATCATGATAATTGTAGTGATTATGATAATATTTTGAGTCCTATTTTGTTTAATATAAATAATGTAATTTTTGATGCCATTGTTAGTGAGGGCAAAGCTAATGATGGTAATGAATTTGATTTTATATGGGATAATGATGGCTATGCTGGTAGTCATAGTAGAAAGGTCATTATTGATGTTGGTGAAGACATTAATAATGATATGATTTTCTAGAAATTGGAGATGCTTTCTATGGATTATGACAAGGATGAATTTGTCAAAGGTTTTGATGACCTTGATTTTCTTAGCTGTGAAATGGATAAGAAGCATGAAGAAAATCCAAGTTGCTGTGATGCTAATGGTGAAAGGAAGCTAAGTAGTAGTCTTTCAAAAACCAAGAAGAAGAAGGTGAAGAAGAGGAAAAAGGATGAAATAAGGGAAACTGGTTTGAGAAGACCTAATGCTTTTGAATTTCCTTAATTTTCTTTTACTGTAGGTCATGGAAGAAACACATGGGATTTGGTACTCTCAAAATGGAAAAATGGTGAAGCCTTTGAGGGAAAAGATCATTTCCTCTCTTCCTTCATGAATTTCTCCATTGTGATGTAAGCACAAAATTATGCTAGTGTGCATCTGTGTGTGTGTGTGCATGTGCATTTATGTTTGTCATGCATACATTGTGTTGTGTGTTTATATGTGTTTATGAAATAAGTTGGGATGGTAGAGAAAAAATGTTATGAGCTCTACCCATTCCATGTGTGTTATGCTTTAGTTTGTATGTGAATTGTGGCCTATGTAGGGGGCAAGAGCTATCCCAGGTGTAAAGGCATCTTGTATGGAAATCAAGAGTCTTTTGAAGGAGGAGGATGTTGATGTGGACATCAAACAAGCCAACATAACATCTCTCCAATGATGGGATCTTTACCTAGAGTTTTGGCATGTTTTGGAGTGTTTTGGGGCCTTTTTAATGACTTAAGGGTATTTTGGAGGCCATGGGGACTTGTTTGGAGATGTCTAGAGGTTCCAAGCCTCGAAATAAGCACCTTTGTATTTTGCCCTTACGGGAGGAGACATGTCATTTGTAAGTGAGACATCCCATTTGCAAGTAAGACATCCCATCTACATTATAGACATCTTTGTGGAGACATCCCACATGATTTGAAGACATCTACTTTAACATCTTTGCAATTGGAAAAGACATCTTCTATTTCTCGTAGACGTCTCCCATGAATTTTAATGAACATTAAATTAAATGATAAATTGGAGGGAAGATGAAAAGATAAGAGGAAAAAAATATATAAATAGACTCCTTAGGCCTTCAATTTGATTAAGAGAGTTGAAATACCAACAAAATTTCATGTTGTAACCTTTTGTAGCCTTCACCCGATGAAACCCAAGGCAAAAATTCATTGTAAACATGAAGATTGTAATCAATGAGGAGTAATCTCACATATCTCATACTTTTGGAGTTGAAAAATGCCTCATAAGTGATCAAAGCCTCATCTCCCAAGTGGAAAAATTAA
>MNCI01017913.1:847693-897389 GCA_015680685.1 Gnetum montanum | reverse complement strand
ATAACACTTTCTAAGCTAGAAATGCATGTCTGGGGGGTGTGGTTCACCTACCCTCAACATAGGAGGGTAAATCTCACCTATCACAACATGGAGGATGTGGTAGTCATCATGTATAGTGTAGAGGATGGTTTGACCTTCCTCCTCAGCATTGATCCTTCATCCCCCCAATGTTGACACCACCCTCCCAACATAGAATTAGCATGAACTAGGTTTTAATGTTGCATCAACTCTAGCTAGGATCCTACATGCCAATGTAGAAGGTTGAAGGCCTAGCATGGAAGAACAAAGCTAGCATGGATGATGTGCCCCCATTACTATTTATAGTAAATAGAATGGCCATGGGGGTGTGGCACTTTTCATACATAGTAATCCTTCCCCCCTCCCTCCTCCCCCCTAAATTTGGGTATCCATCTTACCTGTAAGTGGTAGAAATTTGCAACAATTTGCAACCAATCTGTCAGCCATTTGCATCCAAATTATAGCTAAATTGCAACCAATTTTTAGCTCTATTCATGGCAGAAAACCTATAGAATCTAAACCCCAACACCATTTTCAAGTTCCATACTTTTACATACCTTGAGCATTGGCATCCTAGCATATGAGAGCTCTTACACTAATGTAGCTTCTTAAACTTCCTTACTGTGGAACCATTGTAGCCTTGTAACCCTCTTTACCCTCTTGTAATTTGTAAGTTTGTGGCTTCCATGTTGCATCCTTAGGATCCTCAACTCCTCATGTGGGACATTTTGGTAGTCCAAATCCTTCATAATTTTCATTCCCAGTAGTGACCAACATTGGAAATCTAGGGTAGCACCAAAGGATGCTTCAATAACATCAAAAGTGGTAGAGCATCTAGATCATGAAGTGGATTTCATTGGCTTCAATGAACTTCGAACCCTCTTTTCTCTCCTATGGGCACTTCTTGTACACATCCCTTAAACTCATCCTTTATCTTTTAATAAAGTTTTAAGATTTTAGTTTTGTGTGTAATTTGTGTTTTCTCTTGGTTATTTATATTTGTATTTTTCTTTTTATTGCATTATTTTTTTTCATTCTCTAAGTCCCTAGGTGATCTACTAGATCATCCAAGGCATCATGAATCCCATTTTTTGAAAGCCCTGGGGACTTGGGGTTGAGGTTGATATGCCAAGATTTTTAATTTTCCAACGATCAAATTTTCCAGTTGCAATAATTTTCTGGTGCTAAAAGGAGGGCCTTCCCTCAAGTTCTTCATCCAATCCTTTTGTCTATTTAATAATGCTATTTTCAAATCCAAAACCTTGAAATTTTGTAGTAAAAACATTTAAATTCTTACAACACCCAACATTGCCACCCATCCCCCTATCACCAAAACTGCCTGTTGAAGTTCCGCCTCCCAATTCGGGGGGGTGCTGGGGGGGTCAGGCGAGGGGGCAGGATTGCGGCGGGAGCGGCGTCCCCAGGTAAGGTTCAAAGCGGCCCGACACCGTTGAGTGGGCGGGGTGGGGGAAGTGGGGGAAGCAAGGGGCATCAGCGAGGCAAGCCCTAGTGGGGGCAGAGGATGGGCCCGGTGCCCCCTGCCCCCCGCCCCCTACCATAGAGCTAAAATTAACCCCGAGTGGCGACCGCGTCGCTTAAGGCGGAGGGCCTCGAGGAAGAAATGCGGCAGGTTAACCTGGGTGCCTTCCTTCAAGCACCGCAGGAAAGTAAAATGCAGCCCCTGGAGCTTGGAAACATTGCCAGACTGGACAAAAAAGCTTTCCACCAAGGCAGCAGCACGAGCCCAGAGGCGCGGGAGGGAAGTTCGAGGGACCTGACGGCTCTGCGTTCTCGGGGAAAGCCCCTCGAAGAAGGTCGCAGAGTTATGGAGGCCGCGAGAGGTCGGCAGGATGACCTCCCCAGCGGGCGGGACCCCCAGGTAGTTGGCCAGGGCAACTTCCATGAGGTGAATTTCTCGACCTTGAAAGTAGGTCTGATCCCCGTGCCAGTTAGTAAAGAATGAATTGTTAGGAAGGTCAGGGTCCCCGACCAGCCTCTGCAGCAGGGTGGCCTAGCCGCACTGGCAGACCATCCGCGATAGCTCCTCATCATCCTAGTAGATGACGCAGTCAGGTTCGTATGTCGGCGTCTTCCCCATGGCGTCCGCAATCTCACGCCATGCTCTGCAGGTCCGCTGGATAAGTTGCTGGGGGGGGGGACCAAAACCCAATGTTTAGGCTATAGGTGATTTTGGGTTTTAAAATTTCACAATATTTTTTTGAAATCTTAAAGCTAGTGTGGGTGTGTATGATACCCTTCTTAGTGTGGGTGTTTGGGTTTTGAAAATTTCATAGCAGTTGCTAGGAACTTTTAAAGCCAACATTGGTACTTTTAAAAAACCTTTACCTTTTTTGTTATTGTAAAATATTTGTAGTAGGTTTAACACTAACAACCTAGTAAAACCTCATTTTTGAAAAAAATTAAGTTTTCAATTTAGTTTACATTCCAAAAGCAAACCTCACTTCCCCAATGTTATGTAGAAAACTTAAAATTTTAAATCTTTCCCTCTTTCTTCCCCCTTTTTTCTCCCAATGTAGGTGTAGCGAGGAAGCCCAATGTGGGTGGGGTTTGACACCAACCTTTTTTTCCCATTTTAGTAAATAGGGTATACCTTCCTTGATCCCCACTTTCTATTTATAGTAAGTGATTGGTTTTCAACCATTTTTTCTTCTTTTAGCCATTTTTAAATTCTACTTGTTGGAATTTACACTTTATTTAACCTTTTACGACCTTGTTTAGTCATTTTTAGTACTTTTTTACCATGTCTTTCAGTTGATCAACCATACTACTTCTTAACTTGATAAACATGGTATCTAGCCATGATGCAATTCATGTCTATGACCCAAAAGACCCTATAGTCATAGAACGAAGGTAATTGCTTAGGAAAAGAGGCAAAAACCTAGATTTTATAGTTATTAATGAGGAGTTCTACAAATTCCTCTATGCTAAAATGCAAGTTAGTTTATTGATACCACATCCCGAATTTGACACTAAGTGTCAATTCAAAATTATATACTAGGGTAGAAAAGAAGACATCCCATGCCACTATGACCAAATCCCCCACATTGACTTCTATGCATAAATGCTCATATAACTCATAGAGTTTGATGAGTTTAGTGAGGGTATTAGTTTAGAGGATCATCAAGGAGAGGATGATGAGTTTGAGGCTAAATAAGAGCTAGACACCTTCATTATAAGTGTTTTTCAAACTCTGGCTCCCTATATAGCCACACCAAACTCCAAGTCTCTTACCTCATTGATGGAACAAGTCTCAAGACCCAACTCTTCTTCTATCAATCCTAACATGTTTGGGTCCACACCCATCATTACCATGCACCAAACACAACTTGTGTCTCAATCCACCTCCTTATTTTCATCAACTCCTTTTTTCATACAACCTAAATTTGTTCACCCAGACATGGTGATGTCTTCCTCACCATCTCACTTAAACATATTCGTTAGACCCTCATTAGGATCCCAAGAAAAACAAGCATCTCATAACTCTTTTGTCCCCTGTATGCCCCAAATACTAGCACAAACTTCTTTCTCATTGATGAGTGGCGAGGTACCCCTATACTCAACCATACGAATACGAGCGTTCTCAAGCGTGATCCGGTCAAGCTCCACAGACGGACTAGTTGTGGCACCTAGACAGTTATCCTTAGGTCATAATTTGCTATCTTCCCACCTAGACTAGTATTAGCTTTGTCACATATGGTTTAGTCTAGAGTGAGGTGTATGCTTTATTCCTAATCTAATGCTACTCTTGAAGGCAATGGAAAGTAGTAATTAACTAAGCTAGGAGGAAAAGGGTAAGAATCTAATCTAGCCTAAGTGCGATGAGCATCTGTTCCTTAATCATCTATACACATCTTGGACTTCGTGCACAACTACCACTAGGATTACCAAGCGCAGATGCTAGGTATGCCATTAGGTTACCAAGTAGTCACACTTAAATGCTCGTAATCAAGTCGTACTCATTCCACATTCTAGGAGATAAGGGTAAGAAAGATTAACTACGAAAGCAGTAAATAACAAATAAATAAATAAATAAATAAACAAAGTAAATGCTGCAATGATGGCGTACAATTACATTCACCACACTGTGGGCAGACACAGGAAAATAATCTATCTCTGGAAGGGGAAAATTGCTAGAGCTTCGCTACAATCTAACTCTAGATGCCTAAAATTGGGAAATCCACCTCTTATTTATAGACATTTCGGACTGTGATATCGTGTACATGATATCGCGGCGGATCACAGCTGCATGATTACTCTTTTGATTACTCTTACTCCCATTTTCCGTTAGATCTACAAGGATCTTAGTACAACTACGTTGCATGATAACTCCCACAGAAGTCATCAAAGAGAATCCACAAGTCCCCTTGATGTCACACCCTAATCATTCCCTCTTGGTATGTTCTTCTTCATTTTGGGTACAATGAACACAAAATTAATTTTAAGTTTTAAGAATGTCAAGAATATCACTGTACCCTCGAATAGAACCTCTTATTTGTAGAGTGGATGAGTGGGTGTAATGGACTCACTGTTCCAAATAATTGATCACTTATGACTTAATAACATAGAACACACCTTAACCAACGATCCACATGAGTTTTTTATTCATAGATGAGATTACTTACAAAAATGTAAAAAGACAGAAACATAAAAATATAAAAAGATAAAACAAAAATTTGAAAAATGAAAAACTGAAAATCAAAAAGCTGTTAAATTAAAGAAAATGAAAAATATTTATTAATCCTACTTATTATTTAGAATGGGGGATATCCTCCATAACTAAATGGTTGAACATGAAAAGGATTAATAAATGAAGGTTGAGGATCCTTGCATGTTGGAAGTATTGGAACTGGTCCATACTTACCCCATCAGGGTTCACACACTTGATTGTAGTAAGCATAGTGGGGCACTTTATACGATGTAGTTCCCAGATAAAGAGTTGACCCACTATGATATTTGGGACCGTTAGATGGTATGCAAGGATTAGGATGATGCCTCCCATGGTTGTGTTCATTGGGCCGTATGGTTGTTGGAGTGTTAGTTGGTGGCCTTGATGAAGTAACATGAGGCGTTGGATTCAAAGATAAGGGTGCACCAAAGTGTGGGACTTATGCTAAGTTGGAGGATGTAGTGGCCTCTGAATTATGTTGTCCCTTCTTACGGCCATGTTTAAAGAAGGGGCGCTTTGGATGTTGAGGAGGTTTCTCACTGCTGTTGGTAGTAGTTGAAACACCGTAGAAATTGCAAATTGGCCTAAGGCGAAGATTCACGATTCGGGCGAAAGTGTGCCACAAAAATCCAGAAGATAGAACAAGGCAAAAGGGTGCGCAGCATCAAGTGTCCAGAAAGACTTGTTGCATATTCCACCAAGTCTTTTGTTCAGGCTCGATTTTACACTCCGTTACGCAGAGAAATGTAATGAGCTTTGAGAAAGCCAAAGTCAAAGTCCAAAGAAGCGTGGTAGAATGGTTTCTTCTTTTTTTGTGGAATGGCCGCTTTACGCTCATTACGCTACACAGCGTAGACAAGCGTAATTTATTATAAAGTTGACCATTTTTATTATCTATTACGCTTTGCGACGTGAATGAGCATAAAACAGCTTGAATCGACTACTTCCATGCTCTATTACGCTCCGCCACGCAACGCATCGTAAACAAATGTAATACAACGTAAAGCTGACTAAAGCAGTACTAGATATGCACCTGCTATCCACATGCACAATACGCTGATGAGCATATTATGCGTAATCATGAAGCGGCTTCAGCGGAAGTGGTCGACAGCGTACTTTGCTCCCCTTCCCAAGAACGTGATGCGACATGACCAGTCTTCAACATAAAGTCTACCAAGTCAACGGTATTTTGAAGGTTCGAGACACGTGTCATCAGGGCTGTGCCTTCTCCACGTACTACCGAACCTATAAATACTCCAGTTGGCGAAAGGATCACGATCTTCATGAGGGGCCTTTTTGGCAGCATCACCTTTTAGCAGAGATAGAAGGCATTTTGCTTGAGCATTGGCAGCTGAGCATTGGCAGCAGGAGTGATCAGTCCTTTCGCGAAAATACAGTTCTTTCGATTGGTGATCATTGGCAGTGTTGAGCAGAGACTACCTAAGGTAAAGGAAGCAGATCAGAGATCAAAAGATCGTCTGGTGCGGTCGACAAGATCTATTGATCAGAAACAGTTGATCGATAGACATCCAGGCTTGACTATCCTTGCATCCCATCTTTAGCTTACGAGGTAGACCGAGCTTCATTCTGTACTCCTTGTTGAACAGTTTTCTTGTTATTTTGTTTATGCTTCGCACAAGATAAGTGGAGTTTGCCATTGGAACTTTGTATACAATATACTCAGTCTTTGAGTCAAAACATAGATATTGGAATTGCGCATTCATCTTAAATCCGATCCTCCTTGTCGCGTTGACATTGTCGTTATTTCAATTCATTTACATTGTTTTCTACTCCTTTTATGATTTATCGAATCAAATTGTTTCACAGAATATCTAATACACATATTATCACAATATTCGCCAATTTACTAATTGAGTAAGTCCCTATCTGATCGACAAGATTGTTCAGGGCACCGCGGATTCGTTTTCTCTAGCACGGCCCTTGCACGGATCCATGGTTAAGACTGTGTACATGGGTTTCGTTTGGTATTTTCTAGCGATCGATGTTTTTTGTCATTATAGTTTTCTGGTGCTAGAAGGAGGGCCAGATAAAGCTTCAATCCGTATTTTACAGGTAGCCCTGTAAGCGATCTATACCCACGTCCATAAAAATGTAGATGTAATACCTCTAGGGAAGTTTACGAAAAATCATGAGGTGTAGATTGGTCACAGCAACGATTCCCTTGGAATCCTACAGGGTAGAAAGCCCAATCATAGTTCTGTTTGGCCATCGCCTTTTAGATCCTGTCATTTCTTGTCATTAACTTATCTGAGAAATGGATTCCGCATATGCAACCACTGCCGCTATGATCACCATCGATTCGGGTGCCACATCTGTAAATCCCATCGCCACCACCGGACCAGCTTCTGGTGCCATAGGACCTCAAGGACCGTCGCATCGCTCGTTGAGATTACAAGGCAAAGATCCTATATTCACCGTTGTGACTCCTGAAGAATATAATTTCATCTGCATCAAGATCTAGGAAAAGCTTGCCCTTAGCCGAGCTGAGATTGAGGCAAAATGAAATTTTGAGCTGGTCCACAGAGGGGGTCAAGATTTCATCCCTACTGCCTATGACATTATCCTCCTGATCAAGCATTATCATGAACTCCAGACTCAACTGGTTATGGCTAGGAGTTAGGCTACACGGTCCATGCTAGAACCACAGCATGGGGAAGAGGAGGAAGATGAATTTGTAGCCGAGTCTAAACATGTGGATTCATATCATACCCTCAGCCCCCACACATACATAAATCCCTTGTTTCCTCTCATTGGGGAAGCCGCCCCTCTCAACTCAGTCGTAACCACCCAAACCCACATTCCTATCATCCTGTAGGCCACTACGCAATCATCAGTCTTGCAAGTGAAAATACCATCTCAAAATAACATGGGGGTAGTCTCATCGCCATGTGTAATCAGCATTCCGTTGGTGGTACCTGCGTCCACCGCACCTCTTTTTATTCCCCACATGCAACCTCATACCACACCTCTAACCTGCCCATTGCAAAATCCGGTGCAACCCTTTGTAAGGCAACAGATCGCCACCACTGTTCAATCATAGCAATCCATTCAACAACCCACGGTTGGTCAGTGGATCCCATCTATCTCACATAATCAATTTGCGTTATACGGTGCGCAACCCTTAGCCGCACCTACCACGCATGTCCCACAAATAAAGCCACAATACCCTTACAATCTCCATCCTAGACACCCGGTGACACCCAATCTCTCTGCTCAGCCTGGTGGGTGGTGGTTTCCACAAGCAGCTCAGTCCGCGAGGATAGTCCCTGCTGCACCACTTGTCAGCCAAGCCATCGCTACATTCCCATTGCCTGGCACTGCTCTTTCAGTTCAACCCCCAGCTCCTCCTACGTAGACTTCTTCATCACCAAGTCTTGATCAATCCTTTTTACTTATTCAGACCCTCACTGAGGAAGTTAAGCACCTTAAAGCTGCTAGCTCTGATACGATACAAATCATGGATTTCTACCAGGATGATCCTATTAGCCCAGTGGTTCCTATGCTGTCGTTGCCACCAGGGATGTCGTTGCCCCATTTTACTAAATATAATGGGGAAGGGGATCCTAATGCTCACTTTGTTACCTTCAGGTCTGAATCCTTGTTGTTGCAACAATGGCCTCATACAATTATCCATTTCTTTGCAATGTCTCTGGCAGGAAAAGCTTTGGACTGGTATCGAGCTCTTCCTTGCTCTTCCATCTCAACCCTGGAAGAACTCCTAACACAATTTGTGACTCACTTTAAGTACAATTTAAAGCCAGAAGTGACACTAGATCAACTTATGGGAGTGAAGCAGGATCCACTTGAACCGGTCCAGAGGTTTATACAGTGATGGAGCGCTACTTTGAATGAAATCCGTGAGCCTATCGCGGAAGCCCATCTGCTGGCTATTTTCAAAGGAGCAGTGAACGACTTCATCAAATCTAAACTGTATTACCTTGCCCCTAGCTCCTTGAGTCAGGCTTTTGTGCAAACTAAGAGCATCCAGGACGCTGCGGAGGCTAGCAAAGACCCGGCGTATGTAGCCTATAAAAATGCCAATAATAAGGGTAAAGACAAGGGCAAAGCAATGACGACGACTGTAGCTGTGCTAGCTGAGGGTGCTAAAAACAAGAATAACAAGAAGGCACCCACAGCGTCTACCAAGACCACGGCTAGTGCAAGCAGCACCAGCCAGGACACACCTGCCCCTGAAAAGCCCCCCAGCCAAAGCCAAACTTCAAGCGTAAAGACCACTCAAAATATACGGCCCTGTCCATAAAAAATTTGGAACTGTTGAAACAATTATTAGGGGTAGGATACATTCAGAATAAGAAACTATCTGAAGAAGCTCTCCAGCATCACAGGCGTCATTGTGAATTGCTGAAGAACCCTTCTTTAGCCTTACCTAATGAACCACCAGTTCTGAGGTCTTTTAGGCTGGACCGTTTTTGTGATTACCATCAGTTGTATGGTCACGACACTGATTACTGCTGGGCATTGAAGGAAGACATTCAACGCATGATTAACGATGGTTCTCTGAAACTAGACGGCAGTAGTCCAACACGTCCTGAAAACCAAGCGTTGCATGTGTACAAGGACCCATTAAACGCAAATAACGCACCGTACACAATCAACATGGTGAGTACGGACAGTGAAGGGAAGGCATCGCCTAAACAACCCTTTGTTTTATGTGTACCTACCAGTTCACCCTAGGGGAAAGGTTTTTCACCGCAGCNAAACAACCCTTTGTTTTATGTGTACCTACCAGTTCACCCTAGGGGGAAGGTTTTTCACCGTAGTTAGCGGCATCTCGAGGCCACCCTTCGTTATTCGGGTGCCCTCTCCAACCATAACCCGATCTCACGTTAACAATAAAGCCATGGCCACATCCACGCCCACTCCTAAGGTGCCTTTTATCCTTAGGGTACCAAGACCACCAGCTGCCCCTTTTACGCAGGGGCAAGCTTCGAACCAAAACCACCAACCACCACCAAACAAAAAAAGGAAGGAGATGCGTCAGCTAATGCTACTAAAAACCACTCTACACTAGGCTTCGCTAAGCCCAGGCCCCTGGCCTTTGTCCCTACACCTGCAACTTATGGGCAAGACAACAGTACAGAAACACAGCCACCTCCCCTCGGCAGGAAGAAACATAACCCTCCGACTGACGTTGTTCTGCCTCGAGAGATTCATCTCTTAGGACGAATGGAAGAAGACAGAGGGGATAAACAACCCAGCCGAGAACAGGACCTTCTCGACGCATTTACGCAAGTCAAGAAGGCTCTGAAACAGAAGAACACAATGCTAAGCCTCTATGATTTGCTTATGACATCCCAAAAGCACTGTGAGGCTATGGTCCATATGCTGACATCCATACCAGTGGATGAAGGCTTACCAGCAGAAGAGGAAGCGATACATGCTATCATGATTCCTCCCACCGCTGAACAACCTAAACCAACCCCTTTGACCTTTCATGATAAATCCATCAAAGATGATCCAGAGAAATGTCGAGTAATAATAGAACCCATGTTTATCACCATCCAGGTTGGTCAATATCGGATCGGGAGGGTGCACGTTGACGATGGCGCGGCTACGAATGTCATCCCTTATCCTATAGTGGATAAGTTAGGCTTGGTCGACCAGATCAATCCTACAATGACATCGTGCCTAAATTCGTTCAACGGGACATGGGTGCAAGTCAAAGGGATGGTGCGTATCAAATTTATGGTAGGGGATCAATTCCCAATAGACGCCACATTTCTCAATGTCGAGGAGATACCCGGTTTCAACCTGATTCTAGGGAGGTCCTGGCTGGCCCAACTGAGGGCAGTTTCATCACCAATACACCAAGAGATACACCTCCCTTACGCAGGGGGAGAGGTAGTAATAGACGGTGATGAAATAATTTCTAGGATTGTCAACAACATCGAGGAGGAACGAGGTTCGGAGATCGAGATGCCTAAAAGTCAAACCCATGTCCAGACCCCCGAATAAGTCGAAATGAATAATGACAACCTAGCCTGGGCAGACCTACCATTTCAGGGAGAAGAGGACAATATAGAAGAGTCAGGTCATAAACCTCCTTGCCCTTACGCACCACTGAACGTAAAAGCCATTAAGAAACAATTACGGGTTAGCGATTGATCTGAGTGGTATTTATGCACATCGTTACATTTTCACCAGTTTTTCATTTACGCTTATCAAGTTTGATTGTCAGTTTTCTTTAATATACATATATATTTACGCTTTCTATCCATTACGCTATTTACATTCCTCATTTTACGCTATTTACGCTTCTTGAATTCTACTAGTCATACTAGCACAATTACGCAGATATGTACATTTTTATCAATTACACTCCCAGATTTACACATATGGCCCGCAACGGCCTAAAACTAGCGGTGGCCCGCAATGGCCTAAAACTAAATAAAGGCCCGCAATGGCCTAAAACTAGCAAGTTCACTCATTTTTATCTTACGCAAATGCTATGTGACGGCCCGCAATGGCTTTAAACTAGTTACTCCATTCTACAGTCATAATAAAGCAACTTATCCAAAGTCTTTAATGATTCAGTTTACGCTTTGTATAAATAAAGACATAAAATTAAAATTAAATAAAAACCATAAACAAAATCTCATGAATAATCTCACCAACATTCACATTACCATTGTTCAAATTTCATCAATAAAATTATGCGTAAATCACAATTACGCATCCCCCCTAGTACCACTATCACCAGTATCCCTTAAGTCTGCCTCTAACCCTAACAAATCGTCCGTGAGTGGGCCATCTTTTTTAGAGAGTATTCCTTCGTGAGGAATGTCATCTTCACAGGGTTCTTGCACTAACACTGACTCCCCAAGAGGATGGTCTGCATCATTACGCTCTTCTTCCTGAACATGCTCTTCATCCTGTTCACCTTCGTCATCCACTCCTTGTACCTACATTCAATAAATACATAAAAAAAACCATGATAAAACAAATCAGAAAATTTAAATGCAATAGCGTTCAAACTTACTCGCGATGGTCCTGCATCTGCAGCAAAGGGGAGTTGGTCTAAACCGACCCACAGGCATTACATGATTTCGTCTTCAGTTAGCTCAGATCAAACTCCATCTCCCAGAATAGTTCCAGCCTTCACCTTTCCCTTCTCCACACTAGTCCATCGAGGTGGTTCAGGGAAGAAAGTAGGGACTGTAGTCTCTTCCCCAGAAAGAGTAATTTCCCTTTCTGGGGATGCACTTATCGTCACCTGCTCCTGGAACTTCTCAAAAGCCTTAGATGCACCAATGACGTCGAGGAACACCCGCAAGAATTGAGCTTCAATGGCAGAATCTCGATAGTGCTGATGATAAGCAAGACTTTTTCGCTTATACAGATGCTTGTGATCTTTTTCTTTCTACCCCTACTCTTGGACACTTGCGCAAAAGTCTTTCTAGTCTTGGTTCTTCTAGGCCAAGATTTCTATTTGCATCCTTTGCTCCACCAATTCGTGACTACTTTGCACGTTGTTCCTGACCGTGGTCCAGTAGCAAGCGTAGTCAATAACAGTTGTACGCCAGTCCTCTTCATCTGTTTCTCACACCTGCAGGAATTCACATCGTGATTTTAAGTCTCCGATCTCTCTGGTCAGAGACATCCTTTCTTTCTCTGACCTCTGCAGCCTCTTCTAGAGGTCTTCATTGACGTTTTGACTCTCCCACAAGGAGCGAGTCGAGCGTAATGCACATTTACGCATTTCCTCGTAAATGTTGCATGGCATGACTGCCCCTTCTAATGAAGGCTCCACTGTGTCTAGGTCAATGGACTCCGTAGGGTCCCATCGAAGGTGAGCTCCTAATAACAAATATTATTAAACGTAAATAAAAATTATAACCTTATAATAAAGCAAACATGTTATAGTAGTAACATACCAGCTCCAGGATCCACGTGCTCAAGGCGCCTGATCATATCATTGACAACGCCTTCCATGAAGGCAAACTTATCAGGGAATTCCCCCCACGCTCTGCTGACAACGGTGGACGGGGATGCACCTTGTTCGTCTGTAGCGTAACTAAGTCAAAATTTCTAATTATTAACAAAATTCCTTAAAAATTCTAATACACTGATTACCTCTACCTGTGATAGTGGGGAGTGCGTCAATGTTTTCTGCCTCCTCTCTCTCCTCATGCACAAGGGTCTGTGCATCACTTATTCTAATAGCCGGGGCCTTATCTTCCAAAACTGGGGTCCCTTCCCCACGCCGTAATACCACTGCCCCTTTTTCAGGGGTTAACCGTTTCGTAGGTCTCCCTGTTCATGCCACATAACACATTTAAATGATTCAGAATACCTTGAATAAAGTTGTGTAATACAATAATTGCCATAACTTTCACTATGTTTTTACACTTACTAGGCCGAGGTTTACTCCGCTAAACTTTGACTTGCATAGTTCTGTCTATGCCACCTGCTGGTTCCATAAGGGCCTCGGTTAAGCAAGGTCTTTTACACTGAACTAAGGCATCTACTATCTCTGCAACCAGGTGCTTTCCCCATGATGCATCACCAGTGTAAGTTGGAAGCGCCCCAGCTACGCTATCAGGGCCCCGCATTTGAGGTGCTGCCAAATCCCTAGTCGTTACAGATAGAGACTCCCCAATTTCCTCCGGAGGATCCTGTGCCCGGGTAGTGCCGAAGATATGAGAAATCCAAGGTTTGGATAACTAGTCTCGGTCTTGTAAGACCCAAACCCCATTCCTCTAGACAACCAAAAATTCAGCAAAATGCCAGAGGCAAGCTATGAAGAAGGCGAAGTGCACACTGAAACGCGACTCGAGCTTCTAGCGAAGTCTCACCATTTCAGTGCATAACCCCTCAACGAAATAGCTTGCCTAGTTAAATTGGGTCCCTTCCTCCATCACCTCTCGCATAATATGGGTCTGTTCTATAGTAAAGAATCTTCCCTGTGAGAGTGTTTTGGGGAAGGCTTGGGCTGGGAAGAGGGGATAAATAGTCTTGGCGACCTCTAATTCGATCTTTTCGCAAGGGATCCCCTTGGTTTCCTTCTTGGTCCCTACCCACTCCTCCAGCTCCTCCTGACATTTGACACTCCTCCTTGATTTTTCCTCTATGGGAAGACCATCAGAGGGGATGCCGAAGAGGTCAATGAACAACTGAGCGTCGATATCAAAGTTTACACATATGTGATGCACATGTGTGCAAAAACGTTCAACTCCCTTGCTGAAGGAGTTAACTAGGGTTAACATTTCGCTCGCGTGGACATCAGGGGTTACGGCCAGAAATAAATGCATCAGCCTCGCTTCTCGTAGCTTGGTGACCAACGCAACTGGGGCCGCCGCGTGGCCAAGCCAACGTTGTGCCTCCTTTATGTCACCATAGCGGAAAAGGAGGGTGTTCGTCTCGTGGCCGAAAATAGTGATCATAATCTCCCAGGATTGCCTGACTGGTAGTACATGGCACATATCAACATAGTGAAAACACTATTATGTAACATTTTAAAAACAAAAAAAAAGTATAATACCCTATAACCAATAGCAGCAGCAAAACCTTACCAGGGCCAAATGGCAAAGGAAATGGAGGGAGCTTCCTCTGCACGTCCGCGAGGGTAAGGGGTGGGTTCAAAGTCCATTCTTCATGTAACCACCTAAGATTCTGACAATTTTTAAAGGAATCAGAATAACAGGTGGGATACTCGTGAATGTCGAAAGCCATTTGTCCCATTACACCAGCGCGTATGTTGCTGGTGGACGTAAACTCCTTTATTACCTTTTCGGTCCAAGACAATGTATTACCATTGCCTACTAACCCATTTTCATTGATGAAAAACCTGTATCATATAACACATTACTATTCTACGCTTTGCAAATTCAGACATTAGAAGCATATTGACAATATCGCCAGTAAAATAACTTACTCGCCTGAATAATACACCGTGCCTGGAGGATTCTAAAAATAAGTCGAGACATGACGAGCCATGAACAAAGTATTATACGCATGATAACAACTAAATCTGGGCATCTCCTAGATCCAACTTAGACGCCTCAATCCTCTGGCGCTAAGTTCGTGGTCTTGGGGATGCCCAATATCAATAGCCCTGTCTGTCAAGAAAGCCAGGACACCCTGTGTGGAACCCACTAACACATGCTCCAAAATAGCGTTGGCCACATCGCCCAACAGATGCGACCACACAATAATGCTGAAGTTACGCAGCAAAAATTGCAAAAACTCTAGCGCACCCTTTCAGAACCATATAGCCTTCCCCTGCAACCGAGTCTGAGGGGGAGGAACATTGGGTACGATAGGGTTTATACAACATAAAACCCCAACTATGTCCAAAACGATTAGGACGGGTTTCACCATGACACTGTACAGAAAATAAACACGTTACCATCTAGATTCTAATTACATGCTAAACCATAGGAAAATTTACAAAATTACGCTCTAGTCGTATAGCCAAAATCGCCAAAACCCTTGTAATAGTACAAGGTCTGTCTCAGACAACGACGATAGATGCAACACTATTGTCTAAACCCTCGCTTTAATACGAGGTCTATAACATAAAACTCTAGTTTACGCAGAGGACACAAAAAGAATAAACACAAAAAAAACAAAAAAAACAAAAAGCATATCATAGGAAGTAATATGAGTAAGCAAAGGATGGCCTACTGATTCAGGGGAGTGACATCCCTCACTTCGACCAAGGCCTACGAAGCACGCTACAGGCTCCCTTGTACTACGTCGATTTTAGCCAACTTGGCATTATTTCCTCTAACTTTTGGCACCATTGTTGCAGTCCTAAACACCTTCACACCTTCACACCTTCACAAATAACACACTGCAATCTTTTGCTCTTTCTCCTTCTCTCTGTGACAGCCAAGAATTCAAATTTGCAATAGTCAACAGCCTGTTCTTGATAAAAACTACCTACTTATATGCAAAATTAACCGACTTGATGCCCAATTTAAGCGAGACTTGCCCAAATACTAATGTCAGTATGAGCTGGAACCCAAAAATCAAGGCATTAATTATGATAGATATCACATGCATTATGGTCCAAAATGACCTTAAACTACTGCATCTTATCTCCTCGTAATCAGGTCGCATTAATTACAGGGTGTTCACGATGTTCAAAATTCAGTTAGCTTTTCACGTTGAGCAACGTCACATCACATCCTTTTTTTTTAGACTAAACCAAGCATTATACGCTAAATGTTTATCGCATCCAACTTAGCATTTTTCTAATTACTTTCATATTTGACAATTTTGCAGGACAATTGCCAAATGGATGAAACTTTATCTATGCTTCTAGTCTTAACAGGCCCACATGGGGAAACCATTAGACAATTTGATCCCACACTAGTAGAAACTAACCTTGCCCTTGATGACACAACCATAGCCACGTCGAAAACATCTCTAGACTGGCTAGACCAATCGACGCACACGCTAGATTTGGAAGCTGGAGATGTAACTGAGGACCCCCTTAATGAGGTCTCTATGGTTACGCATAAGGGTGAGACTAAAACTCTTAAGGTTAGTTCTTTACTAGACCAAAAGGTATATGATAACATAAAGCAGGTCCTCCAGAATAACATCACAGTGTTTGCATGGTTATACGAAGATATGCCGAGGCTAGACCCAAGATTAATATAGCACAACATAATTCTAGATCCCCATATCAAAGCAGTTAGACAGAAAGCACAAAAAATTAAGCTAGAAGTCGCGCTATCAGTACATGATGAGATCACTAAACTGTATCAGGTTGGTTTTATTTGCACGGTCGATTACTCAGACTGGGTATCTAACATTGTAGTTGTTCCTAAAAAGACTGGAGGGATACGCATCTGCATAGACTTCCGAGACTTGAACAAAGCTACAATCAAGGATAATTTCCCATTACTGAGTATCGACCAACTAGTGGATACGACTGTTGGGCATGCGCTTTTATCCTTCATGGATGGCTTCTCAGGCTACAATCAAATATGCATCAACCCAGAACACCAGCTGACAACTACCTTCATGACACCCTGGGGGACCTTTTGCTACACAATGATGCCTTTTGGGTTAAAAAATGCCAGAGCTACGTATTAATGAGCTATAACATATATCTTTAGTGATTACCTCCTAGAGAGACTGAATGATTATGTTGACGATATAGCTGTTAAGTCTATAAGGTCAGAAGACCATTCGGAGGATCTAGAGTTAGTCGTTAAAAGATGCTCTAAATACGACCTTCGACTTAACCCAAAGAAGTGCGTATTTGGAGTCAAAACCGGATGCATGCTGGGATTTGTGGTATCGGAAACTGGTATACGAGTAGACTCTGACAAAGTCAAAGCCATTGTTGAATTGACACCCCCTACAAATCTCAAGCAATTACGCGGATTGCAAGGGAGGTTACAATTTATCAGGCAGTTCATTTCGAGACTAACAGATAAGTTACACCCTATGCAGCACTTGCTTAAAAAGGGGGTTAATTTCAAATGGATAGACGATTGTCAGCGTGCGTTTGATAGCTTGAAGCAAGAACTTCAATGCTTGTCAACAGTATTCCCGCCACAAAGGGATCAACCATTTTACATTTACCTCGCAACATCAGACGTAGCCTTAGCTGCATTACTCTGTCAAAAGAGAGATGATGGGTCAGAAGTACCCATATATTACTTGAGTCATGTTCTATGTGCATATGAAACGAGGTACAATGAAGTAGAGCGTAATTGCTTAGCGTTAGTGTTTATGCTCAAAAAGTGTAGAAACTATCTCTTTCGTAGCCAAGTCAACATAATCTGCAAAAATAACATCCTTAGAGCTATTACGCATAATCTGTATGAAAGAAGTAAAATAGCTCATTGGAAAGCTATCATAGCAGAATTCGATCTGTGTTATATTGGTCAATCTTGTACGAAAGGCCAAGCAATAGCTGACCAATTAATAACCTCGCCCATTGACAGTCAAGCAACCATAGAGCTTGAATTTCTAGATGAGCATGTACATAGTTTAAGCCCTATTTTAATAGGCCTTGAAGCAACGTTATATTTTGATGGAGCTTCAACCATTAGAGGCGGCAGTGCTGCCACAGTCATTACACTATCACCTGAGGATGTGCGTCTTCACACTTACCACTTGACCTTTCCCTATACGAAAAATGTGGCAGAGTACGAGAGACTCCTCAGGGGATTACAAATAGCCAAAGAGCTTGATGTTCAACACCTAGCAATTAGGGGTGATTCGATGCTTATTATAAATTAAATCACAGGAGTCTATGCTTGCAAGGCTGGACATTTACAGCCTTACTGTGATATAACTAAAGATCTTCTGAAGCAGTTCACAATGATCGATGCCCAACACATGCCTCGAAACGATAACACACTTGCAGATGCACTGGCTACATTAGCTTTAAATGCACCGTCACACCTGTTCGACACCTGTCCCGCATTAATAACAGATTGTATAGATCCTATCATTCAGGCGGTGCAAATATCTTCACTGCTCGAGGATAGAATGCCAAAGTGGTACGACAATATTAAAACTTACCTCTTGCATGGTGAACCATCACATGAGTTAACACGCACACAGAAAGACGCTATTCACAAGCGAGCTAGGCAGTACGTCATCATAGGAGATAGTACCCTTTGTAGACACTTTTTTGATGGAGTACTTCTTACTTGCGTTAACAAAGACCAGGCGCAACATATAGTAAGCAAGGTCCTTGAGGGATTTTGTAGAGGACACGTAGCGCCATGAGCCATGGCGTCTAAAATCCGTCACTTAGGGTATTATTGGCCATACATGGAAAAACATTATCTTACAAAGGTTAAAACGTGCGACACGTGTCAACGTTACGCGAACCTTACACACGTGTTGGCTACAGAACTACACACAACTCAGATAACATGGCCCTTTCAACGATGGGGACTAGACATTATAGGGCCTATCACACTGAAATCTTCCACAGGTCATAGCTTCATAATCACTGCCACTGAGTATTTCACGAAATGGATGGAAGCCATTCCTCTGCGAAAGATCACATCCCAACAAATCTGCCATTTCATCTTAGATAACATTGTAACCAGATTTGGCCTCCCGATGACTATCGTGACCAACAATGGGCCACAGTTTAGCAGTCTAGAAACCAAATCCTTTTGTGACAATCTTGGCATCAAACAATATTTTTCCTCGCCTTATTACCCGCAAGTGAATGGTCAAGCTGAAGCGACAAACAAGGTCATTATCAACTTACTCAAGAAAATGCTCGATAGCAACAAGAAACGGTGGCATGAAAAGATCCTCTATGTGCTATGGGCGTATCATACCACATGCAAAATAGCTACAGATAGTACGCCCTATAGCCTAGTCTATGGATCCGAGGTGGTGCTGCCCCTCAAATTACAAGTTCCTTCTCTGCGAATGGTCCTCTCCACGATTATAAATGAGGCTCAACACACCGAGTCTTGGATCATGGATTTGGATTCAGTAGAAGAGAAGCGAATACAGACGCTTGATACCATCGAAAAGTATCAAGATAAGTAGAGGTAGAAGCACCATCATAATCTTCAACAACGTCCTATCAAGAAGGGAGATTTGGTTCTCAAGGCCATTCATGAACCAGTAGGCAAGTTCTTTGCAAACTGGGAAGGCCCTTTCTTGGTAGTTGATGTGTATGGTAATGGCGCATTCAAGCTAGCAGATATCAACGGCAACAAGTTATTGAATCCCGTGAATCATAAATATTTGAAGCGGTATTACATTTAGCTGTATATCCAGTGTTAACATCAAGCATGGTAACAATCGTCTGCTACGACACTAAACTGGCAATAATCATCCACTACGACGCTAAACTGGCAACAACCGTCCGCTACGACGCTAAACTGGCATTCCCTTCACGCGTCCACCACGACACTAAACTGGCAACAACCGTCTGCCATGACATAAAACTGGAAGGTTGCAACAGTCCTCTACAATGTAAAACTGGCAATGTTGTACAGGTTCGCCAAGATGTAAAACTGGCATTTCCTGCACGTGTCTGCCACGACGCTAAACTGGCACCGGCTGTCCGCCAGGACATAAAACTGACATAGGTAAGTATCAGTCTACTAAGACGTGAAACCAGCATAGATTTGTCCCTGGGTCACGACATGAAACTGACATCCACAACGCGGTCTGCTTAGACCATAAATCAGTTCTACCACCATCCGCTACGACGTAAAACTAGCACTTTTTAGTCCGCCCAAACTATAAACTGGGACCATGGTCTGCTGGGACTTAAAACCAGCAATAGCAGTCTATCAGGACCTAAAACTAGGATCCACAGACTGCCAACATGCAAATCAAGCGAGCCTCATCGTCTCTGTGTGGTTGCAAAACAAATGGGGTGGGATTTTGAGATAGCCTCAGCATCACTACCTCACAGGCATTTTGCTGATTCCTCAGATATGCTGAAAGGCATACTACTGACCCCTCGGAGATGCTGTCACTACACCCACTATAGCAGTGACACCTTTGAGAGTTTAGTTTCATCGTCTGGAGCCCCAAAGGAGTTCTCATTGACCACAACCTTGGGGATCTCCGCTCATCATCACTATCAGGCTCTGGCTTCACAGATTCACCTAGCTAGTTCTTTGCGTAACCAGTCGAGTGTGATGAGTCTGATGTTCTTTGGCAGTGATATGTTGGGTCGAGCGTCAACATTGAAGACTCTAGCCTCGTGCTACAGTTCCTCCTTCATGGCCTACTCACTCTGTCTCGCCCCAAACGGTACTTGTTTCAACAACCTCTCCGGTGATTCGGTCGAGCAATGGTGTCCTTTGTTTTCTTCTTTGGTTGCAGGTTACTTGCTACGAGGATGTCGCTCAAAGATGCGTTCATCTGAGTGGTGAAATACAAACAGTGTTCTGAGATGGCTGCTTAGGTTAGCCTTTCCACTCAGGAGTGCATCCCTATTTTCCTCATAATCCTACCTCTAGCTCTTACTTCCCTGCATCTCCACCATCTATTTCGCTTACGCAAAATGTGCATATGCAGCATATGCTTTCTGCATCTGCATTACAATCAAGTCCATAAACTGGTGTAACGCAACTCGCCTATTGGACACAAAATAAAATATTTGGTGGGGTCGGCAAAATGGATGTAACACAACTCATCCAGGCCGTGCAGACGCAACACAATTCGTCTATGCAAGCCCCTTCATCTACAACATAATGGCATAACTCCATGCAAACGTAATCACAGGAGAAGGCCTAAGTGCTTATGCATGAAAAAACTATACTCACATATTTGTGTCTTCCCCGAACCTCATTTGAGTCTTCCCCGAACCTCACTTGAGTCTTCCCCAAACCTCTTTCCCCTTACCTCTGTAAGAATTTCCTACCATACCATTTTATCTCCTATTTCCCTCATTTATGCACTTCTGCTTTGACAGGGCAACACTTGAGTAACCATTGATGAACGTTGTTGGTACTTTTACCTATCCGCTGTTTCGTATTCTTTGTCGACGTCTTTCGAGCAAGCCCTCTAAACATCAACAAAGAGGGGCCATTGAAACACCGTAGAAATTGCGAATCAGCCTAAGGCAAAGATTCACGATTTGGGCTAAAGTTTGCAACAAAAATCCAGAAGACAAAACAAGGCAAAAGGGCACGCAGCATCAAGTCTCCAGAAAGACTTGTCGCATATTCCACCAAGTCTTTTGTTTAGGCTCGAGTTTACGCTTCGTTACGCAGAGAAACGTAATGAGCTTTGAGAAAGCCAAAGTTAGAGTCCAAAGAAGCGCGATAGATTGGTTTCTTCTTTTTTTGCGGAATGACCGCTTTACACTCATTATGCTATGCAGTGTAGATAAGCGTAATTTATTGTAAAGTTGATCATTTTTACGCTCTATTACGCTTTGGGGCATGAATGAGCATAAACCAGCTTGAATCGACTACTTCCATGCTCTATTACACTCCGCCACGCGACGCATTGTAAACAAATGTAATACAACGTAAAGCTGACTAAAGCAGTACCAGATATGCACCTGCTATCCACACGCACAATACGCTGATGAGCGTATTATGCATAATCATGAAGCAGCTTCAGCAGAAGTGGTTGACAACGTACTTTGCTCCCCTTCCCAAGAACGTGATGTGACATGACTAGTTTTCAACATAAAGTCTACCAAGTCAATGGTATTTTGAAGGTTCAAGACACATGTCATCAGGGCTGTGCCTTCTCCATGTACTACTGAACCTATAAATACTCTAGTTGGCGAAAGGATCACGATCTTCATGAGGGGCCTTTTTGGCAGCATCACCTTTTAGCAGAGATAGAAGGCATTTTGCTTGAGCATTGGCAGCTGAGCATTGGCAGCAGGAGCGATCAGTCTTTTGGCAAAAATATAGTTCTTTCCATTGGCAATCATTAGCAGTGTTGAGCAGAGACTACCCAAGGCAAAGGAAGCAGATCAGAGATCGAAAGATTGTCTGGTGCGGTTGACAAAATCTATTGATTAGAAATAGTTGATTGATAGACATCCAAGCTTGACCATCCTTGCATCCCATCTTTAGCTTACAAGGTAGACCGAGCTTCATTCTGTACTCCTTGTTGAACAGTTTTCTTGTTATTTTGTGTATGCTTCGCACAAGATAAGCAGAGTTTGCCATTGGAACTTTGTATACAATATACTCAGTCTTCGGGTCAAAACATAGATCTTGGAATTGCGCATTTGTCTTAAATCCGATCCTCCTTGTCGCGTTGACGTTGCCATTATTTCAATTCATTTACATCGTTTTCTACTCCTTTTACAATTTATCAAATCAAATTGTTTCACAGAATATCTAATACACATATTATCGCAATACTCGCCAATTTACTGATTGAGTAAGTCCCTGTCTGATTGACAAGACCTTTCAGGGCACCACGAATTCATTTTCTCCAGCACAGCCCTCGCACGGATCCGTGGTTAAGACTATGTACAAGGGTTTTGTTTGGTATTTTCCAGCAACTGACATTTTCCGTCGTTACAGTAGTAGCACAAGTGTTGTTCGTGGGTTGTTGCTGTGGTGCAAAAACCTTAGGAATAGTTGGTGGAACTGTGGAAGGAGGGAAAGGATGAGAATGCTGAAAACTAGGAGGAGTATAAGATGCAAAAGGTGGAGGTTGTGTTGGAGGTATGGGCTGATAGTATTGTGGAGAATAGTCTTGTGGTGCGATAAAGTATGGTGGCCTAGTTGGAGAAACATGATGTTGGACTTGATAAGCGTTTGAATTCGGATAATATGAAGGGTGCCTCTAGTCTAAGGGTGGTCTCCCCCACAACTGGGATTGTTGCCACTATGATCGAACACAGTACCTTTGTATGAACTTTGGATGTAACGTGTTTCCCCAATGCTCATGTAGATGTAACAATATTGGGCATTGGCCTTTGGGGTGATCGTATAGGCATATGTTGCATTCATACGTAGGATTGGTAGTTGAGCACTTATTCCCTTCATTCTTTTTTTCCAAATGTCTAATGTTTTTTCCTACTTCTTGGGTTGTCAAAACTCTATCTCCAATGGTGTTGATAAATTCTCCACACGTTTGATATATCCATTCCAACATCTTATTGATCTTTGTCTCGGCTTCTTCTAATGATTGTTGTAATGGCAAAGATGATGTTTCCACCTTGAGATTGGTTGATTTCTCCTTTGTATGATCATGGACCACCTTTGTTAAGTTGAGATTTTGGTCTTGTTGATGTTTTTCAACACTCTCCCATCGAACTAATTCTCCTTCTTCTTTTGTTACCTGCTTGATAAGCTCTTGAATTTGATGGATTCGTAGTTCATATAGTTGACCTTGGGCATACATCCCTAAGGTCTCTCTTGTTTCATTACGTAGCCCATCAATGATATGGTACATATGCCTTTCCTTCGAAAATCCATGACCTGGACAATTGTTCAATAGTGCATAATATCTTTCTAAGGCCATGTCCAAGGGTTCATGTTGTGCTTGTTTCCATCCTTGGATTTGTTTCCTCAAGGCTGACACTCTTGTGTAGGTTTGATATTTTTCGTTAAACACCTCTACCATCGTTGACCAACGTCGTATTGAATTTGGTTTTAACGATCTATACATACTTTTTCTTGGCCAACGAGTGTCATGGGAAAGAGCTTAAGTTTTTTCCAACCATTATCAATGTTGTTCCATGTACAGGAATCATAGAAGGCTTGTAAATGTTGTTGTGGATCTAAGCCATAGCCTCCTGAGAAATTAGGGAAGTTTTTAAAATCAAGCCTAGGTAGACGGCTCTCTTTACGATGCCTACGAGAGATTCGAATAGCCTCTTGTATTGGTGTTAGGCTCTTAGTGGCCTGCAGGGGTTCATCATCACTAAGTAGGTTGGGAGTTTGTAAGTTGGGATGATGTTGCCTTCGTTTATGTTGGCATTCTTGATTTTCTTTGTGAGCTCAATTTTTAGTTCTACGCCAATCCCTTGAAAGATAGTCATTCGTGTCACAATCTAATGTTGAAGGAGTAGAGGAAGAGAAGGAATTGTAGAACTCATTATGACTTTTATAAGTCTTTCAATCATCCCCAAGTAAGTTCTTGTTAGTTATTGCAAAGGTCCTAGGCCTTTCGGGCCTCCTCATTCTATGGGATGTCTCATCCTCACTAAAGGTATCAGAGTTGGATGAAAAGAGTCTTTGAGTATCGTTGGAGTGTTCATAAATGTAGGGAACTCCTGCATAAGGTTGAGTACTCCAGACTTCATCATGATCTAATTTTTTGGTTCTCTTATGAAATTCCTCAGTAAGTGTGGCATTATTGTAATCTTATAGGAGAGGCATGGTTGTGAAACTGTGCGTGAATTTATGTGTGACTTTTTATAATTATTTCTTCTTTCTAAGAGATATATCGTTAAGTCCTATACAACAACCTTGTATGATATAAATAATTAGATAACTAGCACCATCCCCGACAACAACGCTAATGATGAGTGGTGAGGTACCCCTACACTCAACCATACGAATATGAGCATTCTCACGCGTGATCCAGTTGAACTCCGTAGACGGACTAGTTGTGGCATGCNGAATATGAGCATTCTCACGCGTGATCCAGTTGAACTCCGTAGACGGACTAGTTGTGGCACGCAAACAGTTATCCTTAGGTCATATTTCGCTGTCTTCCCACTTGGACTAGTATTAGCTTTGTCACATATGGTTTAGTCCAGAGTGAGATGTATGTTTTGTTCCTAATCTATTGCTACTCCTGAAGGCAATGGAAAGTAGTAATTAACTAAGTTAGGAGGAAAAGGGTAAGAGAATCTAATCTAGCCTAAGTGCGATGAGCATCCGTTCCTTGATCATCCGTACACATCTTGGACTTCATGCACGACTACCACTGGGATTACCAAGCACAAATCCTAGGTACGCCACTAGGTTACCAAGTAGTCACACTTAAATGCTCGTAATCAAGTCGTACTCATTCCGCATTATAGGAGATAAGGGTAAGAAAGATTAACTACCAAAGAAGTAAATAAGAATTAAATAAATAAACAAAGAGAATGCTACAATGATGAAGTAATCTTGATCTTTATTGCCGGTCATGTGTGTGTCCAAGTACGTCACACTCAAATAAAGGATGCTGTACAATTACATTCACCACACTGCGGGCAGACACAGGAAAATAATCTATCTCTGGAAGGGAAAAACTACTAGAGCTTTGCTACAATCTAACTCTAGATGCCTAAAATTGGGAAATCTGCCTCTTATTTATAGACATTGCAAACTATGATATCGCATATGTGATATCGCATACGCAATATCGCGGCTAATGTGATATCACGGCTGTGATATCACAGTAGTGATATGAAAATCACTATGATATCACAGGTGGGATATCACAGCAGCGATATCACAGCCAGCAAATTCATGACTCATCACTCATTGTTTAGCCCACCTATGACCACCATAACGTAGTCTTTCCCTTTGATACCACAACCCAATGCAAGGCCACATGTCTTACAACTCCTCCCTTAATTGCTGACGCAAGCATCGTAGCCCACAAGGATGCCCCAAGGCTTGGATCAAGCCTTTCACATGATCCAAGACCTTAATGAAGGACTACAAAAACTTAAGGCTAACACAACTTAGATGGTCAAGGTTCTATATTTCTACCAAGATGATCCTATAAGCCCTATAGTGCCAATAGGCTTTCCTATTCCAAACCTCACCAAATACAATGGTGAAGGGAATCTCAATGTGCATCTAGACACCTTCCAATTTGAGTGTCTCTTCTTGCAAGCTTGGCCTCATATAATAATATGGATTTTCGCCATGTCTCTCAAGGATAAGGCTCTAGATTAGTACCAAACCTTACCTAGAGGTTCTATCTCTTCCTTTGAAAACTTGATTAACCAATCTGTCAACCACTTCAGATACAACTTGTAGCTAGATGCCATGTTAGACAAATTAATGAAGGTGAGGTAGGAGAAAGTTGAACTAGTCAAAATTTTCATTCAAAGGTGGAACTCAATACTTAAAGAGATTCTAGAGCCTATTGTTGAGACCAACCTCTTGGCCATCTACAAGGGAGCAGTAAATGATTTCATCAATTCAAAGTTGTACTACCCAGAGGCTTGATCGCTAAGTTAAGCCTTCTTAAAAACCAAGAACATTGAGGAGGTAGCATAGGCAAGCAACAATCTAGCCTATGTGGCTTATAAAAATCAAAATGCAAGGAGATATAACAATAAAACTAAGCAAGAATATACAACTATGGTTGTAGTAGCAAAAGAGTGAAAACAAGAAGGAAGGAGGGGATCATTGCCACACAACACATCCCAAGAGTCATCACAACTAGCCACTTCCTATGAGCTAAATCAACCAAGATCAGACTTTGGAAGGAAGGATAGGTCTAAGTACACAAGGTTTCCTTTAAAGATAGATGAGCTCTTAGAATAGTTACTTAAAGATAATCATATACAACATAAGCAACTATCTGAAGAGGCTCGTAAGAAGAATGATCATCTTTGTGACATAGCTAGAGATCTAATGATAGCTACCAAAGATAATCCCAAGCTATTGAAGTACTTCAGACTGGATAGGTACTGCCATCATCATCAAATGGCTATTCATGACATTGATTTTTGCCTAGCATTAAATGATGATCTCTAGAAGATGATAAACTACAGAGAGTTGGTAGAAAATGAGCCTAGCTCCCTAAATACTAACAATGACTCCTATACTGTAGCCTTGTTCACAGAAACCAAATGGTGTAATCCTTCTAGGAAATCATTGATCATTAAAGTATCACCATGATTCCAAAACATAATTCCTAAAGAGCCATTTGTCATGGATACCACCTCCTTCTTGCCCTAAGGACCTTTCATCATACATGTCCTTCCTTCAGTGGCATCAACATCATATCATAATCACTGAGTTGTTAATCCTTCAAAGCCTTGGGAACCATTTGTTATTTAGGTCCCTCCACCTTCAACAAGTAAGACCACAACAACACATGACCAAAGTGCACCTATTGTGGCCAATAACTTGGATGCTAGAAAGATACCATCATCACAACGACAATGAAAATAACCTGATGTCAAACGAACAACAAAGCCTATTGAAGGTGTCCGACAACAAAAGGCTTCAAAACAAGCTACATCGAGACTAACTCCACTGATAGGCAAGGGGCCCAAGGTACATGGATTTTGAAACCAAAGCCAAAAATCTTAGGAAGGCTAGAGGAGGTGAAGACCACTAAGGCAAAAAGGCTAAGGGAAGAAGCTTCCTCACAATTATGAAACAAGCCAAATGGTCCCTTAAGCAAAAGAACACAACATTAAACTTGTACAACTTGTTCATGATATCTCCTACACATAGGGATGTACTAGGTCAAGTGTTGACCTCTATCCCTATGAGCAAAGACATGCCAGCCAAGAAGGAATCAATCTAATCTATCATTGAACAAACTTCTCTTAGGAAAAATGGACATCAACCAATGCTCAACTTTCATGATAGTGAGGTGAAGATTGAATCTAGAAATGGAGAAGTGATATCCACTCCTCTTGCTATCATCATACATGTTGGTAAGTACAAAGTCCATCATGTTCATGTGGATGATGGGATAGTCACAAATGTGATACCATATTCTATTATTGACAAACTAGGCCTAACTGAGAACATCAAAGCAACCACCACCTTAGCACTCAAGTCATTTAATGTCTCATGAGGAGCAATGTGAGGTTTCATCACTCTGGATTTTATAGATGGAGAATAGTTTCCCACATCTACCAACTTCCTAGTAGTTGAAGAGACACTTGGTTTCAACTTAACTCTAGGGAGATCATGGTCAGCTAAGCTTCATGAAGTTTCATCTCCTATACATTAGGAGATTTACTTGCCATATGAAGGTGGAGAAATTTTGATCCATGGGGATAATGTGTTTCTGCCCTTAGTTAACTATGTTAACATTGATCGAGGTTTAGAGATAGAGTTTTAAGAGGAAACTCCTGGCACTTAGACTAGGGCCAATCATAATGAGAACAACAATGATGCAAATAGCGCCAAAATTGTGACACAAGATAATCAATAAAAATGCCTACAACTTGCCATGTCAAATGAGGGAAACAATGACTATATGATCATGTCAAAAGGATTCTTGGACTTCTGAAAGATCAAGCAATGAGTTCATGGTAAACATCTAATCCATTTCTTTGCCAATCGTTTGTTTACCTTTATAACATTATATCATGTTTCACTATTCACTCTAACCATATGTGCTCTTTCGAGAGCATTCCATACTTGCTCAACAACGTGTAAACTATGGCTTGCTAAGGCCTAAAACAAGCATGATGGCCCACTATGGCCTAAAACTAGTAACACCATGGCTTGCAAGGGCCTAAAATTGGTGAAGCAATGGCTTACTAGTGCTTAAAACTAATGAGCATAATGACCTTTTAGCCAATCTATTTGATGGCATCACATGTGAGTTTATTGATATGAATATAAATTAGTTCACAATTATCATTATGACACATTTAATCTACTAGCTTTATTTTATTACCTTATTAGATTTTCCACCTTTTGTTTACATGAAGCATATAAAACATAAAAATATAAAACTAACATGTAGTCATAGTCATCTTGTGTGATGATAATCAAAAATACCAAAATGCCCATATGTTTATGGCCATAGTTACATCATGCAACATACAACAACATGAATAATACATGATCCTTATGGCCTCTTTATTCAAATAAGAGAAACTATGAGAACACAAAGAAAAGCATGGTAGAGTGTAAATACTCCATAGTAGAGAAAAAGTTGAGCCATGGAAGAGGGGAAAGGTCATTATCTACATTGTAGCATGGGGCCTATGAATAATAAAAACATGCAAAAATTAGTGACAAGAATAGCCATGAATATAACCATTAAAGTATGAAACAAATTTGAAACCAAAAGGGCTTGAAAAATTAATAATTTTTGATTAGGCAAACAAAGTATAAGTTAGCCAGGAGGCACGCTAATGTTACATAGCATCCAATAATGTGGAATAAGCAATGGTAAGTTCAGATAATTTAACTAATTTTTTATTGGTAAATAACCATTATAATTGTTATACAAAGACATTGTGACTATTCAAACAACAAATAAGAAGATGCATCACCACAATCTTGGTGATACATAGTTTTAGGGATTAGCAATGACATGATCATCAAGGATGTGAGGCTAGATTTTGTTATTTTGAAAATAGCTCATGATGGAGAATAAACATCATTAAACTCATTTATCATTTCATCTACATTAAAAAATACAATAAGTCATGTCATGACATTGTGATGTAAGTGTAACTAATTTAACAAAAAAAATGATCGACCTTCACAAAGTGGGGTTCATGACTAGCACTTGTATGTGAGTTGAGGTGTCCCATTCATGAATGATCACAGAAAAAACACACAAAAGAATTTGATGCCATCCTACTCTAATTATGAAGAAATCCCATTACTAGTGTAGGCATTAAATTTTCTTTCACATGGCTAAAAAGATCCAAAAATGGATTTGAGCATCATGATTTTGGATTCTCTCTAAATCGCTAATATTTTGACTAGAATTTTGATAAATTGAATCACTAGCCCACATGTAGGAGGAGGGGGAGGCACATTTTATTAAGTTTTTGGTAGGGTTTAGGGTAGTTGAAGCTACATTTCAAGAGACCCCATGACTTTTGCAATGGGAGCCATTAGAGTTTTGCTGCATTTTACATTGGTTGTGCTAGTCTTCATAGCAAGAATTATTTTCACTAACATAGCCATAAATCCCAATGATGCTTCGACACTTCAAGGAATTTTTAAAAATTTGAATAATCTATAATGGCTGACTAGATGGACTCCAAGTGGATAAGTTAATCCTTGCACCCAATCCTAGAAGGTTGTAGTTTGTACCAAATCCTCTATTACTTCATAGCTCTTGGGCTTAGGCTTATCTAGGTCACTATATTACCAACTTTCAAATCTTATATCTATTGATGCATAAATTGTGGTCATACCATCACCTAGGAAAAAACTCATTTGAGGAGAATATTGCCTAGGGCACCTCCTATATGGGTACAAAAGCCTAAGAATAGTCTCAACTAGAGAGGGCTATGTGACATTCAAAAAGTAAAGAAAATTTAAATTGAAAGTTGGGAAACTTAAATTGAAAATAGTCTTGAATTTCAAGATTGAATGCAAATATAATATCTAACTACAAAAATTAAATTTTCCCTAGTTCCTCACTACTGCTGCTAGTTCGTTGCTACTAGGAGTGCCCACTAACTGCCAATCACAGTTATCATTACTGACCATTTTCTATATGTACATCACCTACAATGTCACTGTCAATCAAGGAGAGAGAGAGAAGGTTGCCCATCATAGGCCCCCCCCTTAAGAAAATAATAAGAAGGAAACCATTGCCTACTAGTTTTCTTGGAGGCTCCTTGATGAGAGAGAGGCTGGCCTCGATGTCTACTATAGTCTACCATGACTCTGGATACCACCTACCATCACGCCAATGTCAACACATCACTTCTGCCAAGATAAATGGAGATAGAGAGACTCTTTGCCTACCACTGCTAAAGTCCACATGTCATCACTAGTCTACCATGGCTTTGTGCTACACGTCTACTTCTTGTCATGCACCTACTGCTGATAGGAAACTACCACCTGCTGGTTTCCTAACTACCAAATACTAATAGGAAACCTGCTGGTTTCCTGACTACCAAATACTAATAGGAAACTACCACCTGCTAGTTTCTTGGCTACCTACTGCTAGCCATGCACCTGCCATCACTTGTAGGAAGAAGGAAGAGAAAAGCTTACTGTAGTGTTAAGAGTTTCTGGCTAAACCCCCCAAGATCTGATGCTACCCTATTGGAGAGGGAGAAGACCACTAGATCTCTCTCCTTCTCTCTATGTCCCAAAGATCCCCTTTATTTCCCCCTAGTTATGCCAACACTTGTTGTTCAAATGCCCATTGTAACCCTCCACTACCACCCATGAAACTACTACCAAAAATGGCCACCATGTTCCACATAACACCCACTGTAGCTCACCACTATGACCGATGTAGCCACTGCCACCTTTACTTATGTTCGCAGGCTCGCCACTACATAATTGCTACCACGTTCTTGCCTATATGTTATTGCAACATCCACATTCTTCATGTTTTCTTGCATGATCGAGGTATCAAGTGGATAGAGTAGTAAATGATTTTTGATACAATAAGAGTCCCAATCAAGGTATCTTCCTACTGCATGTACATAGTGGTTCCATTTGCAAGTGGTTAAGGTGTGCCATTCAACAGAATTTCTCCATTGAGAATGGTGTTGCTGGGTAGCCTCCTGGAAAGAGCATTAAGCAAAGGGGATTTACTGGAGCCAGAGGATCCCATAATGGCCAACATGGGTCCTGGCTCTACATATCTAGTTACTTCTTACAAAATTGGACTACTAAGAGACTTTGTAGTGAGAGTGAGATCTGTCCATGAGAGCTAAAGTAAAGCAAAAACTTGATCATCAGCTCTCAGCACTTGAGCAACAACAATAGTCTTGCAATATGAACTTGGTGCTAGTTTCTCATTTTAATGAAATGGAATGTCCCTATCAATGTTTTCAATTTGCAATTAATAAATAGAGGAGACTATCCTAGAACTGGTAAGCGAGATTAAGTGAAGTACGAGTGCAATTTTTTAAGAAAAAGTGTCCAAGAAAAATGAAAATTTAGGGGGTTGTTTGGTATTGTGACTTGATAGGCATTAGGCAAAGATTTATTACTATTTAAAAAGTCTAAAAATATGTTAGGTTAGTATGTTTTTTTTAAGGATCATGATAAATTGACAAGTAGGGAATACTTATATTTAAAAGTTTGAAGAATCATACCTAAAACTATTGATTTCATTTCAAAAATGAAGTTTGTTAAGAAAGTTACACTAATTTAAGTTGGGGTGGAAAACATTCTAATCCAATAACTGATCATTGAACTAGACAACAAAATTGAAACATTGATTTACAAAGGCCTACTCTTCACTTTTGAATAGTGTCACACCTAAAATAAAATATTTCATATCATATTTTAAATAAAATATCTAATGCTCGTTATACATCATATGTTTTACTATTGAATTTTAAACTCAGTCACACCTAAAATGAAACTGTTGAAATAATTATATAGAAACTATGATGTTTGACAATATATATATATATATTGGAATTACAACTATTACTCATGGCCTAATGCCTAGCATGGGCAAGGTTGACATCAACACTTAACCCCCAAACTTTAATTGCATGTAAGTGCAAGAATAACAAAAACCACAAACAAAGAATAAAAAACATCATAAGACAAACAAATGAAAACTTAAAAGTAAACTATATTGATCTAAACATGATTAAAATAACCATATCATCAAGTGAGAACTAGATGTGGGCCACCCTTACGACACCATCTTATTTAGTCAAACTCTAAATATATACTCTTTATAAATACTAATTTTAACTAGATAGATACACATATATATAATTAAAATATATAATTAAGATCTCACTCCCAATCTTCTTACAAGGTAAAAGTCAAAAGGTATGTGGACTACTTTGAGCACGATACTTATACTAAACTTAATAAGAAGGACAAGATCATGTTAGATCATGGCTAACTGCAACTTTCAGATTTTTCCTTGGGATTATTTTTTTTTTTTGAAAGGGAATAGATGAAAAGGGATTATTTGCTTTTCTTTTCTTTTTTTTTTGGGAGAAATAAGTTTAAAAGGGAAATGGATGTTAGGGTGAGAATTACTACTAAACCCCATCACACTCAAGAACTTATTACACTACCAATGAACATGGTCCTCATTCTTTTTTTTTATTTTTTATTTAGGAAACTTTTCTCATGGTGTACTTCATTCTTAAGGTAGGAATTCTAACATGAGTTTGTCCAATTAACTACACTACCAAAGGACACGATCCTTTTGGAACTTTGCCCATGGTGTAGTTCAATCCTTGTGTATGTGCCTTTAATTACAATTTGATGGCATCATAGTAGGTCTCCTGGGTGGCTAAGGGTGCTCAAGTAGAGATGAACACTCTTCACCTTGTTGTTCATAGGATAACCATGGATCATCACACTTGAGGGTTGGGGCTTATAAGAGGGAAAATGGAGTTTTCCAAGGTCACCTAGTGATTGTGGCTAACCACTTTCCAAAGTCACATATCCTACACTCACATGATCATGATGATTACATGATTAATTAACATAAATATTTTCCTCCATAATCCAATATAACTACTAAAACTAAAACCTTAAAATGGACTAGGAAGAATCATAAAATTATTGAAATATACCATATAAAGAAGATAGTAATAAGAAATATTATATATAGCATTATGCTTAACATTATTTTCCAATGGTATCATGATGACCCAATACCTAGTAACTCAAATGACCATAATGATTATTAAAATCATATGAAAAACACAAAAAATCAAACCAAAACTAATATGCTAAGAAAAATATTATGAAAATAAAATAAAATATGCAGATACAACTATATACAAATAAAATGCATGGTGAAAGGGGAGCAAACATGCAATTAAGGATCTACTAGGTGTCCACATGGGGAATCTAAGTAGAATTGCTTCAAATGAAATGCATTAAAATTCCTATGTAACCTATGGCCTTGAAAATTAGCAGTTTTGTATACATTAGGGCCAAAAACATCTACAATTTGGAATGGACTAGACCACATGGAGAAAAATTCGTTTGAGGGCAAGTCTAACCAGATACTCTATCTCTCTTAAGGACCAAGTCACCTACTTGAAATACTTTAGCTACATATTTCTTATCAAATCATTTTTTGACAATTTTTTGATGAATACATAGATGTTTGATCGCTTTAATCCTTTTAAGCTCTAGATCCCAAATGTCTCATGTATGTGATATTAGATGCTCATTAGTTGGTAAATAGTCTAAGAATAACTTATATGTAGGAATCTATAAATTAATTGGCAATATTGGTTCTTGTTCGTACACTAAATCATATGGTGTGGTCTTGATTGATTCTTTATAATGAACCCTATCTACCCAATCTACCCATTTTAGTTATTCATGCCAAGTTCATGGGTTTTGGGCTATCATTTTCTTAATTCCATCTAATATGATTTTTTTGGAGGACTTAGCCAAACCATTACCCTATGGATAATATTCAATTACCACCTTGATAATGATGTTATGATCTCTAGCCTAATTTGTAAACTCTATGGAGATGAAGGTAGGTTTGTTGTCAACTACTAAAGCATAAGGATACCCATAAATAAAGATTATATCATTTTCTAGGAAGTGAATGACCTCATGAGATGATGTGGTTTTAGTTGCTTTTGCTTCTAACCAACGTGTTCAATAATCAATGGCTATTAAGATAAATTTGTGTAGGGTAGTAGACAAAGGATTGATCACTTCAATAAAATCTAAAGTCCATTGTGCAAATGGTCCAGTTTCTATTATAGGCTGTAAAGGGGTTGAACACTTTGGGTCTTTACCCTTAAATATTTGACATTGGATACAAGTTCTAACTAGGTTGTAGGCATCATTGATCATAGTAGGCCAATAATAACCAACCCTCATAATTTTATGGATGAAAGAACAGTATCCTGTATGTCCTTCCTCATGGAGCTATTTTAGAGCATCATTAGCCTATTCTTAATTCAAGCATTTAAGGTATATTCCTTGGAAATTCTTTCTAAACAATTCACCACTTATTAGAGTGAATTTAGAACATTTTGATATCAAAATCTTTCTTTTATATCTAGGTAAATCCAAGGGACAATGATGGAAGGTTAAATAAAATTTGATATCACCATACCATGGATTGTGCAATCGATTGGGAGCAAATGGGATATCATTTTACTCATCAATAAATAATATGTGAAGAGGAATTTATTCTTTATCTTGGGGTGCATTGCAACTTTCTAAATTTGAGGCTTTGGCATTAGCTTGGCAATGCTAGTCCCTCTAACTAACTTAGCTACCTTCCATTGAATATCATATTCTTGTAACTTCATAACCCATGTAGTACATTTTTCATTAGGATCTTGTAATTTAGCTAAAGCAATGGTGGTTGGATCAAGGACAATGACAGAAACCTTTGCATTTAACAAGTAGTAGTGAAATTTCTTTAAGGCTTTTATTACAACATACTATTGCTTCTCTATGGATGAGTGTTTTAATTCTACATTTTTTAAAGGTGTAGACATGAAAGCTATGGGCCTCTCACCTTGATTGACTACACCTTGGGTCAAGATAGAAATGGCAGTAACATCACTAGAAAAAGCATATAAGTGGAAGTCATTTTCATACCAAGGAGAAGCTAGGATAGAGGCATCTATAATGGCCTCTTTAATAGTAATGAAAACATTCCCTCTTTCATTTGTCTAGTGTGCATCACTATCTTTTTTAAGTATCTCATTCAATGCTCTGACTAATTCAACATAGGTGGGAATAAATTGTCTAACAAAGTTGATTTTCCTAAAGAATTCCCTTAGATCAATCTTGGATAAAGTGTAAGGTGCTTCTAAAATTGCATTAACCTACTCAAGATCAATTGCAATCCCTTCCTTAGTCACTATATAGCCTAGAAATTTACCACTTTGAACTCCGAAGATAGATTTCTTTGTGTTCAAGGTAATGTCCAATTGTCTACATCTTATAAAAATGTTCCTAAGGTCTATAATGTGTGTACCCTGATCTTTGGAGAAAATGATTAAGTCATCTAGGTAGATAATAATGCACTTTCTAATTAGACCCTCAGAATTTTTGTCTGTAGCTCTTTGGAAGGTAGAGCCAACATTTATGAGGCCAAAGGGAATTTTAGCAAATTGAAAAGTTTCCCATTTTGTCATGAAAGTTGTTTTGTACTAGTCTTTCTTATTTACTAAAATTTGGTTATGTCCAAAATACCCATCCAAAAAGGAATACATTTGAGTTCCATTCATGATTTGCAATAGCTTCTTCATAAGGAGGAGTTGATAATTATCCTTAATGTAAGAAGTATTAAGGTTATGAAAATCAATACATAATCTTAATTCACCAATATATTTTCTAACAAGAACTAAGCTTGATATCCAACTAGAGTGTCTTACTGAGTAAATAATTTTAGATTCTAGGAGCTTGTTGATTTCTACTTTCATGAGGGCTTCAATCTTTTGATTTACAGGTCTAAGTTTTTGCCTAACTAGTTGTGTTTCTGGCATAAGGGGAATTTTATGTGTCATCACTAATGGATTGAAAGTTTTAATCTCTTCATAAGTCCAAGCCAAAACATCATTAAACTCATGTGGTAATTCAACTGGGCTTTGTCTTTCATCTGAATGTAAATAAACTCCTATTTTAATAGGACATTGTCTTCCTTTCTTTTGAACTTGAATTGTTTCGATCTCAACTAACATTTGCCAATTAGTATTATTTGAAAAGTCTACAATCTTGATGTGTAAGTCATCAAATAATGCTTCCATAATTGCTATTTGAAGAGACATTTTTTTAAGAACATAGCATCCTTTGATATATCTCCTTGGTCACTAAATTCTCCTTCAAAAAAATAGAAATTCACAAACATGGTCATCGTTGTCAAACACTTGAAAAGAAAACACATTATTAGGGATAGAATAGGATTTCACCTTTTCAATAATAATTTTTGGATCCTAAGCATTTTGTTTGAATGGGACATCCAAAGTGGTGGCCATTTGGGCTAGTGCATTAGGAATGTAATTTTCCTCTCTTGGTACATGTTTGATGGTTATGTGTTCAAACTCTTTAAATAATTCAGGAATGTAAGCTTTATACAATTTCATGGTGACATCTTTATCGTTAAAGGTTCCATTGACTTGGTTTACTATTAGTTGAGAGTCACTATATATTTTAATCTTGGATAATTCATAGTATTAAGATAGCTTAATTCCATCTCAACCATGTTGTTAGCCATAGGTTGTGTGAAATTGATGGCTTTATGAATAGGAGCTTCACTAGGAGGTATAAGCATTTTTCCTGCTCCACATCCTTTCTTGGAATAGGCACCATCCACTCTTTGTATCCAAGTGTTTAAGTTCATGAAATCTGAAAAATCAATCCTCTAATCAAGGTAACAATGATCATCATTGAAATTTAGTTCATCTTCTAATATTTCATTGGCTAGAACGTCACTCACATCCTTATCATTTCCTAATGGTGGTGGGTCATTGAAAAGAAAAGTTCTTCCATCATGTTAGTGATATGGCAAAGTATCTTCATACACCTTCTCACATTTCTTAAAAGCTTGATAATATTGGATAGAATATGTGTATGCAAAAGGGTTTATGCCTAGAGTTTTACCTATATCAGCAATTCATCAAATTTTTACCAATTCCTAGCTTAACCACTCCAACAAAAAGGTTGGTATTTTGATTTCCTAGAGATTTACTCTATTGATCAAAAGTCGTTAGCACTTGCTTATAAAAGGGTTCTCTAGCTATAGTCATATATTTAGATTTTCCTTTGATAGGGATTAACAGTTCTGAGAAATTTGACCTAAAGAAGCCCCCAAACTTGGCTCCAAAAGTCCTAGATAAAAGAACATCATAAGTGGGCAACATGTCAACTACTAGGATATCGATGTAACATGTAAATGTGGATATTTTTTAAGTTACACCTTCACTTCTTTCAATGACCCCACTACGGGTACGTTGGATTGATCTAGTCGAATTACACTTTTTGTTTGTGATACCAATTGTGCTCCTAAAGGCTTACACACCTCAAGTGGCATGACACTAATAGTTGCACCAGAATCCATCAAACAACTATGAACATTCTTTCCTAAAATAATTAGAGTTGTTAGGGAAGGAGGTTGATCTTTCTTACTTGACATGGAATTGTTTGCATTTTGTACTAATAGCATGTTAGGACTTTCTACGAAGTGGACTTGCCTTTTGGGGATTGGGGATTTTGCTTTATTGGTTTCCAGTCTATGAACTATCTCTTGGATCACATATTTCATTTTGTTAAACTATAGAAGGTCATACATTGAAATGTTAGCTTTAATTTTCTTCAAATCCTAAACTAGATCATAAGTCTTAAGTATTTCTTTGGCTTCTGGTTGAGGTGGGGCTCTTCTAGGTAGAGAAGGGGAGTTTGGCCATTGTGTGGCATTTACTTGAGATGGCCTAATTTGGTTGTTTGTATTGTTTTGACTAGGAACTCTTTTGTTTAGGGATGTATAAGGGTTATTCCTAGTTTGTTGTTGTGTGATGTTCACAATGTCACTAAGTCTATGGTAGCGAGTGTTATGTGGGTTAGGGTCGCTTACCATAACTTGTTCTAATGAGGAAACCTCTATGTTTTCTATTTCATGAGGTATATTAAGGACCATAATAAGGGGTTTTCCATTTTTTTGACTTTGGGCATTGTCACCATATAATGCCAAGAATTGAGGACAAGTCCTCTCAAAATGTTGCCTTGTGTTATAAAGGTGACAATACTCATCATTGACTAATGTACGTGGCTTTTTTGGGTGTATAGGACCCTTGTTGTTATTCTGCTTTAGTTCGACTACTTCATTTAAAATTTTCTAAAATGAATTTAATATCTAGGTCATCTAATTTTGAGTTGTAGTATAACCAGATTGGATATCTTATTTGGGTTTATGATGGATTGGATTAAGGCTTTCAACTGATCCTCATTCAAACCAATGTTGGATGATAAAAATGAAGAAGATCTAGAATCTTGAAAGTAGCTATTTGTAGGTTGAGTCATTTGAAAGAGAGTGGGAGTTTGGAACATAGCATTGGTCATTGGGAAAGTTAGTAGATGTAGAGGATTAGATTGCATGGGGATACTAACACTCATCATCCTAGATTGGGTTTGCATACTATTCATGAGGGTAATTTGCTCCAACTCTATGGTCTTAGCCATCGCTCCTTGTATTTTTGTTATGTTGGGGTCAAATTTGATGGCATAGGTAAAGAATGGATCAATGGTAGAAAGGTAGAAGTTGAGGATACCACTAAGTTGTGGGCACATCTCACTTGGCACATAGGCAAGCTGGTGAAGGAATCTTAGGTTGTAATCCTAGACATTTTCCCCATGTAGCTTTCTTAAGCTTATGAAGTTGCTTGATGCTATGTCTAGGCTAGTGAACTTGTCAAATTGGAGCAAGAACTTATTTCAGAATTCTTGCCATGAATCAATAAAGGCATTTGGGAGCATCAAAAACCATTGGATGGCTTTGCTCCTAAAAGTTGTCACAAAGACGCTACATGCAATGTCATTTTGGACAATGTTGTGGATGCCTAGTAAGGTTTCAAAACATTGTATGTGCTGGCAAGCATCACCAGTAGGGTTTGTAGGATTGAAGAACAAATTTATATTTTGGAGTGACTTTGGGATATCATGGTAGTTAGTAAAGTTGAAGGGGTTGCTCACCATGGGAGCTGAGGTTTGATTGGCTACCATCCTAGTCCAAGTTCTCCTAGGGATAGAACTTGGAAAATGTGAAGCTCATCATTTCTTTAGTATAAGGGGACATGTAGTTGGTCAGCTAGGGGTAGAGGAGAGTTCGCTCATAAAACAAAAAATTATAAAATATGAGTGTTAAAATAAAACTAAAAGATTAAGTAAAAAGAAAATAAAAATTCCAATAATATATATTATATATTAAAAACAAAACACGAAAATATGTTATTAAAAATTTTTATTAAAAGAAACATAAATGCGTGAAATTGCAATATATATAAAATCTAAAATAAAATAGTAAATGTGAAAATTTCAGAAAAGTAGATTTAAAGTATGATGATATTAAGAAAGTCACCTTACCAAAGCTAGAATGAGGGTAAGGACCATGAAACTATGAACTTTTAAATAGGACTAAAAAAGAAAAAGGAAAATAGAGTGGTAAAATTGAAAAACTGATGACTATTAATCAACACTAGAAACAAGAAATGAGGGTTTTGGTAATAGAAAAAGAAATTTTAGAAACCTAAAAACAAATTTTTTTTTGCAAATGGAAATAGAAAAATAAAGGGTTCTAGGAACAAAAATACAAATTTTTAAAAACTAGAAATAGGCCATTGAAATAGGAATAGAAATGAAAATAGAAAACATAGAAATCAAAATAGAAAATAGAGAAATGAAAATGGGCTCTGGAACAACAACAAAAATGAAAATAAAAATAAAATAGAAATTAAGAAAATAGAAAATAGAGGTTCAAGCCCTCCTTCTAGCATCAAAAAGGTGTTAATGCATGAATTTTGGTCACACCAACACCTAGAGAAAAACTTATTTGAGGAGACTATTGCCTAGGATGCCTCTCGTATGGCTACAAAATCCCAAGAATAGTCTCAGCTAGAGAGGTCTATGTGACATTCAAAGAGTAAAACAAATTTAAATTAAAAGTTGGGAAACTTAAATTGACAATAGTCTTGAATTCCAAGACTGAATGCAAATACAATAGCTAACTACAAAAATTAAATTTTCCATGATCCTCCATTGCTACTACTGATTCGTCACTACCGAGAGTGCCCACTACTTGCCTGCCACAGTTGTTACTGCTGATTGCTATCTGTCTGTACACCACCTATAATGCCACCACCAATCAGGGAGAGAGAGAAGGCTACCCATTGTATCTCCCAAGAAAAAAAGAAGGAGAGAGAGAGAGGTTGGCCTTAATGTCTACCACAATCTACCACAATTCTGAATACCACCTACCACTACACCAGTGTCAACATGTGGCTTTTGTTGGGATAAAGAGAGGTGGAGACACTCTTTTCCTACTACTACCAAAGTTTGCATACCGTCACTAGTCTACCATAGCTCTGTGCCATGTGTCTACTTCCTATCGTGTGCCTATTACTGACATTAAGCCTACCACTCATTATGTCATTCCAAACACCTGCTTACCACCTATCGACATGCACCAAAAGAGAAGAAGGAAATCACTTCTTGATGGTTTCCTAGCTACCTGCTACTAGCTTCACACCCACTATCACCTATAGGCAAAAGGAAGAGAAAAGCCTACTACGGTGCAAAGAGTTCCTGGTTGAATTTCCCAAGATCTGATGCTACTCTATTGGAGAGGGAGAAGGCCACTAGATCTCTCTCTCCTCCTCTCTATGTCCCAGAGATTCCCTTTATTTTTCCCTAGTTGCTACCAATTTCCACACTATTCAAATGCCCACCATAACTCTCCACTACTGCCTGTGATACCATCACCAAAAATGGCCATCACATTCCATGTAACTCCCACTGTAGCTTGCCACCATGACCAACATAACTACTACCACATTTACTTATGTCTGCAGGCCCACCATTGCATAACTGCTACCACCTTTACTTATATCTACAAGCCCACCATTGCATAAATGCTACCATGTTCTTTCCTATTTATTACTGCAACATCCATGTTCTCCACGTTTTCCTGCATGATCAAGGTATCAAGTGGATAGAGTAGTACATGGTTTCTGATACAGTAATAGTCTTGATCAAGCCATCTTCCTACTACACATACACAGTGGTTCCATTTGCAAGTGGTTGAGGTTTGCCATTCAATAGAATTTTTTTAGTGAGAATGGTGTTGCTGGGTAGCCTCCTAGTAAGAGCATTGAGCAACGAGGATTTGCTAGAGCCAAAGGATCCCATAATAGCCAACATGTGTCATGGCTCTACATATCTGGTTACTTGTAAAATTGGACTGCTAAGAGACTTTACACTAAGAGTGAGATCCATCCATTAGAGCCAAACTAAAGTAGAAACTTGATCATTAGCTCTCAGCCCTTGAGCAGTAGAAATAGGGTTATAGTATGAACTTGGTACCTTGTTTTTTGTTTTAATGGAATGGAATCTCCCTGTTAATTTTTTCAATTAGTAATTAATAAACAAAGAAGACTATCCTAGAACTGGTAAGTGGGATTAAGTGAAGTACGAGTGCAAATGTGTAAGAAAAAGTGTCCAAGAAAACTAAAAATTTAGGGGGTTGTGTGGTGTTGTGACTTGATGGATATTAGGCAAAGATTTAATATTGTTTAGAAAGTCTAAAAATATATTGGATCAGCATGTTTTTTTTAGGATCATGATAAAGTGGCAAGCAAGGAATACTTATATTTAAAAGTTGGAAAAATTATACCTAAAACTATTGATTTCCTTTCAAAAATGAAGTTTGTTAAGAAAGTTACACTAATTTAAGTTGGGTTGGCAAAAATTATAATCCAATGAATGATTGTTTAACTAGACGATTGAATTGAAACACTGATTTACAAAGGCCTACTCTTCACTTTTGAATAATGTCACACCTAAAATAAAATATTTCATATCATATTTTAAATAAAATATCTAATGCTCATTATATGTCATATGTTTTACTATTGAATTTTAAACTCAGTCATACCTAAAATGAAACTGTTGAAATAATTATATAGAAATTGTGATGTTTGACAATATATATGTTTTTTTTTTGAATTAAAACTATTAATCATGGCCCTGTGCTTAAAATGGATGAGGTTGACATCAACAGTATTATTGCAATCCTTAGATAATAACAATAATAAAATCTTTAACAATATATCCTATTATCTTCCACCAAACGTACAACAATTAAACCTTGCCAATAATCAACTTAGTGGAAATATACCTTTTTGACCATGGCTAATCTCACCAATTTAAAATTTAATAATAATAAAATTTCAAGCTAGATTGAAGATGTGTTTAGCAAGCTTCACAACCTTACCATGATGGATCTCCCCAACAATAATTTACAAGCAATCTCCCTTCAAGTTTCATCCAATTGTCAAGTTTACCTTTCCTATTTTTGTAGAACAATCAACTTACAAAGCCTATTGATGTTATGGCCAATCTTCCATTTACACTATTGAATATTGAAAATAACCATTTTAGTAGTTGGGTTCCTAGCCAATGAAAATCTAAGTCAAAATTCCTATATAATGGCAACAGTTTTACCACAAGCCATGGTGGAAGCCCATTGTGTGACATGAGAAAAAGAAAAAAAAAGGTAAAATATAATTATAAAAGTAAAAAATTAAAAAATAAAACTGAAAAAAATATTAAAAAGGAGGTTTGTTGGCCAGCATGTGGCCTGAATGCCTATGGTGGATAGCCTAGTCCCACAAAGAGGGTACCTCCCTGCACAATGTCACTAACCATCACCGCTTACCACTTGTTTACCTACCACACCTCTAGCAATTACTTGCAGAAGTGCATCATCGTATGCCTTCTTTCATTGGTTGTTGTAAGCCATTTCACCTCTATATAGCCCTTGGGATTGCCCACCATGATGATTGCCAACTCCCACAATGCAACTAAGCCAATCCATGTGCCCAAGCTCACAAACACCCACATATTGGTCAACAGTTACAGTAGTGCTGTAGAAATGGATAGTGACATGGCCAAGATGTAGAACTTGCTAAGGTGCTACTTGATGCCTACACCTACCTAGCCTTGTTATCATCAAAGACCATCCATTTGTTGATGAGTTTCCATTGTTGTTCTACCCCCTCCATCCACACTCATCCATGCTAGTCAGCATGGATCTAGTGTGGATGCCATGATCTAACCTTCCCTTCATGGTCATCCATGCTGGTGAATGTGGATGCCATGATCCAACTTTTCCTCCACACTCATCCATGCTAGTTAACGTGGATCCAGTGTGGATGTGACTCCCACACACCATCTCCACACTTATCATATTATTGGTTGTCTTTGTGTCATGTGCCCTTAGTAGCATTGCTCAAAAGCCCTTCTAATCATTACCTCTATGTAGTGGCCCTAGCCCTTGGTTGGCTATGGGATCAACCAAAAATGCTACAAGTGTGACATGGCCAAATGGTGAACCTCACACCACTACAAAAACCCTACTATTGCACCACTTGTCATCAACTACTATCCTCACTACTATCATTAACATCATTCTGCACGTGCTTTTTACATAATTTGCACTACCTTCATGAAGCCCACTTGCATGTTTCTTCTATCCTACACTTCCTCCCTTCCATACTAGATTCATGTTGGCCAACATGGATTCAACGTGGGCGATACTAAACCCTTAAACATCCATACACTCCTCATCCATGCTAATCAGTGTGGAACTAGCATGGATGTCACAATTTGATGCTTCTTTACACTCATTCATGCTAGTTCGCATGGAACTATTGTGGATGCCACAAATCCAATGCCACATCTCGAGGTTCTCCACCATCCATAGCTTGCATACTATAGTTCATGATCACCACATGTAATACAAACCCTCCACCATGCTATCACATGCTTGCTACCACTCATCCCAATTTGCATCCTGTGCTCATCATGCTACCACATGCTTCCTGCCATTCATGTGCCTGTAACCAACTACACTCTCTCTTCCTTTGTTGCAATGCATCTGAGCTTGCCCTCTCTACCTTCTACTATCACACCACAAATTCTGCCACCATGCCATGATTTCATTTATAGCCATGCCTAGATCTAGAGTTTTTCATCACCACTACGCTTGCATTTGTAGGGCCACATGCAAACCCCACTCTCACCAAAACCTTTTCCTTACCTCCATCTCTACTTAAGCCTCAACACATGTTGCTGATGTCATGGCCATCATTGGCATATTAAGCACATGGCACAGTGATGGACCATAGAGCATCACGTAGGCTCTGCAATAAGTAGCATGGCCCCAACCCTACATCGTGTTTGTGCTACTAAAACCCTCACACGAGGTCCTTTGACCTAGTTGTGGGGCATCACGATAGGCTATTGTGATTCCCTAGAGTTATTGCTTGGGCCTTACTACTATAAGGCTATCACACTATCATCCTTCTTGCTATTGCCTTCTATGACCTACATAATACATGCCACACCTGCCTACACTGCCTAGGCCAACCAACATTTTCGCTCTTCCATGCATCCTATCCCATGGTGGGTGCACCAAACAAAAACAAAAATAAAAAATTATAAAAAATTAAATTAGTAATAATAATATCATAATAATATATTTAAAAATACACTATTTCACTTTGTTTGCAATGTTTTATTTTATTTTATTACTATTTTAACTCAAATTTTACCTTGGTATTACCTTATTTTACTAGGCTTTTCCTTGCTTTGACCTTGCCCACTGAAATAGGCCTCCATATTAGGGTCTGCCAAGGCCTTAAACTAACAATCTAATAGCCCAACAGGGCCTAAAACTAGCAAAATGTGACATTGATTAATCATCTTGGGCCATATGTGACCTACTTTGCCTTGTTTGGCCCTATTCCCCACCGTGCTTTGACCTTACTTAATCTTATTTTACATTATTGTCTATTATAGTCATGTACTTTAGTGACATTTCACCTCATCAATTTCTCATCATTTGGCCTTATTTGATGACATTATTTTTGTCACTTGACATCAATAAGGCCTTTTTTGACCTTGTTTAACACCATTTTATGTGGTTTTGATCATCATTTAGCCTTTATTTGACCTTATTTGCTTCAACCTACTCCTTATAACCATTATTGATCATGTTTAATCTTTGTTTAGCCTTTGATTGGTGTTAGATAATGGGGTTTGATCATCTTTGACCATTATTTAACACCATGTAACCATGATCCACCATGGCCTTAAACTAGCAACATGGCTTGCCAAGGCCTAAAACTAGCAAAGTGTAATCATGTTTAATCATGATTGACACTGTATTACATTGTATTTCCTTATAACCTTTGATGATATTACTTGGATACTTGTATGACTTTTATTTCATTGGTTTATCTCATTTATGCATTATTACTATAATATTTTGCATTGTTGTTGGCATTATTTTCATGGTTTTATTAATTTTTATCATTTTATTACATAGGTGCTACTTGATGTGCTTATGTTGTCATGCAAAAATGAGCTAGGATAATAAGCAAGTAGATTCAACTAGTCTTATGGCCTAAATAAATCCCTCTTCTGATGTTGTTAGAGCAGGTTGACCTTAAATATTCAATCCTAAGTCCTTGATACCATTGCACTCTACAACCATAACATCCTTAAGTAGCCTAATGACCATTGACCTTGAAGTTAGAAACATCGTGGAGGGTTCTCTAATCAAAGTTCCCATCTAAACCACAATGGAAAAGAGAAAACACATGAAACTAAGTTCCTCACTAGAACTTAAGCCTACTCATTACATCATCAAGCCCTTTCTATGCAATAGCAAATCCATCATATAGCCCTAATTATATCTAATGCTCATATGTTGCTTGTAGTGTTGTTTATCATTATTGATAGGTTGCAATGAATAACTGATGTTGAAAACTTTGATGACCTACAACAAGTGAGCCTACATGCTCTCTCTCACTCTCTCCTTGTTTGGCACAATGAATGAGCTGGAAAAATCTAATGCACATTGCATAGATTTTCCTATGTTGTAATGATTGTGACCTATGATAACCTTGGTGGCCTAGTTTTACTCATCATCTTATGTGGCAACATGCATTGTAATCTGAAAACATGTTTTCTTTGCTCAATTTTCTTGTCCTCTTGGATTTTTGTTTGTAGGATGAAGCTTGGAGTCTGCACAAAGGTGCAATTCATTACAACAACAAGTCACCATGTGACCTCAATGCGCAAGATTTGGTGAGCTTGTCCTACCATGTCAAGACTGCTAATGCCATTTCCATCCCACTACCTCTCCTTGAATGCAATCTCATAGCCTGAATATAACCTTCCTTATCCTAAATAGTATTGTTGACCAATTTCTAACCCTCATGCATTATGGCCATGTGGCATCTCATTCGTCATGCTCCACCATTCAGTCTTCTAGATGTAACACATCTCATTCAACAAGAAAACAAAATCAAACCATCCTTGGCAAAGAAACCCAATGAATGTTTCACCCCACAAAAAAATAAAAAAATCAAGGTGGAAAAAAATTGCCAAGAAGCCAAAAATAACCAATGTAGACCAAAATAATAAATTAATGGCTCTAAACATGCAAAATGGAGGAGCCTCTAAGTGAAAGAAACTTTGAAGCAAGATGTTGGATCCTTAAACACATTCACTGAGTGACCATAATCTTAAAACATGAAGTGCCTAAACCTATGGATGGACCAACATGTTAGTGCCATACTATAGCCATGATGTCAACTTTGGAATGCATAGGCATCATAACCATCTCTCCATGACCTTTGATGATTGGCGACGTACCTGTACACTCAACCATACGAATATGAGCGTCTCACGCGTGATCCGATCGAACTCCAAGGACTAAGTGCTTATGCACCCTGATGGAACACTTAAGGTTAATCAATCATTGTCTTCCCAAGCTTACTTGTATTGTCATGGTTGTATGGTTAAGTAAGTTTGAGGTATATGATTTTTATATCTTTCATCTTTTTAATGTCTTATGCTAATAGGGGAAGGTGAAGAGAACTAAGTGACTAACTTCATTAACTAATTACTAAGTAAGTTCTAATTGTCCTAACACTAGTATCCTTTCCCACTTGCTGCACACACCCTGAACCAGTGCAATGCTACTGGGATTACCAAATGGTATTCGTTACTGGGTTACCAAGCATTGCACACGTGCTCAAAGCGGTCGTACTGAGTGTACTTAACTAGGAGAGTCAAGGGTTGAGAGAGATTAATTAACTAGGAAAGCAATTAAATATTCAACAATAATTAATTCCTATTTAGCTTAGTCCATATGCTGCAAGGTTTATCAAAAAGTGTGTCTTTATTTCCGTACACAAATGTGTGCTCAGGTACAATTTGCTCAAATAAAGATCTGTTCACTTTAAGACTCCTACTACGGGCACATGGAAATTATTCTAACTCTGGAATGGTAAAACTGCTATAGTTTGGCTAAGGATCTAAGTATAAGTTCCTAGAATAGGGAAAGCCACCTCTTATTTATAGACATTGTGGTGGGCTGCGATATCGTGTACATGATATCACGGCTCATCATACCCCCATGACTGAATGAAAACTCGTCCTCGAGTTCCTTACAAAATATTGGGAAGGTATGGGATTATTGACTTGAATGACACTAATGGTGAATGGGGTGACATGTGAACGGATCATCATTACAACACATGACAATATTCGTGTTCATGACAACAAGGGTAAAGACTATACACATTTGACATCCAGCCTTATTTGGCAACTGAGAGAGAAGAGAGAGAGAGAGAGAGAGAGAGAGAGAGAGAGAAAAGAAGTCTGTTGCTGCCAATGCCAAGATTGCACCTTCCATTTTTCATCCATAATCACACCATTAATCTTGTTCCTTGCATAACTGCTCTAGCACCAGTCCATTCCAAGTGTTCTCTCCGAATCCAATCCATTGGTGTATGATTGCCATCTGCACATACAACAAAATCTTAAATTAGCAAGGGTAAATGAATCACAATGTAGTTGATACCTTGTCTCAGTGTACAGTCCATTGACTGAGTTGTGATATGGCTGATGTGGATTTTAGAGATATAACACTGGTGACTACCCAAGGTGTAGGGGTTAAGAGAAAATTAAAAAAATTGGACCAAGAACCCCATGACTGACAGCAAACCTACGATAGTGAGAGAATGGAAAAATATAAGGAATAAGAAAGATGGAGAAAAAGAAATGATAGCAGCACTGATAAAATGGATTCCAGGGATGGAAATGAACAAAATAAAAATTGATTGCGAAAATGTTTAAGGGAAAGAAATGAACTAATGCACCAAATAGGAATGTTAGTGGGTCCTCCCCAAAGTAGGCTCATGCCCTAAATGCCCTAACAATCCCACATTCAAAGAGTCCATAGGCTCTATAAATGTCATTTGGAAGCAAGATTTAAAGTCTTAACCACAAGAATTTACCAAAAAGAAAACAATGTATCAACCAAAATATAGACTATTGATACAACCAGCAATGAGGTGGAAAATGGGGAAAGAATGATGGAAAGAAGAGAATGGAATGGAGTCTCAAGATCAAGGTGGTGTATAGCCCCTTGTGTATTAATGGTTAATGTGAATTAGTAGATCTCATTCCAAATACAGCCTCAAAAAATCCACATCTAGTGACTTCGCATTAATACATGTGGCCAATCCATCCACTTGAAGTAACAAGAATGCTTCTGCCAAAAAGTCACCACCATTCCAACGAAACAAGAAAGGAGAAAGTAGGAAATGAGAGAGGGCCTTAGTTAGAGGAAACATGTTTATTTAGTTCCATAACCAGTGCTTGTATCCCAGGTGCTTATTTCGTCTAAGGGGTGTGCTTTGAATTCTCACTTTTTTTTGTGTGAAAACCACACCATGCAAAGACTTATTATTATTTACTCAGCTCTCTGATATTTGATTGATGGCCAAATGGTGGAAAACCTAAGAAAAAGCATCCAAGCACCCCAAGAGAATGGCTAGCACAAATGCATCGAATCCCCTTGAAGTCACACCCTATTCATCCTTTGAGTCTTTTCTTGGTTTGAAAAATACCCAGCCACCAATTCATTAACAAATTTACTTAGAAAAAGGGGACT
>MNCI01017913.1:828489-847387 GCA_015680685.1 Gnetum montanum | reverse complement strand
AGATTCATGGTAAGGTTTGGTCAGTTTCACATTAACTAGTAATCTTTTATCGGAGTGCTTGTTTGAACTTTTTAGGAATTTCTAGCTTCCCCCTATTGATGTTTTCAGGTTAAGGGTTGGAAGTTGGTGACACTCTTGCTCCAATGCATCTATGCTTTCGACGTGGGCGTAAGTTGTTCCCCCAGTTAGTTCCATGCACATTGGTGAGTTACTCTCTTGATCAGCTATCAACCACTAGGTGTCTTCTTGTTGTGTGGTTGCTACATATAGGCACTTTTGTATGTTAATTTCTTGGGCACACTAGTTGCATGTAGGCAATGTTGAACATTCCTATATGCAATCATACCCTATATCACTGTATATGATGCATGGAACTTTCTTCTTCTCAATCTTCCCAAAAGTGTTTTCCTTAGATATTTCTAGGGAAAGATCATGGATTCCTAGGCATGCATTTATGGTACTTAGCCATGCCCTTCCCATTATTATTGGGAAGTCCCCTTTGTCATTCTTTACTTGTATCACTAGAAAATCAGCTAGGTATGACCACCCACACACAGTGGTAATGATGTCCTCCACTAGTCCCAAGAAAACAGTGATGGACTGGTCATCCAGCTCTAAGCAAATATTGCTCTTCTTTAGTGGAGGCAGGTTCCAGGCTTTAGACATCTCTCATGATATTAAGTTGACTCTGGAACCTAAGTCCAAAAGAGCTTTACATGCTTCATTCCTAGCAACTTGGAGATAGATTAAAGGGCTTCTGGGGTTAGAGAATTTCCTGGGAAGGTGGCCCTCCTTAATCCAGTCAGTGACAACATGTGTTAACATAACCATATGTGTTGAGCTCTATTTTTGGTTTGAAGGCAGCTCTGAAGCCTTATTTGATGGAGAAGCATTCAGAGGCTCAATTGCTTTTGGTTGTGAGAGCTTAATTGTATTTTTGGTTCTAAAGAAGGATCTTCTCTTTGTACGATTGTTAGAATTAGTAGCTGGTTGAAGGTTCATAGCTCTTGTAGCATTACATTGCTACGGTTGAGTGGGGAGTTCCCCTTGCATTGCTGGAGTGGGTGGCAATGGAGCTACTGGTGTGAGAGTTGCAGATGGGTTTGGGGGATGGTATGTCTGTGGGTTGTCTCTCCCAGGAGAAGGAGTCCTATAATACTCCCAAGCTTGATAGTGATGTTGTGGTGTCACGTGACCAACAGAGTCACGTGGAGAGATTGGTTACTGCACATAGTAGCCATATGGATCTAGTTGTCGATAAGGGTATTTTTGCCTTCGCAGTGGCATCCTCATGATTGTGGGTATTGCCATTGTTGGTTTTTCTCAATAGGTCGTGGTGGAGTTCCACTTGGATAATACGTTAAGGGTTGGTGGAACTACCTTGGGTTACCTTGGGGATAAGGTAGCCATCGAGGTGCTTGCCATTTGTTAAGTCATGGGTTAAGTGCATACACCCCAAACTCTTGCAGATGTGAGATTACTGGGCAACATCCCTTCATATGGTCATATTGGCATATCTCACATCCACCGTCATTGTCTGTATCAAAATCCATAACCTCTTCGGTGATAGCCATTTTACCCTTACCTTTGTTACATGCATGGTCCAAATCCCTCTTTTTCTTTTTGTCATAGTCACTACCTCACTCCTTAGACTCCTCTATGATTTTAAGAATGATTTCAAATCTACCATCTAGGGAGTCCCACATTTGGTCTACCTTTGCCAACACTTCTATTGTTAATTTTTGGAGCAGCAAAGTTTTCCTATGCACCATCTTTTCGAGTGGTGGCTCTTCCTCCTCCTCACAGAATCTCACTTCCCTTTTCAGAGGGAAGGATCGTGGTTGTACTCTTCCACACTTTCTCTCTTATGTAGCTCTCCTTCTTCCTTCGCTACTTGTTCCAACAATCTATGGACCTGATGAGACCTAAGCTCTGATAATCTCCCTTGGGCATACATTCCAAGGGTTCTCCTGGTTTCATGCCTAAGTCCATCTACAAGATGGCATAGTTGATCTTGCTGCTAGTAACCATGGCCTGGACAACGATGTAACAGTGCATAATAATGGCCCATGGTAGCATCCAAGGATTTATGATTTTCCTGCTTCCATCCTTGGATTTGCTGTTACAGGTGGACACTCGGGAGTATGTTTGATACTTATCATTAAATAGTTCTAGCATCATACTCCACCTTCGAATGGATTCCGGTTCTAAGGACCAGTACCAGCTTTCTGCTTCTTTTACTAGGATCCTTTGAAACAACTTTAATTTTTTCCATTCGTTCTTGATGTTCTGCAAGGCACATGCATCGTGAAATTCTTGTAGGTGATTTTGAGGATCAGCGTTGTATCCCCCCTCAAATTGTGGGATGTTATTCATGTCTAACCTCTTGATCCTACTATCTTTTTGGTGCCTTGTGGAAATTCTTATGGCCTCTGTGATGTCTAACATGCTTCTCATCACAAGTAGGGGTTCTTCGTGATCATCACATTCATAGCATCTATGATTTCTACACAGTTCCCTACTCTCCCTTCTTTTATGTCATGATTTTCTTGAGTGCCCCCGTCCTCTTTCTCGACTCTCTTGTCGAGGTTTCTCACTTTGTTTACCTTTATGCTCACGATTAGGCTCCTTATGATTGCGTCCTAATACTGAAGGAGAGGGTGAATGTGATGATGAATGTGAAGAGGAAGGAGAACCATCGTCATGATGATGTTTCCTACCTTCTCTTCGGTGGTCCTGGCCTCGATCATGATTATGATCAAAATGCCTACCCTTATCATGTTTTTGTGTTCCCTCGTTGAACACTTGGTGTTTGTGGGAACCAAAACCAGGATTGTGAATCGTGGAGTGGAGGTTCTGATACACCACCTCCTAACCATCATTAGGAGGGGGAACATCATTTTGTGGAGAACCTATTGAAATAGGTTCACCACCCTCAATTTTTCTTAAGACAAGTGGAGCATTATGGGGTTCTTTACCCTTCAACGATGTATAGTATCTCTCCTGTCGCAAGTCCCTTTGATGTTGCACTTCTATGGGATGGTAATCCCTTGTGTTATAATCACATGCAACATATTCTACATATAACTGTGACATGCCTACTTGTGCTAGAGCAGGAAGAAGCATGTTGGGGACTGCTCGATTTGGAGGCAACACTATGTTACCCTCCAAGTCTCTCCAACACAGTTGTTTATCTTAAGAATAAAGGTAAACTTAGGTACATACCCATTGTGATGAATATATACCACACGGAAATGTTAAGGCACTGGTGGATCTTGGTTACATATGTTGTGCCGTCGACTATCTCTTGTGTGATTCCTAGGCGCTGAAGTGCGTTTGTGCAAAGAAGAAGACATTTTTGTCTTGTTCGGTGTGCTATTTACCATTGTCTTATCTTTTCTTGATTAACCCTAAGGGTTCGTTCTATCTTCCCAATGATATGGATGATTTCCTATGTTCTACGTAGCACATAAACAACTAAGTCCCCAGCAACGGTGCCAATGATGAGTGGCGAGACACTCAACCATACGAATACGAGCATCTCACGTGCGATTCAGTCAAACTCCAAGGACTAACTACTTACGCGCCCTAATGGAACACTTAAGGTTAATCAATCACTGTCTTCCCAAGCTTACTTGTATTGTCATGGTTGTATGGTTAAGTAAGCTTGAGGTATATGATTTTTATATCTTTTATCTTTTTAATGTCTTATGCTAATAGGGGAAGGTGAAGAGAACTAAGTGACTAACTTCATTAACTAATTACTAACTAAGTTCTAAATTGCCTAACACCAGTATCCATTCCCACTTACTGCACACACCCTAAACCAGTGCAATGCTGCTGGGATTACCAAACGCTATTCGTTACTGGGTTACCAAGCATTGCACACGTGCTCGAAGTGGTCATACTGGGTGTACTTAACTACGAGAGTCAAGGGTTGAGAGAGATTAATTAATTAGGAAAGAAATTCAATATGCAACAATAATTAATTCCTATTTAGCTTAGACCATATGCTACAAGGTTTATCAGAAACTTTGTCTTTATTGTCGTACAAAAATGTGTTCTTAGGTACAATTTTCTTGAATAAAGATCCATTCACTTTAACACTCCTACTTCGGGCATATGGAAATTATTCTAACTCTGGAATGGTAAAATGGCTATAGTTTGGCTAAGGGTCTAAGTCTAAGTGCCTAGAACAAGGAAAGCTGCCTCTTATTTATAGACATTGGGGCGGGCCGCGATATCGCATATGCGATATCGTGGCTCATCAATCTCCTTAACATATTTCCATCATAGCCTTACTCCATCATCACAAGCACTCTTTTTCATGGTTCAACACTACTAAATCAAGCATGGAAAGTGAACATTGGTGGTGGACCTATAGTGGTATTTTGTATTCTTTGTTGATGCCTCTTGAGGAAGATCTACCTCCATCATAGAAGATCTACCTCTAGTATGGAAAATTTGCCCTCTATCATGGAAGATCTACCCCTAGCATGGATGTCATCCCACTAGCAAGGAAGCTCTACCCCCCAATGTAGAAGATCTACCTCCAATGTGGAAGATTTGCCCCTAGCATGGAAGATCTACCTCTAGTGTGGATGTCATCCCCCTAGCAAGGAAGATCTACCTCCAACATAGAAGATCTACCTCTGGAAAGGAAGATCTACCTCTTGTGTGGATGATGTGCCCTTGTTACTATTTTTATTAAATGAAATGGCCATAGGGATATGATACTTACTATATATGGTAACCCTTGAAATTTGGGCACCCACCTAACCTAAACATGGTAGAAATTTGTAGTAGTCTTATAGCCCAATTTGTAGCAATTTACAACCAATTTGTAGCAAGGTTCAAGGCCTAAAACCTATAAAAATCAATCCCAAGCACTATTTAGAGGCTCCAACCCCTTCACATTGGCATACTTTAACATTTTTGGCTTTCAAGACTTCTTGCAAACCTATAAAAATGTAGGTTCTTGGATCTGTTCGACATGGAACCCCCATGACATTGTTACCCCCCTTTGAGATTGTGAATTCCTCACACATCTCATCACCCTTCTACATCACCAATGTTGCAGATTTGGTGCAAGGAGCAACAAAGTTTCGAAAGCATTGGGAGTTGTGGAGCATATGGATTGTGGAGCAATGAATTCCAAGCCCCCATCAAATTGAACCCCCTTGCTATCCTAGACACATTTTTGTACACATTTCTTAACTTATTCTATATTTCTTTTAAAATAAAGTTTACAATTATGTTTGTGTGCAAGATAGATTTATTTGTTTCATTTCAGTGCATTTATTTTCTTAGACCAGCATTGGATTTTTATTTTTCTACCCACATTTAACATTTTACAAGTCCCTGGGTGATTTGCTAGACCATCTAGCACACCTTGAATTACAATTTTTAGAGGCCCTAGGGATTCAAGGTTAAAGCTATTACATTGGAATTTTCAGTCTTCTAGTAATCAAATTTGTCAATCACTACAAGAGTCTAGAGAAAGAAAGAGAAAATTTGAAGAGAGTCAAAAGACAGCCTAGGGAGAGAGAGGTGAGTGAGAGAAGAGTAGAGAGAGATAGAGTATTCTCAAGCTACCTTGATGATCATCCTTGTGTGTGTGTGATTGCTTTGATTGAGTGTGTGAGTGTCAAATTGAATCTCTTATATGTTATTGGGAATTGTGCTTTCTCTCATCTGTAATTTCTCAATTTGAGCAAGAATAAAGCTTTCATTTTTCTTTTCTTGTTCAAATTTGTTGTTTTGTAACTTTGATAGAGCTTGGATTATGAAATCCATGGGAGCTCCTCATCAAAAAGGCTCCTCCCAATTGGCTAAGAACTTGTGTGCATGCTCATGAACATCCTTAAGGACCAGGTCTTCTTCCTTTATCTTTCACTTATTCAAGTCTTGCTAATGCTATTACTTCTACCTCCATTGGTATCATTCAATGTGAGAAAGAATTTGTATTTGCTACTCTTTCACCAAATCAAGGTTAATGGTATGCAGTTCTTTATTCTACTTATTGTTGATGAAATCAAAGAAAGCCACTTTCAACAATAGAACCTACAACTCAAGAGGTAAAATAGCTTTAGATACATAAACTAGGCTATATGAGGTGACACTAATTGTAGTTTGAAATTTAGTTTGATAGGCCCAAAGTGCATGGACAAGCCACCCATGCCACTTGTGTCTAGTGTTATTTAGCATCTTTTTGAGCAATTTTATCATGACCTTGTTGCTAGCTTTACCTTTTCCATTGGCTTAAGGGAAGTATGGTGACAAAAATGAATATTTAATGCCCAAGTCTTCTCAAAAGGCTTACATTTCTTGGCTACTAAATTATGGTTCATTATATATGATAATGATCAAAGGCATGCCAAAATGGGCTACTATGTTATCTAGTATAGATTTATAGACTTGATTGTACCTATGCCCTATAGAAGACTTAGGCATTATAGATCCAATAATGTCATGTCCCCACCATTAAAATGGCCAAGTTATCTGAGTAGTGTGTAACTCAGTTGATAGCACATGTATTAGTTTTCTATGCCATTGATAGGTATCACAAGTTTTAACCTTTTGAAGGCAATGACTTTCCATATAGGATCAATAATATCCTAACTGTCTAATCTTTCCAGCCATGGCTCTATGTCCTATATGTCCTCCACATACACCTTCATGCACTTGCTTAAGGACTATGTGGGCTTCAATTTTACCCAAGCAGACTAATAATATGCCATCATAAAATTTTCAACATAGTGTGTTATCATCTATAATGACATACTATCTTGATCTTTTATGTACAATATCCTTTTAAGAAGCATTCATCTTCTTTAGAGATTCACCATGCATTAGATAAAACTTGATATCATCGTATCATTCCTTTTGAGAAGTAGTATTAATAGTGGCTATGGAGATGTCGTCAGTGTTCTACATGATGTGACTAGCACAGCTCATAGTTAAGAAAGGTAACTTGCTAAACACATATGACGTCACATTGAGGGCCAAGGTCACAATGGCATTGACTCAGGTATTCTTAATTTTGGGTATATGTTGGATACCCATATTTATAAATTATTACATTAGTCTCTTAGCTTGGTTACAATAAGGTTGTAAATGTTTGGCTTTACATGCATAAACCTTGGTTACTTGGTTAACCACAAGTTGTGAATCACCTTTGATCATCAAGCATTTGATTCCTTGGTCATAGGCTACCATCATTCCCCGTGATTAATCCTTCATACTCTACCACACTATTAGTACATGGAAACTGAAAACTATATGCAAATGGTTGGATTACACCAAAAGGTAATGTTATGATGGCAGCAACACTAGTCCCATGGGTAGTTGAAGCTCTTTCAAAGTGCATGATTGCCTCATAGCCTTTGGGTACCTTGTTGATAATATTAACATGCTCATCAGGGAATTCAGGGTCAATGGCTATATGGTCTTCCATTGGGAAAGTTGTGAGTTGTGTGGCTATGTCTTGGCCCCTTCTTGAGGCTTGGGAGATGTATTATAGGTAAAACTCAACTATTATGGCTTTCCAATAGGCTATATAGCTACTTTCATAGATATTGGTCATTATGGCTCTTAGCACATTGTCCTTGCAAATGATCTTGACTTGGTTGCTAAAGAGGTAGTGTCTTCACTTCTTCAATGAAAAGACTATGGCTAGAAAATGCTTCTACACCTTGATGTATTGGGTCTCATAGGTAATTTATGCATGGCTTAAATAGTACACTAGTAGCTCTGCTCCATCATCTCATTTTTTATAGAGTAGAGATGCAATGGACGTGTCAAAGATGGCAAGGTAGATGTGAAAAGGCTTATCCTTTTGTGCTAGATAAACCATGGATAGTTTGCTAATTCTTGCTTAATGTTTTCAAATGCTTCTTGACATTGAACTATCCACTCATAGCAAACTCCTTTCTTAAGCAAGTATTACATGGGTTGTAGCTTATCTGTAAGCCTGTAGATGAACCTATGAATAAACTATAATCTACCTTGTAGTCCTCAAAGCTCCTTAAGGTTAGCTGGTACTATCAAGTTGGTTATGGCCTTAATCCTATTAGGACTAACACATATCCCCGCTTCAAACACTACAAAGCCAAGCATCTTACCAATTTTGATACCAAAGACACACTTCTTGGGATTAAGCTTGAGTTCATATTTAAGGCATCATTTAAGAACTAAGTCAATGCCACACATGTGGTCATTAATATTTTTTGGATTTAACTTCTATGTCATCCACATAGTCATTATGTAACCCTAGCATGTAGTCACTAAGAATATATGTCATGGCTCATTAATAGGTTGTGCTTGCATTCCTTAGACCAAAGGGCAGCATGATGTAACAAAAGATTCCTCAAGGGGTCATGAAGGTTGTATAAAGTTGATGCTCTAAGTTTATCCTAAGTTTGTTGTATTCCAAGAATCCATCCATGACAGATAACAATGGATGTCTAGTTGTAGTATCGATAAGTTGGTCAATACTAGACAAACAGAAATCATCTTTGATAGTTTCCTCATTTAGGTCTTAAAAATCAATATAAATGCATATACTCTCATTTTTCTTAGGGACTACTACTATGTTGGACACCTAATCAACATAATCAATAGCTCGAATGAAATTAGCTTAATGCAGTTTCATGATCCCATCATGAATTATGAGGGCTAAATCTGGTCTAATCTTGTAAGCCTTTTTCTTAATTAGTTTGATACTAGGATTAAGCATGATGTTATGTTGCACTAGGCATGGGTCAAGACCTAGAATATCTTCGTATGACCAAACAAAGATCTTAATGTTATCTTGGAGGATGTTGGTGATGTCTTGAGCCTATTGAGGTCATAGTGAGGAACTTAATTTCAATGTTTTCTCCTTACCACTATATGTCATGATAGAAACCTTAACTAGAGAGTCTTCAGTAATGTCACCAACCTCAAGGTCAAGGGTTTTAACTAGGTGTTCAAGCCATTCAAGAGGCTTTTCTATAGAGGCTATGTAGTCGACTAGGCTCTCACTCTCATCATGTAAGTAATTAAAGTGGATGAATCATTCAACATCACCATGATGCCCACTTAGGCTCAAAGGCAAACTAAATTTCTTCAAGGTATCCATACTCCAATCCTGCACAAAAACCATAAGAACATTAAGAAGCACTTATGTAATAAAATGAGAAAATAATGTCAAAACAATGTAAACTACTCTAATAATAATGCATTGATGAACCAAAACACATTATATTAGTGTATTTTTGGAAAACTCCAACTTATTTCTTGGAAAAATATGATTTCCAAGGTTCATTAGGACTAGTGTTAGGGTTCTAATGGCCAAAACTGATAGTGAAGTGAATTGGGAGTGGAAATTAGTGAAATTTGATGTCGATTTGATACCCTAAAGGCGGCAAATGTTGCTCAAAGCTAGAACCTATGATGGATAGTATATGTTTCTCTAGTTCTAGCATGGTTTTGTAGAAAAAATGATTTATGATGTTTCAGGATTGAAATTTTTGTTCTAGCAACCTCCTAGGGCAACGTAGGGATCTTAGGGCTATCAAATGGTCATCTGGAGGCTAAAATAAGTCCATGAAAGTGTAGTTTGGAAACCCAAACCTCAAAAATACACTGTCAAATATATTTTTTCCTAATTCCAACGTTTCTTTGATAAATTTTGTCTTTTCATGTCCAAAACAAGGTCAAATGATAGCTAGTTTAAGGTTCTAGGCTTCTAGGCTTCTTCAATCAAGTTTCAAGCAATTCGGAATGTGGTGAGGCTACTAAAGCTACCTTTGAAATTAAAAATATGGTTTCTAGTGTATTTGTTATTACTTCCAGTGTAATTTTTATGAAATTTTTGTTTTTTGATAGTTTGGATGATCAATCAACTAAGTTTTTTGGCTTCCAAGGCTGTTGTGCCTATGGCTATGGTTGCAGCCCAAAATTGTCAATTTTGAAGATCATTGAAACCTTCATTTTGCTACTTCTTCCCAAAGATATGCCAAGAAACATATTTTTGGGTTCTTCTAGCATATTTTTAAAGAAATTAACTAATTGGATCATTTTTAACTCATTTTTCAAGGTTTGGTGGCTCTCAGAGGCTTTGGCAAGGTTTTGGAACTAGACAAATGCATTCAAAGGTCAATTTGGCTAGTTGATGACTTATTATAAGGTTTTCTTAGAAAAACTACATCAGCTAGCATAGGATTGACCTCTTCTAGTCTATCTTTTAGGTTTTCATGAGTTTTAACTTGCCTTTGGCTTATTATTTGGCTTTTTGAGATCAACAGGGACTCCAATAATGTGTGGAGGAGAGGGTTTGCAATTTTGAAGATTTTTTTATGCTTTATTAGTTCATCTTGGGGTCAATCTTTAGAAAGCTACACTAGCTAGTGTATTTTTGACCTCTTCCAACATGCTTTCTCAAAAATTATGGGTTTTAGCATTTTTTTAATAGGTTTTAGAAGGTTCCAGAGCTGCTGGAGGCTCTGACAAGGGTTTGGGTATTGCTGTGGTAATTTTGAGATTAGTTGGGAGGTCTTGCTAGTGTGGAATATTTCCATCCCTTGTAAAACTACATTGGCCAGCATATCTTTGCCTGTGGCTAGCATAGTATTTCAAGAATATCTAATTTTGGGTGTGCTTTTTTTCATTTTTGGTTCTTGGAATACTGCGGTGGTAATACTTGGTTTCTAGTTTTGAACAAGGTTTCAATGTCTTTAACATGCTAAGGATGGGTAGCTAGGAGATGTGTCTTGGTTATGGTGGGTTCTTAAAACCCATTCCAAGGCTTATTTGAGAATTAATCTCAATGTATCTTTTGTTGGAAGTTGTAAATCCCATTACATTGGGGATTTTATTGGTTTAGTTGCGAGGTGACTAGTGGAACCCACCCAAGTTTAAATGGTTATTTGGCATTAAAATTCCCACAAACCCAATGTAGTTTTTACTTTTCATATGTGAACATGGAGTCCACTAGATGTTATGTGGGAGTTGTAAGCATGGAGGATATGGCACTAGCACATAAGTATAGGAAGGCTTTTTCTTTGCAAACGTTATCCAAATCATTCTTCCTAACACAATTCTTGTAGGGAGTGCTTACTATTGAGGCTTCTTAACTATTCTTGGCATATATCCCATCAATCCATAGCATATAGTTCCTACACTCCATCATAGAGGTAGCATAGTTGTGGGGAGGTGGAAAGGAAATGAAGGACTTGGTGCCTATCTATCCAACATGTTCGAGAGACAAGGAGGAACAAGCAAGAACGTAGCCATAGAGGAGGAAAATATTGTTGCTAGAGGGATTTCTCACCTACCTATGCCATCCATAAGTGAAGGCTCATCTAGTATGATTTCCAAGTACACTTTCTTAACCATTTTTTTATCAATTTTTGGCCAAGTATGTAGGTGTTTTACAATGTCTAAGTCATGTTTGTTATGAAAAATTTGCCTTTACATGATTTGAATGTTGTTTCTATGTTTTACTAGTGTGCCCACATTGTTATTTTGGCCTTAGGGCCTTCCCACATAAAATTTTCAATTTTTTATTTAGCCCATACTATGCATTTTTGCAAGTTTCTAGTCAAAAAGTGGTTAATGTTTGCAATTTCTTTATAAGAATTTCAAAGATAATTTTAAAATTTAAGGTCATAGTATTTTTTTTATAGGTTTTAATAGTCATATTAATGGTTCAATAACTATGTTTGGATCTATGGTTAATTTTTTATGATTTTTTCCATTGACCAACACATAGTGATTTTTTTAGTTTTTACTGATTTTGTTCTTCAAAGACTAACAATGTTGATATATTTCAATAACTTTTTAGGAACATCCTAGCCTCTTGGGATTTTTTGAAATAGCACAAAAGGGTTTTACACTAGGTCTAGAATTTTTTGGAATTTTTTCACAATGTTCCCAAAGGTTTCACTACATCTATTTCATTACAAACTAGGTTTTTTGGGAAAAAAATTCAAAGTGATTCTAGGTTGCTTTTAAAATTTTTCTCTTGTTATTATTGCTACTTTTGGATAGGATTTTTTTTTTTATGTATTTACACTTCCTTAGACTTAGAAAATTTTTTTGGTCAAATATTATCATTTTTTTTGTTTGTGTGAGCTACCTTATACAATTGCAAGCCTCCTAGACTATAGAGGAAGTGTCAGTATATTTTTTAAGTTTTATTATTCATTTTTGAGCTTCTAATAGTTATCTACATGTTGTATACTAGCTTTTAATAGCTTCTTGAATTTTTTTTTTGAAATTTTCTATTTTTCTTTCCTACAATTTTTACTATAACTGTTTCATTGTAAACTAGGATTTCTAGTTAAAATTTCATTGAATTCAATTTGGGATTTTTATAGCTATTACTACATTGTTGATTATGGGTTAAGATTTGATATAGGTTCATTCTCATAGTTTTAATATTTTTGGCATAAAACTCTTGTAATGTTATGCATATTTCTACCATGAGATTGCCATCAATGTTACTAGGCCACTTGTTTCTTATTTAGTTTCTAGCTAAATTTTGTTTTATGTTTTAATGGTTGTCACTTGTAGATTTAGTTGTTGGAATTTATGTGAGAAAATTTATATTATTCTTTTCATTTTTGTTTAACAATTGTTGAATTCTATTCAAGCTCATATAGTATTGTAATTGTTATTTTTGATTATGCAAGGCCTTCTTGAAACCCATCTTAGTAGTTGTTGAGCTAGTTGGGATCCTATGTTGGATTAGCACCCCAAGATCCTATAGTTTGCCTCCTAATATGGTCCTAGATCAAGACTCTCTTTGGTTTAGGCCTAGGACCAAAGAGCTCTTGGACTTCTTGCTTGCTCACTTTAGTGTGATTTTGTGGTCACACTTGGCCTTGGATACTATACTTGTTATTGTAGAGACTTTGCTACCTTGGTTCACTAGTCTCATCACCAAAATTACTATGGATGATCCTAACGCTCATGTGGAAGTTGACCGTTATGATGGCATGTACACTCTCAACACATAATTTATTCCAAATTTGGGATATATGAGAGTTTGTTCAGTACAGTGCCAACAACATGTTAATGATAGGTCATTGTGTGCACACTTTACTCCAAAATCCTCTAGGCACTTTCTATTCCCTATAACCATAAGTACTATCCTAAGTTTTGTTCATCTTTATTTTTATTAGGCTACTTGGTTATAATTATTTTGATTTACATGCTACAAGTATAGGGTAGATGATGATGGATTGATCAAGAGTGATCTCTTGATCAAGTCTTATCCTTGGCACATACTACCTTGGAGGTTTTCTCTCAAGGTACATCCATGAGGCTTATGGTGTTGGAATAACTAAAATATGATTTTGACAAATATACATCATGCTACTCTCAAGCCTACCGTAGGTGTGTGGCCAATAGGATTGCTCATGTTTGGTGTGGTCTTCTAGATTTAGGTTTTCATGCACCTATGGCCTTCAAGGTCTTAATGTTGCTTCATCCAAGTAAGAAACTTAAAAATATTCATATTTTAATTTTTTTTTTATTGGTATGAACATTCTCTAGTTGTGCTATTTTTCAATTTCATAGGCCTTAATCATTCAATTGGTTTTGGCTATGTAGTTATGAGTTTAACTAAAAATTTTGGCTATGCTTGTTCTATACTATTCTTTTTATTTTTATGTGATGTGTTTAAGCTTAAAGGCTAACTAGCTATCCATGTTATGTTGTAGACCTTGTCCCAAAATATACTATTTCCATGATCATTTCAGGACATGTGGAGGAGACACTTATCCTTAAATGGGATGAGGTAGTGTAACAATGGAAAACGTCAGTTGCTAGAAAAACCAAGAAGATTTCCGTGTACATAGTTTCAACCCCAGATTCATGCAAGGGCCGTGCTAGAGAAAACGAATCCAAGGTGCCTTGAACAGTCTTGTTGATCAGACAAAGACTTACTTAGTCAATAAATTTGTTAATGATCATATAATGAAATGAAGATTTGATATGAAAATGTAACACCAACTGACAAGAATACAAGATCTACTCCAAGATCATATTTTAAAGGTAATGAAAATGATATAAACTATGTAAAATGACTATAAAAATCAATGTAAACTGTAACGACGGAAAACGTCGGTAGCTGGAAAATACCAAATGAAATTCCGCGTACATAGTTTTAACCACGGATCCGTGCGAGGGCTATGCTGGAAAAACGAATCCGTGGCGCCCTGAATGGTCTTGTCGATCAGTCAGGGACTTACTAATCAGTAAACCGATGGATGTCTCGTGGAACGATCTGATTCGAGAAATCGCAAAACAAGGAAAAATGACGTAAATGAATTGCAACGACAATAATGCTGAACACGATAAGAGAAGGCTAGCATAAGGACCACACGTAGTTTCAAGATCTTTGCCTTGACTTGGAAAAATGTATATTTTGTATGAGAAATTACATTGGGGAGACCTCGATTTCTCAATGTAAGGTAAGCACAAAACAACAAGAAAAATGTCCGGGCAGGAATCCGATCTACCTCATGGGCCAAAGCCGGGATGCAAGGAAGTTCAAGCTTCGAGGTCTACCGATCAACTGTTTTTGACCGATAGAGTTTTCCCTAGCAGCACGATTACTCCTGTCACCAGTGCTCAAAGCGAACTGTGCTCTATTTCTGCTGTAAGGTAGCACTGTCAACAATTGCCGAAGCGCTGCTCTCTGTATCTCTGCTCCAAAAGTGATAAGTGCTCCAGTGCTCAGAAAATTGCCTTTGCCTCTTTGATTTTCCAACCCCTGTATCTTTGCCAACTGGGGTATTTATAGGTTGTGACGCTCTGTGGACAAGGCACAACCCTGATGACGTGTATCCCGAGTGTTTCAGGTACTGTTGATTTGACCATTTTTGCGTCAAACTCCATGACTACGCACAATACGCTCATTCGCGTATTGTGCGTGTGAAGAACAGATGTGCGTTTGACATGTTTCAACTGCCTTTGGGTTAGATTACACTCATTCACGTTGTGTTGTGTCTATGAGCGTAATGTATCATGGAAACCATGGATTCACGTTATTTTACGCTCGCGTACGCAACCGTGCGTAGTGAAGCGTAAGCGATGTTTAGCTCGGCGACGCAATACGCTGTAATACGCTCTATTGCGTGATGAGCGTATGATGAGCAATCGCACTTTCTTAGACTTTGCTTATTCTGGAGCTCATTACGCTGCCATGCGTAACAGAGCGTAAACCTGGCCTTGATCAAAAGACTTAGCAAAATACACAAGAAGTCGCATATCACACTGCTTAAGCTTCTCCCTATGCCGAAGCAACTATCCTTCTGATGCCAGACTGTGTTTAAGAAAAGTCACGCTAAGCGTCATTAAGCTACGTTACGTGATGTAGCATAAACAGAAAAAAGCATAGAAAGATTAGGAATCTGCACAAGGAGTCGAGGACTCGATGCTATGCGCCTCTTGGTGCTGCTCTGTCTTAGTCTCCTTTCTGGAATTCTGACCTGCGCCCTTGCTTGAATTGCGAATCTTTGCCTGAGGCCGACTCGCAAATTTTTCACGATGTTTCAATGGCCCCTCTTTGTTAACAGTTGGAGGACTTACTCGAAAGACATCGACAAAGAATACGAAACACCGGATTGGTAGAAGCAAGAACAGCGTCCATCCATGGCTACTCAGGCGTTGCCCTGCCAACATGGAAGAGCGAAGCTAGAGGGGATGGGAGGTAGGATGACATAGTAGGAAACAGGTTCGGGGAAGACGTAAATCGAGTTAGGATGGTATGAGTATAGAATACGCTTGTGGAATGCACTGAAATGTATGCACAGTTAGGTTGACAGGAATGCTTTCAGATGAGCGTAACGCATCTGCCTGAGATTTCTCTGTCACCGGTGATAACAGGAATGCTTGCAAAAGGAGCATCGCACATCACTCTTGCGATATCTTTGCTAGTGTGAGTGTGGGAAATGGATGCTTGCGTGTGTGGCGTTTGCATACGGGGAGCGGGTGGTGGGGATGAAAGGAAATAAGAACTAAGGGTAAGATTATGAGGGGCGTAGGCGTGTAGCCCGAAGTGGTCGGGCAAACCTGAGCAGCCATTCCAAAACACCGTTGTTCTTCACCACTCAGATGAACGCACCTTTGAACCACATCCTCGAAGCAAGTAACCTGCAACCACAGAAGAAAACAGAGGATACCAGTGCTCATGCGAACAAGAGGCGAGATTGTTGAAAGGAGCGTCGTTTGATGTGAGATAGAGCGATTGGGCCACGAAGAAGGAGCTAGAGCATGAGGGCGGAACCGCCAATCCTGACGATTGGCCCAGCATATCTTTGCCAAAAGGCATCAGACACAGTACACCTAACTAGTTAGATAAGGAACCAGCTAGATGAATTTGCGAAGCCAACGTCCGATAGCGATGATCGGCAGAGGGTCCCGAGGTCGTTGTCGACAAGGATTTCGTCGGGGCTCCGGCTAGCGAGACTAAACTCTTAGAGGTGCCACCACTGCAGTGGGCGCAGCAACGGCATCTCCAAGGGATTAGTAAGATGCCTTTCAGCTCGTCCAAGGAATCAGTAGGATGCCAGTGGGGTGGTGATGCTGGGGCTGTCCCAGTATCCCACCTCGTTTGTCGTGTAGCCATACAGAGATGATCACGCTCGCTTGAGTTACATGGTAGCAGTCTGTAAGTCCCAGTTTTGAGTCCTGGTAGACTGTCATTGCTGGTTTAAAGTCTCAGCAGACCATGGTCCTAGTTTAAAGTCCGGGCAGACCGAGAAATGCTAGTTTTACGTCGTAGCGGACGATGGAGTGTCTGATTTATGGTCTCAGTAGACCGTGCTGTGGATGTCAGTTTCATGTCATGACCCAGGGACAAGTCTGTGCTATTTTTACGTCTCAGCAGATGGCTACTTACCTGTGCCAGTTTAGCGTCGTGGAGGACGCATGCAAAAGATGCCAGTTTAGCGTCGTGGCGAACGCGTGCAAAGAATGCCAGTTTTACGTCGTAGTGGACGAATAGTGCCAGTTTAACGTCGTAGCAGACGTATAGTGCCATACCTGCTGTTGACACCATCAATGCTGTTACATGTAATACCGCATCAAATACACATGATTTACAGGATTTGCTAGTTCGTTGCCGTTAACGTCTGCTAACTTGAATGCTCCGTTGTTGTACATGTCCACTACCAAGAAAGGGCCTTCCCTGTTTGCAGAGAACTTGCCTACTGGTTCACGCACAGCCTTAAGCACAAGATCTCCTTTCTTGATTGGGCGTTGCTGAAGGTTATGAAGATGCTTTTGTCTATGTTTGTCCTGATACCTTTCGATTGTATCAAGAGCCTGTATCCGCTTCTCTTCGACTGAATCCAAATCTACGATTCGAGACTCGGTGTGTTGAGCCTCATTTCTAACCTTGGAAAGGACCATTCTCAGAGAAGGAATTTGCAACTCGAGGGGCAGCACTACTTCAGACCCGTAAACCAGGCTATAGGGCGTACTACCTGTAGCTGTCCTACACGTAGTACGATACACCCATAGCACATAGAGGATCTATTCGTGCCACCGCCTTTTGTTGCCGTCGAGCATTTTCTTGAGCAAATTGATGATTACTTTGTTCGTTGCTTCAGCTTGACCATTCGCTTGCGGGTAATAGGGGGAGGAAAAATATTGTCTAATGCCTAGGTTATCATAGAAAGATTTGGTTTCCGCGCTACTGAACTGTGGCCCATTGTCGGTCACGATAGTCATCGGGAAACCAAATCTGGTTACTATATTGTCCAGGATAAAATGGCAAATCTCCTGAGATGTAATCTTTCACAGGGAAACAGCCTCTACCCACTTCATAAAATACTCAGTAGCGGTAATGATAAAGCTATGACCTGCGGAGGACTTCGGCGTGATCGGGCCTATGATGTCTAGTCCCCATCGTTGAAATGGCCATGTTATCTGTGTTGTATGTAATTCTGTAGGTGACACGTGTATAAGATTTGCGTGACGCTGACACGTGTCACAGGTTTTAACCTTCGCCAGGCAATCTTTTTCCATGTGTGGCCAGTAGTATCCTAAGCAACGGATTTTTAGGGCCATAGCCCGTGGTGCTACGTGGCCATCGCACAGTCCCTCGTGAACTTCGCCGACTATCTGCTGTGCTTGGTTTTTGTCGACGCATGTCAGCAGCACGCCATCAAAGGAGCATCTACAAAGAGTGCTGTCTCCGATGATGACGTATTGCCTAGCCTGCTTATGGATTGTGTCTTTCTGTGCACGTGTCAATGCAGACGGTAGCTCGCCCTGTAAAAGGTAAGTTTTGATAGCGTCGTACCATTCAGGTGTGCTTTCCTCGAGAAAAGAGGAGATTTGCGCCGTCTGAATGATAGGATCTATGCAGTCTGTGATCAATGTGGGGCAGGTGTCCAACAGATGTGAGGGCACATTCAGAGCCAGTGTAGCCAGTGAGTCGGCCAGTGTGTTATCCGTGCGGGGCATGTGCTGGACATCGATGGTTGCAAATCGTCTCAGAAGATCTTTAGCCTTATCGCAGTAGGCCTGCAAATGTATAGCCTTGCAGGCGTAGACTCCTATGATCTAATTTATGACAAGCATCGAATCGCCCCTAATCGCCAGGTGTTGAACGTCGAGTTCACTGGCATTCAGTAATCCCCTAAGGAGTCCCTCGTACTTTGCCACATTATTCGTACAGGGGAAGGTCAAGCGATAAGCGTGTAGACGCACATCCTCAGGCGATAGCGTGATAACAGTGGCAGCACTACCACCTCTATCGGTTGAAGCGCCGTCAAAGTACAACGTTGCTTCAGGGCCTGTCGAGACAGGGCTTAAACTATGTACATGTTCGTCAGGAAACTCTGGTTCGATGGTTGTTTGATTGTTAATTGGTGATGTTACTAACTGGTCAGCTATC
>MNCI01017913.1:815310-827285 GCA_015680685.1 Gnetum montanum | reverse complement strand
GTTGCCGATGCTCTTTTAGAGCACCTGCTGGCAAATTCTGCGGAAGGGATTCTGGCCTTTTTGACGGACGGAGCCATCGATACGGGCCATCCCGAGGACCGAGAACTTAGCGCCCGGGGCTTGCAAACCTTAAACTGGATCTGGGAAATGGCTTGATTCAGCTGTTATCACGCATATAACACGTTGTTCGTGGCTCGCCATGTCTCGACCTGTTTCCAGAACCCACAAGGCACGGCGTACTACGCAGGCGGGTAAGCAAATTTTAGTAACTGTCTATGTTTCTGTTTTGTTTTATGTCTGTTGTTGGTGTGAATTATAAGAGAAGTCCATGTGCAAAATATAAAACAAGCCTATGTTGTATGGTACATGTTCTTTATTCAGGACAACAGGTTAGTTGGAGATGGCGACGTGTTATCGTGGGCCGAAACGGCGATAATGGCGTTTACTGCAACTAGCAACGTGCGTGCTGGTGTTATAGAGCAGATCGGCTTTGACATGCGTGAGTATCGCACCCGTTACGCTAGGGCTTTTGAGAATTGCCAAAGGCTTGGGTGGTTGCACGATGACTGGACCCTAGATCCGCCCCTTACCGTCGAGGACGTGCAGAGGGAACTCCTGTCATTTTCCCTGCCATTTGGCCCCGGTAAGGCTGTTGTGTAGTTAGTTATTGCGTAATGTAATTGTAAATTGTGGACATTGTGTAATAGTATTTTGGTTTAATTTGCGTTTCATGTTGTGCAGTTAGGGAATCTCGGGAGATTACGCTTACAATTTCTGGCCGCGAGGCGAACGCCGTCCTCTTTCGCTACGGCGACATCAAGGATGCACAACGCTGGCTCGGCCACTCGGCGGCCCCAGTCACGGTGACCTCCAAGATCCGAGTAGTAGGGCTAATGTACCTATTTTTGGCTGCGACTCCTAATGTCCCCGCCAGTGAAATGCTAACCCTGGTCAACTCCTTCAACGAAAAGGCCAAGCATTTCTAGACACGCGTACATAACGTGCGCATAAGCTTTAACATCGATGCTCAGCTCTTTGCAGACCTCTTTGGCGTCCCCTCAGACGACCCTCCCGTAAGTGAGAAGGTGAAGAGGAGTGTTGCCTTCCAGAATTGGCTGAATGAGTGGGTGAGGATCCCGAAGGAAACTAAAGGGTTTCCGTGCAACAAATTCGAGATGGGCGCCACCAAGACACTTTATCCCCTTTTTCGGGCCCGGACCTTCCCCAAAACCCTCTCGCAGGGGAAGTTCTTTTCTGTAGAACAAACCCGTATTATGCGAGAGGTTCTGGAGGAGGGGACCCAGTTCAACTGGGCAAGCTATTTTGCCAAGGGACTGCATAATGAGATGATCAAGCTTCGCCAAAAGCTTGAGTCTTGTTTCAACGTGCATTACGCTTTCTTCATAGCTTTCCTCCGGTGGTTTGCTGAGTTTCTGGTCATCCAAAGGAATGGGGTCTGGGTGCAGCAAGACCGAGACCAACTATCCAGACCTTGGATTGCCCACATTCTCAGCACTACCCGTGGGCAGGATCCGCCGGAAGGGATCGGGGAGTCGTTTTCTATAACGACCAAGGGTCTGGCGGCGCCCCAAGTGTGAGGCCTCGACAGTGTAGGCGAGATAATGCCTACTTAGACTGGAGAAGCCTCGCGAGGGAAACGCCTAGCGGAAGAAATCGTCGAACCTGCAACTCGACGTAAGAGGCTTCGTATCGCCGAGGCCCCTAAGGGTGACACGGACAGAACTGTGTCGGTCAAAGTTCAACGGAGTAAGCCTCCGACTGGTAAGCGTGCAGAAATTGTATTACGCAACATTTGTTTAGATGTTTTGTAATGATATACTAAGGTGCTATGACATGACCAGTAAAAATTACGGAAGAACTGACCCCTGAGACAGGGGGAGTAACACTAAGTCGTAGGGAAGGGGCCTCAATTTTGGAAGAGGAGGCCCCTGCTACTGGAACCAGCGACGCACAGGCCCTAGTGCGTGAAAAGGAAAGGGCGGCTGAAGATGTCGACGAAGTCACCACTGTCACTGGTAGAGGTAATGGTGTGTTAGTGTGTTTGCAGGATTTCTGTAAATAGATGAGGGGTCTGACAGAATTATGCTACAGGAGAAGAGGACGCATCCACGTCTGTGGCTATGAACAGAGCGTGGAGAGACTTCCCGGACAAATTTGCCTTCATGGAAGGCATTGTCAGTGACATGATCGAGCGCCTGGAGCGCATCGAACCTGGGGCTGGTACGTTATGGTCATAATAGGTCTATGGTATTACGTAGCGGTAATGTGTCATCAGCATTTGATGATTGTTTCTGTTAGGAGCTTGCTTACGATGGGATCCCACGGAGCCCATTAATCTGGACACAGTGGAGCCACCATCCAATGAAGCGTAAATGAGAATTTATGGGCGTAAATGAGAATTTACGGAAAAGGTTGCAGAAGTTAGAGCAGAGGGTTGAGTCTCTGACCAAAGAGGTCGGAGACTTAAAATCACGGTGCAACTTCCTACAGGCACGAGCGATAGGGGATGAAGACTGGTGTACCGCTGTTGTCGACCACTCTCGGTATTGGATAGCCATCAAAAACAGCGTGCAGACCAGTCAGGCGTTGGTTGAACAACGGATGCAGATAGAACTCCTAGCCCAGAAAAGCTGGGACTGGAGGGATTATTGTGCAAGCGTGCAAGAGTGGGGGCAGAAGGAGAAGGACCATAAGCACTTGTACAAGCGGGAGAGTATTGCTTATCGGAAACTTTACCGCGATCTTGCCGTCAGGACCCAGTCCTTGGAAGTCTTCCTAGATGTCATCGGAGCTTCTGAAGCTTTCAAGAAGTTCGAGGAGCAGGTGACTGTAAGTGCGTCCCCCGAAAGGGCAATGACTCTCCCTGGGGGTCAGGCTTCAATCCCTACTTTCTTCCCAGACCCACCCCGCTAGAGCAGCGTGGAGAAAGGGAAAGTGAAGGCCAGAGTTGCCTTGGGAGAGGATGTATGGCCAGATCTAACGGAGGAAGAGATTATGGAGCGCCTGTGGGCTGGCCTGGACAAGCTTCCCTTTGCTGCGGAAGCAGGGCCATCACAGGTGAGTTTACGCGCTACTTAGTTTGGGTTTCTAATTATGATGTTAAGTCTTAGGTAGCTAATGTGCTTACTATGTTCAGGTACCAGCCGAGGATAGGGAAGACGAACAAGCTAACGAGTTAGCAAAGGGAGCGGCCAAAGCAGAAGAAGAAGCGGAGGAAGAAGCAGAGGAAGGAGAAGAAGGAGGAGAAGCAAGAGAGGAACGCAACGATGAAGAGCGTCCTCCTGTGGAGCCGGCGCCGGGATGAGGACCTCGCGAAGAGGGCATTCTTCGTGAACGAATCATTCCCAGAAACGACGGCCTACTGGAGGATGATCCATTAGCGTTGGATCTGAACCTAAGGGATACCGGTGATAGTGGCAGTAGAGGAAATGCGTAATTATAATTTATGCATGGTTTTATTGATGTTGAGTGCAATATCATTTTACGAATGATTGAAAAGAAGTGTTATAGAACCTGGTGGATGTGTTAAACAACAGTTACATTTTTGTTTATTATTTAATGTTTTGCTTGTAGAGTGTGAGCATAATTGTTGAGAAGTGCACCTGAGTGATAATGATAGAGTGTAATTGCGAGTTTAAGGCCATTGCGGTCCGTTACATGATTCTGCAGAACCTAGCGACTAGTTTAGAGCCATTGCGGGCCTGCTGCGTAATCAAGCGTAAAGAGTGATAGTATACAATTCTGGCAACTAGTTTAAGGCCGTTGCGGGCCAAAACGCAAGATGCATGAATGATAACGGAATACGATTGTGTGCAACTAGTTTAAGGCCGTTGCGGGCCACAGCGTAATACAGCAAGCGTAAATGATACTGGAACGGAATTTTGCGTAATTATACTAAAGTGATCAGGAAACGTGCATATCGTGCGTACGAAAAAGATAACAATGTAAAGATAAATGACAAGCGTAAGAACCGAAAACAAAAGTAACGTAAAAATATAGGAAATAAAATTGCTAAGCAGGAACCCCAATGATNCAAAAGTAACGTAAAAATATAGGAAATAAAATTGCTAAGCAGGAACCCCAATGATTCAGTAAGACATGATAATGTACGCAAGGACCATCGTTCAACCATTGATACGCAACTGTCTCTTGATGGCCTTTATGTTGAGCGTTGCGTAAGGGCAAGGAGACTTATGGTTTGACTCCTCTACGCTGCCATCCGGGAATGGCAGGTCGGCCCAAGCTAGACCGNGGTTTGACTCCTCTACGCTGCCATCCGGGAATGGCAGGTCGGCCCAAGCTAGACCATCGTCATTACTATCAGCTTGTTGAGGGGTTTGGAGACGAGTTTGATCATCTGTCATTTCTATCTCTGAACCTCNACCATCGTCATTACTATCAGCTTGTTGAGGGGTTTGGAGACGAGTTTGATCATCTGTCATTTCTATCTCTGAACCCTGTTCCTCCTCAATGTTCTTGACGGTCCTGGGAGTGATTTCGTCATCGCATATCACAACCTCCCCTCCAGCATAGGGCAGGTGTATCTCTTGGTGTATTGGTAACGAAACCGCTCTCAGCTGGGCTAACCACGACCTCCCAAAAATCAGGTTGAACCCTGGCATCTCCTCGATGACTAAGAAAGTGGCCTCTGTTGGGAATTGATCCCCCGCCACAAACTCAATACGCACCATCCCCTTAACTTGAACTCGTGCCCCGTTAAATGATTTTATGTAGGCCGTCGTTGTGGGTGTGATCTGGTCGACCAAACCCGGCCTATCCACGATGGAATAGGGAATGACGTTGGTAGCCGCGCCATCGTCTACGTGCACTCTTTGGATCCGGTATTGACCGACCCGGATAGTGATAAACATAGGTTCGGTGGTCACTTGACCTTTCTCAGGGTCATCTTTGATAGACCTGTCAGGAAGGTCAGCGAGGTAGGCCTGGGTTGTTTAGCCTCAGAAGGAAACATGACAGCATGTATCGCTTCCTCTGCTGCTGGCAAGCTTTCATCCACTATTATGGATGTCAGCATGCGAACCATAGCCTCACGGTATTCTCGAGACGTCATAAGAAGATCGTAAAGGCTCAGCGTTGTGTTCTTTTGTTTGAGAGCCTGTTTAACTTGCGTAAATGCGTCGAAGAGGTCCTTCTCTTGGCTAGGTTGTTTTTCCCCCTTGTCCTCTTCCATTCGGCCAAGGAGACGGATCTCCCAAGGTGGAACGACGTTAGTCGGAGGGTTACTCTTTTCTTTGCCCCGAGAAGGTGGTTGCGTTTCTGCGCCTTTATCTTGCCTCTGAGGCGTAGACGAAGGCGCAGAGGCCAGGGGCTTAGGCTTAGGGAAGCCGAGCGTAAGATGGTTCTTTGTTGTGTTAGCTAGCGTATTCTCTTCCTTTCGCTTGGGAGGTGATGGAGACCTCTTTTGGTTGGAGGTCTGCCCCTGCGTGAGAGGAGCAGCCTGTGGTTTTGGCACCCTGATAATGAAGGGCGCCCTAGGCGTGGGCGTGGACGAGGCCGTGGCTTGGGCGTCGCTGCGTGACTGAGAGTGCATCCGAGAAGGTGCCCATATAATGAAGGGCGGCCTCAAGACCCCGCTGGCTACTGATGGAGTGGTTGTCCCCCTTTGTGAGCTGGCAGGGACACGCAAAACAAAAGGCTATTTTGGCGGTTCCCTTTTCTCACTGTCCGTACTCACCACAGTGATCGTATAAGGATCATCGTTTGCATTCAACGGGTCCTTGTATACGTGCAATGTTTGGTTTTCTGGACGCGTCAGGTTGCTGGCATCCAACTTGAGCAAACCATCATCTAGCATACGTTGAATGTCATCTTTCAATGCCCAGCAATAATCTGTATCGTGACCACACAGCTGGTGGTAGTCACAGAAACGGTCCAGCCTGAACGATCTCGGAACTGGTGGTTCGTTAGGTAAGGCGAAAGAAGGGTTCTTTAGCAGTTCACAATTATGTCTGTAATGCTTCAGAGCCTCCTCGGACACCTTCTTAGATTGAATGTGCCCTGGCACTAACAGTTGTTTCAGCAGTTCAGAATGCTTTACAGGTAATGTCGTATACTTTGAGCGATCCTTACGCTCAAAGTTTGGCTTAGGCTGGGGGGCCTGTTCAGGAGCCGCCATGTCCTGACTGGTGCCGGCACCAGTCGTGGTTTCAGGAGGCGTGGTAGGTGCCTTTTTGCTCTTCGTCTTTGTACTTTCAGTCATTGCAGCTACTGTCGTTCTCGCTACTTTGCCTTTGTCTTTGCTCTTGTTATGTGCATTCTTATAGGCGACATACGCCGGGTCTTTGCTGGCCTCCGCAACATCTTGGATGCTTCTAACTTGAGCAAAGGCCTGATGTAAAGAATTGGGGGACAGGTAGTACAGCTTTGACTTAATGAAGTCATTGACTGCTCCCTTGAATATCGCCAGCATATGTGAGTCTGCGATCGGCTCGCGGATCTCATTCAAGGTAGCATTCCAGTGCTGTATAAATTTTTGGACGGGCTCGAACGGGTCTTGTTTCACCCCCATGAGCTGGTCCAATGTGACTTCCGGTTTCAAATTGTATTTGAATCCGGTCACAAATTGGGTCAAAAGCTCTTCCAGGGTTGAGATGGAAGAGCGTGGGAGGGCTCGGTACCAATCCAAAGCTTTCCCTGTTAAGGACATCGCAAAGACTCGGATGATAGTGTGTGGCCACTATTGCAACAACAAGGACTCAGATTTGAATGTGACTAAGTGAGCATTGGGATCTCCCTCCCCATTATACTTGGTGAAATGAGGCAGGGACATCCCCGGCGGCAACGACAACATAGGAACCGCTTGACTGATCGGATCATCCTAATAAAAGTCCATGACCTGGACGGTGTCAGAACCAGCAGCTTTGAGGCGTCGAACCTCTTCGATAAGAGTCTGTATTAGCTGGAACGCTTGGTCCAGGCCTGTTAACGAAGGTGTTTGCGCGGAAGGCGCAGGAGGTTGGACCGGGAGGGCGGCGCCGGGAAATGGAAAGGATGAGCGAGGTTGACTGGCTGCTGGTGGGGCGGGGATCCCAGCAGGCGGGGGAGCCTGTGAAGACCACCACCCGCTGGTTTGCGTAGAGGGGTTGGCCGCCGCCTGCTGCGCGAGATAAGGATGAAAATACTGTGGTGCCCCTTGTGGAACATACGTTGCGGGTGCGACCGGGGGTTGCGCGCCGTACACCGCAGACTGGGTCTATTGCGCCACCGGGTTGGCCCATTGACCTGCAGCAGGCTGTTGGGCGTAAGTTTGTGGCTAAACGGCTGCGGTAATCTGTTGGGTCAGAGGGGGCGGGAGCGACAAGGTCTGTGCCAGGCACGTTACGGATATGTTATGGGATTGTATCTGAGGGATAAAGTGGGGCGCAACGGTCGCCGGGACCACCACTGGGATGCTAAGTACCCGTGGTGACGAAACCGCCCCCACGTTATTGTGGGGGGGCATTTGTACTTGTAGCCCAGATGGTTGCGCAGTAGCCTGCGAAAGGGCAGGGACGTGCATCTATGCCTTCATGGCTGTGTTAAGAGAGGCGACCTCTCCGTTGAAAGGAAACAGGGGATTTACATACGTATGGGGGCTCAGAGTATGGAACGAATGTTCCAACTGGGCTGCCAATTCGTCCTCCTCCTCCTCATTCTGGGGTGCAGCCATGACCTGTGCAGCCTGGCTCTTGGCCATGACCAACTGTGTGATGAGCTCGTGTTGATACTCAGTCAAAGGAATAATGTCATAAGCTGTTGGTTTAAAGTCATGGCCCCCTTGGTGGACCACCTCAAAGTTTCATTTTGCTTCGACTTCAGCACGGCTAAGAGCCAACTTCGCCTGGATCTTAACACATATAAAATTGTATTCTTCAGGGGTTATGACCGTGAAGACGGGATCTTTTCCCTAAAGTCTAAATGATCGGCGCAATGGCCCCTGAGATCCTGTTGCGCCCGGAGCTGGTCGGGTGACCGCAATAGGGTTCACAGATGTGGCACCCAGATCGGTAGGGACCATGGCAGTCGTGGTTGCGTGCAAGAAATCCATTGGGTAATGAGATTAACGGTAAGTGGTAATCGGATCTAAGAAATGGTTGGCAACAAAAGCACAAATAGGCTTTCTACCCTATTGGATTTCAAAGAAATCGTCTTTGCGATCGATCTATACCACGCGATTGGCCGTAAACTTCTGTAGGGGTATTACGTTTACAGTTTAGGGTATGGATCACTACCAGGGCTACCCGAAATATTCGGATCGAAGCCTAAAGGCCCTCCTTCTAGCACTAGAAAACTGTAACGATGGAAAACGTCGGTAGCTGGAAAATACCAAACGAAATTCCGCGTACACAGTTTTAACCACGGATCCGTGCGAGGGCTATGCTGGAAAAACGAATCCGCAGCGCCCTGAACAGTCTTGTCGATCATACAGGGACTTACTAATCAGTAAACCGATGGATGTCTTGTGGAACGATCTGATTCGAGAAATCGCAAAATAAGGAAAAATGACGTAAACGAATTGCAACGACGATAATGCTAAACGCGATAAGAGAAGGCTAGCATAAGGACCACACGTAGTTTCAAGATCTTCGCCTTGACTTGGAAAAATGTATATTTTGTATGAGAAATTACACTGGGGAGACCCCGATTGCTCGATGTAAGGTAAGCACAAAACAACAAGAAAACTGTCCGGGTAGGAATCTGATCTACCTCATGGGCCAAAGCAGGGATGCAAGGAAGGTCAAGCTTCGAGGTCTACCGATCAACTATTTCTGACCGATAGAGTTTTCCCCAGCAGCACGATTACTCCTGTCACCGGTGCTCAAAGCGAACTGTGCTCTGTTTCTACTGTAAGGTAGCACTGTCAACAATTGCCGAAGCGCTGCTCTCTGTATCTCTGCTCCAAAAGTGATAAGTGCTCCAATGCTCAGAAAATTGCCTTTGCCTCTTTGATTTGCCAACCCCTGTATCTTTGCCAACTGGGGTATTTATAGGTTGCGACGCTCTGTGGACAAGGCGCAACCCTGAGGACGTGTATCCCGAGTATTTCGAGTACTGTTGATTTGACCATTTTTGCGTCAAACTCAATGACTACGCACAATACGCTCGTTCGTGTATTTTGCGTGTGAAGAACAGATGTGCGTTTGACATGTTTCAACTGCCTTTGGGTTAGATTACGCTTATTCATGCTGTGCTGCGTGTATGAGCGTAATGTATCATGGAAACCATGGATTCACGTTGTTTTACGCTCGCGTATGCAACCGTGCGTAGTGAAGCATAAGTGATGTTTAGCTCGGCGACGCAATACGCTGTAATACGCTCTGTTGGGTGATGAGTGTATGATGAGCAATCGCACTTTCTTAGACTTTGCTTATTCTGGAGCTCGTTACGCTACCGTGCGTAACAGAGCGTAAACCTGGCCTTGATCAAAAGACTTAGCAAAATACACAAGAAGTCGCATATCACACTGCTTAAGCTTCTCCCTATGCCGAAGCAACTATCCTTCTGATGTCGGACTGTGTTTAAGCAAAGTCACACTAAGCGTCATTACGCTGCGTTGCGTGATGTAGCGTAAACAGAAAAAAGCATAGAAAGATTAGGAATCTGCACAAGGAGTCGAGGACTCGATGCTATGCGCCTCTTGGTGTTGCTCTATCTTAGTCTCCTTTCTAGAATTTTGACCTGCGCCCTTGCTTGAATTGCGAGTCTTTGCCTGAGGCCGACTCGCAAATTTTTCACGGTGTTTCATAAACAAGATGCAATGAATTGAATTTAGAAAATGCACAATCCCTAGATCTGGGATCTATCTTATGGACAAATATGATGAATACAATGGGATTTGCAAGCGAAATCCGATTTGGACGAAGTATCCACCACCAACAAGAATCTATTTAGAGTTTAAACAAGCAAAAGGCCAATCTACCTTGTTCACTAGCCAATTTGCATGTAAGAGAGTCAGGCTGAAAGCAAAATGTTCGCTAACTTACAATCTTTGGCCAAAACCTACTCTCTATCATTGTCGATGCTCTTGCCAACTTTCGTCAACTGCCTCCAATTTTTCCACTTCTTTTTTGTTGCCAACTCCTTTTGTTTTCTTCGCCAGCTAGCCAACAAAGACCATCCAACCACTTTTTTTGCCAACTCTTTGAGCATTTTCTACCATGGTATTTATAGGATTAGGGTTAGGAGAAGAACGTGGTTTAGATGACGTGTGTCCTGGGCCTGCAGAATGTCATTGACTTGGCGTGCTGTAGTTGAAGCTTGTGATGCTACGCTGTGCCATGCTCTGAAGCATAGCATAGCGTAACCACCCTGCGGCTACGCTGTAATACGCTGGAAAGCGTATTGTGGCATAATGACTGCTACTATTTGAATTTTGCTATCCTTGTTGTTACAGCTATTTCAACTATGCTACTTGCGTTATGTTGCACTACATTGCATAGCGTAATGCGGCGTAACATGCAAAAAGCTAAGATTTTGAAGCATGGTTAACTTGCAAAGTTGAAGTGTTGTCACCATGCATTCCTTATTTTGTCCTGTCCTCCTGAAGTCTAATACTCTGAGTTTCATAGCGTAGCGTAGCGTAGCGTAGCAAGCCCTCAGCCAAAAAAACAAAACTTACTAAGATGTGCAACTATTTTTGGTGCTACCATTGCTCAGATGTCTTAATGATGCACTTGTGGAAACCCTTGCCTAAACTTTCAGACTTTGTTGAATCATCGAGGTCTCAAAATTTCATAGTGTTTCAATGGCCCCTCTTTGTTGACTTTTAGAGGGCTTGCCCAAGAAACGTTGACAAAGAATTCAAAATACCATAGAGGTAAAGACATCAACAACGTTCATCGGCTGCTACTCAAATGTTGCTTAGTCAAACTTGAAAGGGCAAAGTGTGGGAGTGTCAAGAACAGAAGAGGAATTTTACAAGTATGAGGGAGAGAGATTCGGGGAAGACTCAAGTATAAGCAAGATACCTCACAAACATGTTATTAGATAATTTCTCGCTGGTGTTTTCGTGAGAGGTTACGCTGTTGCACTGTATATGTGGGACTTGCCTAGGCGAGTTGTGTTACACCCATATGGCCTGGACAAGTTGTGTTTCATCCATTTTACCTGGCTTTTCCTATTTTTTTTTGATGAGCTGTGTTACGTCTATACAGGGTTTTAACTTGCCTACAGATGCATTCCATAAGGCGAGCTACGTTATGCTAGTTCATGGATGTGACGGTTATCATGTGCAAAAGGCTCCTTGTATGTTTACATCTTGTACAAATAAGAGGAGAAAGTAAGGGTAGTCTCAAGGATAAGAGAAGGAAAAAGTAAGGTGAGGTGTCTGGAGGGGAAAGGTAGGGTCTGCACTCCCAAGTAGTCAGGCTAGTTCTACACTGTAATATGCTGGGATGCTATCATGGATCACTATTATGCACTGTTACATCGTTGCCCTGGCCATGGTTATTCGCAGTGGGATCAACTACGCCATCTTGTGGATGGACTTAGGCATGAAACAAGAAGAACCCTTAGGACATATGCCCAAGGAAGGTTATCAGAGCTTAGGTCTCATCAAATTCATAGATTGCTAGATCAAGTAGCCAAAGAAGAAGGTGAGCTACAAAAAAGAGAAAGTACAAAAGAATACAACTGAGATCTTTCCCTCCAAAAAAGGGGAGTGAGATTTTGTGAGGAGGAAGAAGAGTCACCACTCGAAGAGATGGTGAATGGGAAACATTTTCCTCTCTAAAAGTTAAAAATAGAAATATCAGAAAAGGTAGACCAAATGTGGGACTCCCTAGATAATAGGTTTGAAATTGTTCTTAAAATTGTAGAGGAGTCTAGGAAATGAGGTAGTGACCGCAACAAAAAGAAAAAGAGAGAAGTGAAAAATGCATGTAACAAGGGTAAGGGCAAAATGGCCATCACAAAAGAGGTTGTGGATTCAGACACGAACAATGATGGTGGATGCA
>MNCI01017913.1:744336-815182 GCA_015680685.1 Gnetum montanum | reverse complement strand
CTCTCACACCAATAGCTCCATTATCACCTACTCTAGCAACGCAAGGGGAGCTCCCTACTCAACCATAGCAATGCAATGCCACAAGGGCTGTGAATACTCAACCCATTGTTAGTTCTGACAACCATATGAAGAAAAGACCTTTCTTCATAACCAATAGTCCAACCAAGCCCTTACAACCATAAGCGGTTGAACCTCTGAATGCCTCCCCATCAAATAATGCTTCAGAGCTCCCTTTGAACCAAACACCGAGCTCAACACATATAGTTATGTTAACACATGTTGTAACTGACTGGATCAAGGTTGGCCACCTTCCCAGGAAATTCTTTGATCTTAGAAGCCCTCTAATCTATCTCCAAATCACTAGGAATGAGCCATGCAAAGCTCTTCTGGACTCAAGTTCTAGAGTAAACTTAATATCACGAGAAATGTACAAAGCCTGGAGCCTACCTCCATTAAGGAAGAGCAATATTTACCTAGAGCTGGCCAACCAGTCTATCACTGTTCCCTTGGGACTAGTGGAGGACATCATCGCCACTGTGTGTGGGTGGTCATACCCAGCTAATTTCCTAGTGATACAAGTGAATAACAATAAAGGGTACTTCCCAATAATAACGGGAAGAGCATGGCTAAGTACTATAGATGCACGCCTACAAATCTGTGATCTTTCCCTGGAAATATCTAAGGAGAACACTTTTGGAAAGATTGAGAAGAAGAAGGTTCCATGCATCGCATACAGTGATACAGGGTGCAATTGCATGCAAAGATCATGGGTTGTGCAAAGTTTAGCATTGCCTACATGCAACCGGTATGCACAAGACATTAATATAAAAAAGTGCCTGTATGTAGCAGCCACACGATAAGAAGACACCCAATGGCTGATATCTGATCAAGAGAGAAACTCACTAACATGCATGGAACTAACTGAGGGAATAACTTATGCTTACATCGAAAGCATAGATGCACTAGGGCAAGTCTACTACCAACTTCCAAGCCTTAACCTTGAAAACATCAACTAAGGGAAGTTGGAAATTCCTGAAAAATTCAAACAAGAGCCCTAATAAGATATTGTTAGTCAATGTGCAACAGACCAAACCCTTCCATGAATTTAGAATAGTCAATGCACACAATACCTTTGAGAAGGGATGACCCTGCTCACTATTTTGGATCTCCTCCTTCCAACACAATCATGGGGGAGATGGCCACCTGTGCTAACCATTTGAGGCCCTTAGTTCCTTTTTAAGTTTTTTTTACACATTTTTATTTTACAAATTTCTTTAACTTTTCTTATTTTTGTTTTGCAACATCATTAATAATTTTTCATTTCCTTGTGTGATTGTTTGTTTTGTTTGTTTTTGTTTTTATTCTTGTTTTGTCTTTTTTTGTTGTTTTTGTTTTGTTAGATTCGTCACCTAATAAGTGCTCCTAATGGTGGTATGAACTGTATTCTATTGATTACTAATGTTTGGTTTTTACCTTTGAGTTATAATGTTGATACTAAGATATGGTTATTTTGATATAACAAGAAATGAGTCCACATCATCCATGCATCTATGAATTTCTATTGTTTCTCTTGCCTTGGAACTGTATAGTCCCTTTCTTTAATAATAAAACTATTAACAAATTGGTAACTGGACATTTCTCAAACTAAGGAAGGACTCAAGGACTGAAAAGGGTATGACTTCAAAGGGATTTGATGCATTTGTACTGGCTATTCTATTGGGTGCTTGGATGTTTTCTTCTTGAGTTTTCCTTACCATTCCAACATTGCTCCATTATTGGGAAGTTGAGCCAATAAAAATAAGTCTTTGCATGGTGTGGTTCTCATGCAAAAAAAAAATAGTGAGAATTCAAAGCACACCCCTTAGATAAAATAATTAGTTGGGATACAAGCACTGGTTATGGAACTAAACAAACACATTCCCTCTAACTAAGGTCCTTTCTCAATTCCTACTTTTCCCTTTCTCATTTCCTCAAAATGGTGGTGACTTTTTGGCAGAAGCATTCTTGTTACTACAAGTGGATAGATTGGCCAAGTGTATTAATGTGAAGTCACTGGATGTGGATTGTTTGAGGTTGGATTTGGAATGAGATCTACTCAGTCACATTAACCATAAATACACAAGGGTTTATACACCATCTTATTCTTGGAATTCCATTCCATTCTCTTCTCCCCATCATTCTTTCCCCATTTTCCACCTCATTACTGATTGTATTAGATTCCATATTTTGGTAGATGCATTTTTTTCTCTTTGGTGAATTCTTGGGGTTAAGTCTTTAAATCTTGCTCCCAAATGAAATTTTCATAGCCTACGGACTCTTTGAATGTGGGTTTGTCAAGGCATAAAGGGCATGAGCCTGCTTTGGGGAGGACCCACTGGCATTCCTATTTGGTGCATCAGTTAACTTCTTTCCCTTAAACATTCCCACAATCAACATTTATTTAGTTTATTCCCATCTCTGACATCCCTTTTATTGGCATTTTCGTTGTTTCTTTTTCTTCATCTTTCTTATTCCTTATCTTTTTCCATTCTATCACTACTAGAGGATCACTTTTAGTCATGGGGGCCCTCGTCCAATTTTTTTGATTTTTCCTAGCCCCTACACCTTGGGTAGTCACCAGTGTTATATCTCTAGAATCCATATTAGCCATATCATAACTCAGCCAATGGACCTTACATCGAGGCAAGGTATCAACTGCATTGTGATTTACTTATCCTTGCTCATATGTGACTGTGTTGTGTGTGCAAATGGCAATCATACAGTAATGGGCTGGACCTGGAGGAAACACTCAGGATGGAGTGGTGCTGGAATAGTTGTGCAAGGAGTAAGACTATTGGCGTAGTTATGGATGAACAATGGAAGGCATAATCTTGGCGTCAGCAATAACATGTCTTCTTCTTCTTCTTCTCTCTCTCTCTCTTCTCTCTCGGCTACCAAATAAGGTTGGATGTCAATTGTGTATAGTGTTCACTCTTGTAGTCATGAACACTAATATTGTCATGTATTGTAATGTTGATCTATTCACATGTCATCCCAATCACGGTTATTTTTCATTCAAGTCAACAATCCCATACCTTCTCAATATTTTGTAAGGAACTCAAGGACAAGTTTTCATTCAATAGGTCAAGGTGATTAAAGACCTTAGGGACTACAAGGAGTTTGTGGAGGATCATGTAGCCAATAGAGACTCCTTACACATCAAGGAGATAGAATGGTCATGTTATTAGAATGCCATCCATGGTAAGGTTGCTCTAGCCAAAAGGCTTGCACAGTGCAACCATGACTTTTGGACTTATCCATTTTTATTTTTATTAACATGGTTAAAATTTTATTTTATTTATCACATTGTGTGACTATGGCTTTTAGCCTTGGACATTTGGTTATATATTTTAAATTTTTCCTACACATTTTAGCATATTTAGTTTTATGTATTTTATCTTTTTTTCATGTTATAAGGCTATGTTGGTTGAAATACAAGGTTATAAGGCAACAATTGGTAAAATATAAACCTAAGGCAATCAAGCAAAACAATAGTAAAAAATTATGATATAATGGGCATAGTAAAGATAAGGAAGAACAAGGTTGTAAATACATTGTGAGTTAAGGGCCTTGGTAGGCCACCAATTTAAGGCCTTGGTATGCCATGGAAAACTTTTTGTGAATTTTTTATGTTTTAAAGTTTTTATAGATTTTTCAAGTTTTAAAATTTTTATTATATTTTTATGTTTTAAAAGGTAAAGCATAAAAAGGAAAATTGTGAATAAGAATAATTCATAGGCTATATGCAAAATAAAGCTAAAATAAGGCAAAATATGGTAAAGCAAAATGATATGTGTAAACAAAGTTTAAAATAGGCTAAAAATGAAAGAGAAAAGGTTACACAATTATCGACATAGAGGAAAGAGAGTAAAGAACATACATCAATTGTGTAACTTCTTTCTAATCTTTGAAAGATTAGGAAAGGTTCATGGTCTATGTTGCATAATCTTGTACTTCTAATTTTCTTTGCTAACTACATTGAATAGGAGCTCTTCCCATGGTGCTTCCATGGTTTCATTATTATCAGTTTTGGCATTGTCTACTCTATCAGGCTTCTTGACTTCGTTCTTAACAATAGAAGTTTCTTCTTGAAACTCCACTTGGGATCCTTTCTCTATGTCAACCTTATTGACCACTAAGGGGATTGAACTATTGTCATGAATAATTATTTTACATCCCTCATAAGGTAGGTGAATTTCTTGGTGGATGGGGGAGGAAACTACTCATAATTCAACTAGCTAGGGCCTTCCCAAGAAGTTGGTTATTATGGGAAATTGCTCCCCCATCCAAGAAGTTGGTTGTTATGGGGAATTGCTCCCTTGCTACAAAGTCCAAGGAGATCAAGCCTTTTATTGCAACCCATGATCCATTAAAGGATTTTAGAGCATAGGTAGGAGTGTTTTGCATGTGTACCACCAAGCCTAATCATTCAATGATGGTGTAGGATATAATGTTAGTTACTACCCCATCATCAACATGCATGCTATGAACCTTATATTGTCCAACCCTTATGGTTATGAAGAGAGGAAACCTTGTTATCTCACCGTCATGGGGGTTGGTTTTGTCTTCATTATTGTGAAACACTAGTGTGGTTGACTTCATTTCTTTCCTAGGTGAGGCTAGTATCATCACTACATGGATGAACTCTTCACTGGCAAGTAGGTCCTCACTAATGGGAATTGAGATCAACATCTTTACTAGGGCCTCACAATGGGCAGAAGAGGTCATTACCAGGTTGTACAAGCTTAATGAAGTGTTCTATTATTTCAAGGATTGCTTCACTTGTTCCATGGTTTTGAGAAAGTCTTTGTCATTAGTTATTGATTTTCCATTTTTTTTTTACTTTGACTTCCTCCATGCATCCTAGGATGTGAACTTCATGTTTCAACATTTGTAGTTTGGCCCCCTTTCCCTTCTTTTATTGCTTGTGATCCTCCCTTGGTTTCCTAACTAAGGCATTTTGAGTGTTAGAGCTCATAGGAATGACTAAAATAAGCATGCGCTTTGGTGGATCCACCTTCTTTTAAGCCTTCACATGATTATTATCATTGGTCTTAGGTTTAGGAGTAGATTTCTTATGTTGTTTCTTAGGTGATTTGTTGTTATTAGTTGTGAAGAAGTAGTTGCACTGGCCACCAGGGAAGGACATTGATCAGTTTGAGTTGTAGGTTTGGCTATTGTAGAAGGGAGCACTCTAATGACAAAGGGTTCCTTGGGAGGTGTTGGTGATGGTATGCTTACAACAAAAAAATTCTTTGAATAAGATGAAGTTGAAGGGTCCCTTTCATCCCAAGGAGATACCCAAATCACAAATGGCTCAATGGCAAGTCTTGGGTTGTTACTCACATGGAATGCTGCTATCATATATGGGCTTTTTGGCATTCAATAGGTCTTTATAAACTTTCATCAATTGGTTTTGTGGCCTAACTAGGTTGGAGACATTGAGCACTAGCTCTCTATTATCTATCATCTTTTGTAGATCATTCTTTAGAGTTAAAAAATAGGTGTCTTAATCTAACAATTGATGATAGTGGCTGAATTAGTCAATTTTGAAGTGCTTAGGTAGTGATGGATCATCCTTGGTTGCCAAAGTGGGATCCTTAGTGATTTCGCAAAATCAATCATGCCTCTTGTGGGCATTCTCAATGAGTTGGTTGTATTGGATCCAATGACTCTTGAGCAACTAGTCAAGGAGCTCTAATGATTTTAAGGGCAATTTGGTGTACTTCGATCATTATTTCCTCTCAAATTTAGACCTTGTATGGTTTGAAGTAAAGTCCTCCAACATTGATGGTTAGTTAGTTATCATAGAGGCCTTGGGTTGACTTATTTTCATCCATTGTGTAGTCTTATTCTCTTTGGCCATAGTGGCCACTGCTACATCGTTTTGTTTCTCCTTCTCTTTATCTTTATGTGTGTGTTGATTTTTGTATGCTACATAAGAGGGATCATTGCTAGTCTTGACAGCATCCTTTATGTTCTTAATCTAAGAGAAAGCCTAGCTAAGAGATCACGAGTCTAAAGAATATAGTTTAGACTTGATGAAATTATTGACTGCCCTCTTGAATATGGCTAGAGGGTGGATTTTGGCTATAGGTTCAGGAATCTTGTTAATTAGAGCATTCTATCATTGGACAAACTTCTGTACAGGTTCAAGAGGCCCTTATTTAATTTTCATTAATATGTCCTAGGTGGTATTTGATTTCAAGTTATACTTGAAATGATTCACAAATTGTAAAATCAAGTCTTTAAGTGAGGAAATAGATCCTTTGAACAATGCACAGTATCAATCTAGGACTTTCCTAGTAAGAGATAGGGAATATTCACATGATTGTGTGAGGCCAAGCCTATAGTAACAGGCACTCAAAACAAAAGGTGGTGAGGTATGAACTGGGATCACCTTCATTGTTTTATTTGGTGAACTGTAATAGGAAAATGCCTTGTGAAAGAGTAATGTGTGGGACAGTCAGACTAATGAGATCATCTTAGTAAAAGTCCATTACTTTAACTATCTATGAGTTTGAAGCTTTAAGCTCATGTAGCTCTTCCATGAGGTCTTAGATTATTTGGAAGGCTTGATCCAAGCCTTGAGGCACTCTAATAGGTTGGGAACTTTGTACAAAGGGTTGTGAAGTAAGTTGAAAGGCTTGTGACCTCACAATGGACAATGGTCAGGCTAGCAAAGGTTGAGTTGTCATTGTTGTAGGGGCATCTAGGGGACAAAGGTAGGGAATGCTATATGTGAAACTTGGGTTACTTGAGGTTTCGTTGAGGGGCCAACTGGGATAGAAAATGGATGAGTTGTGGTGAACACTATGGGTGATGGCCACGTAGAGTAAGGCTACGTAGAGAATATCATAGATGAAAAAAGTGAGGCTAACTATATCAAAAGTTGTGCCTAGTGGGTATCTATGATGGGTGTTGACCCAAACATGGTAGGATAGGCATGAGGAGAAGAGGGTTAAGGAATTTGTTCAACAAAAGAGGCTGAACTAAGTCTACTAGCTTGGAGAGCTAATTGTTGGAAAAGGATTTCTATGAAGTTCTTAGTCTCTAGTTTGGCCCTGAACTCATCATGCTCTTCATGGTGGTTCTCTGAGTTAACCTCTTCACTTAACTCATGCATCTTAATTAGGTGAGCAAGTATACAAGTATGTATTTTGGTAAGTTTTATTTTATCATAAGGGGAAGGGATGTACTCCTTCCTATTCCAATGGATCAACTCAAACTCACACTTGGACTCAGATTTCATGTCTGAGATAAGCAAACTAGCTTGGATTTTGGCACATATAAAGTTGTAATACTCTTCATTTATGAAGATAAAATCTAGGCTTTCATCCCTTTGTCTGAGTGATTAGCTATGCTCAACAACAACAAGGTCCTTGGGATCATACGCATCTATGACATCTTGGTTTGAGGCCGTATTGGTCAAGTTAATTAGCAACATGGTTGACTTGCTAAAAGGCATTAGCTAGATGTTTAATTTAATCTTAAATTAAAAGTTCCAACAAGTAGAACTAACCAAAATATAGCTGGTTCTGGCTATGAAGGATGGTTAAATTGCAACTATAGGTGCAGTGTAGGTAACAGTGATAATGTTGTCCACTACACTAATAAAGCTCAAAATTAATATATTCAAAAACTTTAAGTCCTAGATTGCAAGGAATGGAAGCTTGCACTGCAATTGGTTACTCACAAAATTTGATGTAAAATAATGTTGAAGAAAATTTATTATTTTTGTAGTTTTGTTGGCAATTTATTCACTCCACCCAACCTATAGTGGAAAGATATGCTAGTGTTTTGAACAAAAAATACACTAGGTATAGAGAGGATAAGATTGGTTTGCCTTGTTTTAAAAAAACATATTTATATATTTTTCCTTATGGAAAAATATGTTTTTTTTGATGTGAAATCAAAAAATGTGTTGTTTTTCCTAAAGATATGTTGGGTATTTTCAGGAATGTTACATTGGCTTTGTAAGAGCAAGTGTGTTGGTTTTGCTAAGGAAAAATAAACTAGTTTTGAAAACTATGATGGCCTTACAAGAGAAGCCCAATAGAAAATTTTATATGGTTGTAAGTGGATGGTGGCTAGAAAAATACACTAGCCTTTTCAAATCCCAAAGGCCAAATTTTAAAAACTAAATATTGTTGGTTGTCCAAGAAAATATGTTGGCCTTCAAAAGTCTAGCAACTACTGTGAAATTTACAACATTCAAACTGACTACAATAAATATGCTATATATAAATTGTAGGAGAATGGATGACTATATTGATTATTGGTAAGATTTCAACATACATTTTAAAATTTTTAAGTTGTAAAAATTTATTTCAAACAAGGCAGAGTAGGATTAGATGAAGAACTTGGATGGAGGTTTAGGTCCTCCTAGTGCTAGAAACTATAACACTTGAAAATTTTGGTGGTAGAAAAATCAAAAATTCCATGTGAAAAAGTTTAATACCAAATCCCATGGGCCTCAAAAAAATTCAAAGCACCCTAAATGATCTTTTCAATCACATAAGAACTTAAAATTGTAAAATAGTTTAAACACATTGAATGTAAAACATAGATCTAACCAAGAGAAACATGGAAATAAACTATTATAAAGAAAATGAATTGAAAATTTTATTAAAATAATAAAATATTACAGATACAAAAGTTTGAAAGAGAGTACGAGTTTTGTGCTTAGGATGCACAAAGAGCTGTGTGAGAGAGAGTTTCAGTCCTGGTGAAACTGGTAGAGTGTGTCCTGCAGCCAACTTCATGATCCATGCACCTTAAAGTTCCCCTCCCAAAACTCTTTGCTAGTTCCCAAGTATAGATATACTTCATTTGGGTGTTAGAATGGTGGATGGTTATTTGACATTTTTCTATTATGTAATGCTTCCGGAGTCGTTATGCTCAACTAAATGTAAATTTTCCAAAAAGTCATTTCAATGTGTTCAAACTAGGTTTAAATACGCTATTTGTGTCTAATTTGGTGTTGCAATTTTTTTGTCATGATTTTTGACAAATTGCTACAATTTGCAAGTATGGCAAGCCATCAACTCTAGCATATTTTTCCATTTTTTGTAAGTTTCATGCACAAAGGCCATCAAAAATATGTTGTGTACTATAAAAAGTATGTTGGCTTTAAAAAAATATGTTGGCTTCACTAAAAAATATGCTAGCCTTGGGAAAGATACATTGGCTTCCATGGAAATTATGCTAGCCTTGCTATGAAAATCAAAGCCCAATAATTCCTACGTTGATTGTAAGTGGTTCCAATGTATTAATTGCTTTAACCAAATAAAAACCATGAAAAACCAAAATTTAGTGATTCCCAAGGCAATATTAACCTTCCCAAGCCCAAATACATACATAAAATAACTTTTTCCACTTGTAAAGTGAGGCAATAACAATGTATGAGGCATCTTTTTAGCCTCAAGAAGTTAAAGGATGTGAGATTGTAGCCTTTGAATGGAAACCTCACATTTTATAGTAGAATCCTACCTCAAGTTTAATGGTGAAGGTTATCAATTGCAACATGGATTTTCTTAGTGGTATTTCAATCACCTTTCTAGATGACTTAATTGCATAATTCATTAACCATTTCAAGTATAACTTGAGACTTGATACAATACTAGACTAACTTATGAAAGTTAAATAGGGGCTACTTGAACTGAAAAACTCATACAGAGATGTAACACCATACTTAATAAAATTCCTAAGTGAATCTATAAAATACATCTTTTGTTCATTTTCAAAGGGGTGGTTAATAATTTCATCAGATCCAAGCTATACTAAACAAATCCATAGTCACTTACCCAAAACTTTTCCTAAATCAAGAACATACAAGATGTTGTAAAAGCTAGTGATGATCCAACTTATGTAACATACAAGAACCAACATAGGAGAAGGGAAATGAATAAGGGGAAATAGAACCACATAGCCATGGCCTTTATAACCAAAGAAACAAAAACAACATAGGAGTCAAACACAACACAACCAAATGATCCTACCACCACTGCTTAACTATCAACATCATGTGCTTCCATCTTCAACTCACATAGGCCAAAATTTAAAAGAAAATACTAGTTCAAGTACATGATATTACCCATGAAAATGTCCAAGCTTCTTGATCAATTGCCCAAAAGTGGTTGTATCCAATAGAAGCAACAAAGCATGAATGTCTATAAGAAGCATGATTACCTATGTGGGATTGCTAAATATCCCACTATAACCATAAAGGATGATCCACTTGTGCCCAAATACTTCAAACTAGACAAATTCTACCACTACCATTAGCTTCCTAGCCATGATACTGATTTTTCTTACCCTAAAACATGATTTGTAGAAGATGATAGATAGTGAATAGTTAGTTCTAGATGCATCCAACTTGGTTAGGCCCCAAAACTAGAATATGCAAGTGTACAAGGACCCATTAAATGTGAACAACCCATATACCATAGCAACATTTAACATTAATGAAAATCCTAAACCTACTAGGGAGCCATTTATGATTCTAATACTTCTTTGAGATGAAAGGGCTTTAAGTTTCAAAAGTACAAGAACTTCTTTTGTCATAAGGATACCATCACTTATGCTTCCTAAGATACTATTCATCATTATGATGTCCCCTCCCACTATTGACGGACCTGTAATCCAAGTTAACCAATGTTCTTCCATGATAGCCAATGCCTCAACCTCTTCTTAGCTAGACAATAAAAAAATCACCTCCTAAGAAATGCAAGAAGCTAGCTCCTAAACCAAAGGCTAAGAATAACAAACAACTAAAGTTGTGGAAGTATGTAGGTCAATTAAAACCTACTTCAATTTTAGCAATACCAATGGATACCAACATCTAAGCTCCTTCAACTAGCCAACCTAGGAAGGGTGACTAAAAATAAGAGAAAGAAAATGAGTCTAACGCATAAACAGTGAAACATGAGGTCAAGATCTTGGGTAGAATGGAGGAAGTCAAGGCCAAAAAACATGAGAAACTATCCAATAATGATAAGGACTTTCTCACTGCCATGAAGAAGATCAAGCTCTTGCTTAAATAGAAAAACATCTCTTTGAGCTTATACAACCTAGTGATAACTCATTTTCTCAACGTGAATTCTTGGTTAAAATGTTAACCTCCATTCCTATCAGTGAAGACATAATAGCCAACGAGGAATCTATCTATGTAGTGATAGTACCATCCTTACCTATGGAAAATCTGAAGTCATTTACCTTAACATTTCACAATAATGAAATACAAAAATAACCCCCAAAATAGTTAAGTATTGAAGGCTCCCTTATTCATAATAATTAGAGTGGATTAGTATAAGGTTCATTAAGTACATGTTGATGATGGGGCAACAACAAACGTTATACCATTTTCCATTGTAGAATGCCTAGGCTTGGTAGAACATACTCAAAACACCTCTACCTCCACACTTAAATTTTTAACAAATCTCATGTAGAGGTAAGAGGATCAATTTCACTAGATTTTGTAGATGAGAAATAATTCCCCACATCAACTACTTTTCTTGTGGTAGAAGAAACACTAGGTTTCAACCTAATCATAGGAAGACCTTGGTTAGCCAAAGTATGGGTTGTTTCTTCTACAATCCATCAAGATATTTACCTACCTTATGAGGGAGATGAAATCATCATACACAAAGATAGTGTAATCTACTTGTCTATCAACAATGTTAAAGTAGAATAAGAATATGAGGTGGAGTTTTAAGAAGAAGCTTTCATAGCTAAAAATGTAGCTAAGGACTACAATGAAATTAAGAAAACCAAGATCAATAATGAAAGGGCCATTAACAAAGCATGGTAAGAGCTTGAATTTAACATTATTTGTGAAGGTAATGGGGAGTACAAAATCATTCAACAAAGACCTTACACATTTCCTAATCTCTTGAAGATAGAAAATAGGTGTGCGATTGAGTATGTCACCAACCTTCTCAATCTTGTACAATATGATGTAGCCTTTTAATTTGTAACCTTTTTTTCAACCTTTAATTACATGTCTACATTTTACTTTACAAGTCTTTTTGCCTTATTACATCTTATTTACTATTTTACTACATAGCATTACCTTACAAGTTTGCACTAGTTTATGATTTATGTCTATTTCCTTTGCATTAACATAAAACTATAAATTGACATAAAATATAGAAAAACATAAATTAAAAATGACTAATAAGGCCTAAAATTGGTAATTTTATTACCTTCCTTTTGTGTCTCTCTTATGTCTACATTATGACTTGTTATGCCTTATCTTACACCATTATTATTTTTGAGGATCATTGAACTTAGAAGGAGGGGATGAATAAGTTCCCCAAATTAAAAACTTCTTTAAGACAAAGCACACATCAAAATTAATGTGGTTTCCCAACTTGGATAGTCCACAATTGAAGGGTAGTTCGTTAGCCCACCTCCAGACTTTGTTGCTCTTAAAATGTGATTTGAAGGGTACCACACCCTTTATAAGCTCTAAGCTCTGCTCTGGAGTGATAGAACACTACAAATCCACTTAACCTCGCAAGGTTTTAACAACCTTAGAATGTGGTTTCAAGGATCCCACAACCCTTACTAATTGAGCTCTGCTTTGGAGTGTTGTGGCACTACACCAACACTCAATCCCATAAGATCCTGACAAGCTCAAGCAAGATGCCTTCCCACAAGAAGCACATCAACCCCATAAGACAACAAAAGAGAACAAGAATTATAAGAAGAGGATTAAACTAATTTTTTTGATCCTTGTACATTGAGATATAGCTCACTTACATCATTTACAATAGACAAATGATAGTACAATTAGGAACAATAACAAGGGAATGATAATTACAATGATTGCTTAATAAGGATACTTAAAACTACAAAATTCTTGCCCATTTCCCAATGGAATGAAGTATTATTATAGCTAATATGTTTTTGAAATCACCTCAAAATTCATGCAATGGCTTTCTAACAATCATGGAAGATGTATTCTTTAAGGTTGAGACATGTTTCTACATCAACCCTTCATTCAAAGATGTATGCTATTTTTTGAATACATATTTGTCTAAGCAATCTTCAATTTAGCCAAGAAATCTACTATTTTCTAAAGACATCTTTCTAACTTTCCTTCACTTTAGCCAAGATTTCTGCTATTCTTTGGAGATGTCTTTCTTTAGTTTTATTTTCACTTGAAATCTTTATTTCTTGTCCTTACTCTTGAAGTTTCACATGGTCCACAACTTCTTGATGATGTTCTTGTGAGTCCTTTGCTCTTGCTCCTAAATTGCTTATGAGATTATTTTCTATGCCTATTATGAAGTCCTTGTCCATAATCTTGTCTTGAAAATACAACATCATGCAAACATCCTTTATTCTCCATTTTTCTTAAGGTTTTGACATACCAAAAGGTCAATAATCTCCCCCTTTTTGGTAACATCCAAAACTTAAGAAAATGGATTAGTATAATCACAATATCACTAAATAACTTCTCCTCATTTTTGGACATGAACAAAAAGGAGGTGAGCCAAGCTCCCCTTATATAGGTGCATATATATGTATATATATATAGTTTTATTAAGATGAAATACAAAAAATACTTACTTAACAGAACAAGGTCCTATCCCCATATCTTTGCATAGAGAAGTGAGTCATCATTCATCTAGAGGTTTGGTGAAAGCATTAGCTAGTTGACTTTTGATTCCAATACACTCTAGCCTTACATTTCCACATTGAGTATGTTCTTGTATAAAGTGATGGAAAATATCAATACGTTTAGTACAAGAATGTTGGATGGGATTTTTCATCATATTTATGGTGCTCTTGTTGTCATAGTAAATAGATGTTGACTCCTCTTTAACTCCTAAATCTTTAAAAGTTTCTTTCATGTAAAGTAATTGAGCATAACAACTACTGACAGAGATATATTTAGCTTCAGCTATTGAGAGAGCCATAGAAGTTTGCTTCTTGGTAGTCCAAGAAATAAGACTTCTTCCAAAAAAGAAACAATTTCCACTTGTATTTTAGCAATCATCAGAAAAGCCTACCTAATCTACATCACAATATCTAAAACGATCAAGTGTAAAATCTTTGGGATACTAAAGGCCCTAGTTAGTAGTACCTTTCGCATAATGGAAAATATGTTTAATAAATTTGTAATGAGATTCCTTTAGAGTTGTCTGATACCTAGCACACATTGCTACACTTAAAGTTATATCTGATCTACTAGTAGTTAAATAAAGAAGACTACCTATCATACCTCTATAGAGTTTGAAATCAACAAACTTACCTTGATCGTCCTTGATGAGTTTGGAATTTGCAACCATAGGAGTATTTTTAACTTTAACATTTGCTAAGCTATATTTGAGTAAAATATGTTTAACATATTTGATTTGGTAAATGAAGGTTCCATAAACTATTTGATAGATTTGAAACCTAAGAAAATTCTTGAGCTCTCCCATCATGCTCATTTCAAATTCAAATTGCATGAGATCAGAAAATTTCTTCCAAAGAATTTCATTAGTGGCATCAAAAATAATATCATCGACATAGATTTAAAATATTAGAAGATCTCCACCTTCTCTTTTAAGAAATATAGTAACATCAACTTTACCTCTTTTAAAACCATTTGAAGTGAGATGTTATGAAAATTTTTCATACCAAGCTCTTAGAACTTGTTTAAGATCATAGAGAGCTTTCTTGAGCTTGTAAACATGATCAAGCTTCATGGAATCAACAAATCCTTTAGGTTGTTTAATGTAGACTTCTTCTTGTATGGTCTCATTCAAGAAGGCACTTTTAACATCCATGTGATAGAGCTTGATATTTTTTATGCTAGCATAGACTAGAAGAAGTCTAATAGATTCTAGGCTAGAAACAAGAGAAAAGGTTTCATCAAAGTCAATCCCTTCCTATTGGTTGTATCCTTTGGCCATCAATCTAGCCTTACTTTTAATGATGGTTTCCTTTTTGTCAGTCTTGTTTCTAAAGACCCATTTTTTTCCAATGATGGGTTTATGATCTAGCGTAGGTGTTAATTTCCATACATCATTTCTAGCAAATTAAGTGAGCTCATATTGCATAGTATAAATCCATCCTTCCTCTCCTTTGGCTTCCTTAAAGTTTTTGGGTTTAAGTTGGGAGAGGTATGCGGAAAGGGCACAAATCTCTTTGATTTGACTTCTAGTACAAATACCATCTTAAACTTCCCCAATGACATCGTTAAGAGAGTGATTTTTTTGGGGCTAGGCATTTTTGGTTGAGTGGGGGATATCTCATGAAGTTCATTATCTTGTTCTTCTTCATGATCACTATCAATTTCTGAGATTTTTTCAACTTGCACTTGAGTGGGGCTAGATAATTTTCAAATGGGAACAACTTCATCATTAGGTTCAAAATATGTAATTTCATGATCATCTATTTTGACATTTATGGTTTCTTCTAAAATATTCAACCTTTTGTTAAACACTTTGTAAGCCCTACTAACTAGAGAATATCCTAAGAAAATGCCTTCATCAGTTTTTAGATCAAAATTTCTCAAGTTATCTTTATCATTTAGAATATAACATTTTGAACCAACACATGAAAATAAGCTACTAAAGGTTTTCTATCAATTCACAATTCATAAGGAGATTTAGAAGTGAATCTTCTTACTAGGACTTTATTAGAGACATAGCAAGCAATGTTAATGGCTTCAGCATAGAAGTGATGAGGAAGACTTCAATCATTTAATATGGTTCTTCCCATATCATTTAAGATTCTATTTCTTCATTCATCTACTCCATTTTTTTGAGGAGTTCTTGCAGCATAGAATTGATGCAAAAGATCATTCATTTGACAAAACTATTCAAACTTTGCATTTTTGAATTCACCTCCATTGTTGCTTTTGATAACTTTAATACCATATCCTTTTTCGTTTTGGATCTAATTGCTAATTCTCAAAAAATAATCAAATACCTCATATTTATGATGTAAGAAAGTAACCCAAGTAAAGCAATAATAATCATCAATAATTGTTAAAACTATCTTTTCTTTCACAAGCAGAGTGTTTGAATTGGACCAACCACATCCATATGAAGTAGATCTACGGGATGAATAGTAGAAATATAATTTTTCTTACCAAATCTTACCTTTTTTTTCTTTCCCTTTTAGCAAGCTTCACATGTATTTAGATTGAAATCTTTAAGCTTGGGGAGACCACAGACCATTTGCTTTGATACCAAGGTTTGAAGAATTTTCTTATTTATGTGGCCCAGCTTTCTATGCCAAAGACGTGTATCATCTGTACAACTCACTAAGAACTTGGATTCAAGATTAGGACAATTTCCAAAAATAGTGGTATACACATTTCCTTTTATAGTTCCTTCTATCACAACCTTTCCATTAGATAAATCTTCTAGTCTACATATTTCTTTCAAAAAAGTAACATTAAAATTTAAACCAAAAAGTTGACTAACATAGAGAAGATTATGCTTTAATCCATCAACAAAAAAACACTTTTTTAACTATTGGTAATCCATTATCTTTACCTCTTATGGTACTAATACCTATTATAGGCTCTTCCATATTGCCTTCAAACATGATTGTTCCACAATTTTGTTTTGTAAAATAAGTGAAATAAGATTTGTCACTTGTCATGTGCCTTGGAAACCCACTATCAATGTACTACATGCTAGTATTGTCATTAGAGAGAGCAATTTGAGCCATTATGTTCTTTTCAGGCTTTCTTGCTTTTCTTTTCCAAACCTACATTATTTCCACTCTAGGCTGCTTTTACAAAGACCAAGAGTAGTGATTTAATCTAAGATAGCAATAAGCCTAAATATGGTCATATTTTCAACAAAAGAAGCATTTTAAAGTTTTTAGTTTAGAAGTTTTACCAAACCTAGATAATCTCTACTTTTGGTCTTTGGACTTCTCCAAGGAGTTCTTGTTCATGTGCTCAATTACATTTGTTAGTTCTTGAATCTTAGCCCTAAGGTCTGAGTTCTCCTTTTTGAAATAAGAGCATTCATCATCTAGAACATTAATTTTCATTTTCTTGACATACTAGAGTCTTTTATTTCAATACAAAAATTTTGGAAAGAAAGGACTTCATGATAAAACATTCCATACCTTTCTTCAAAAGAAATATCATTATCACTATTAGACTTGCAAGTGTAAACACTTTTACTTTTGAATGAAATGAATGGAATGAAATATTTACCTTTATGGTAGAACTAATACAAAAATTTGATATAGTAGTTGATAAAGCAAATTAGTCTCCCTAACCATGTATGTCTGGTATTGATTACCCCTTCCATTGTTCACTCTTGAATTTGATAAAGAAACAAGAGTACCAAACTCCAATACTACTTGAGGATCATTGAACTTAGAAGTGGTGGGATGAATAAGTTCCCCAAACTAAAATTTTTTAAGACAAATCATACACCAAAATTAATGTGGTTTCCCAACTTGCGTAGTCCACACTCAAAGGGTAGTTCGCTAGCATACCTCTAGACTTTTTTGCTCTCAAAATGTGATTTGAAGGGTACCACACCTTGTACAAGCTCTAAGCTCCACTTTAGAGTGATTTGATGCTACAAATCCACTCAACACCACAAAATCCCAACAAGCTTAGAATGTGGTTCCTAGAATCTCATAACCTTTAAAACTTGAGCCCCACTCCAAAGTATTGTGGTGCTACTCAATGCCGCAAGATCACAACAAGCTAAAGCAAGATGCCTTCCCATAAGAAGCACATTAACCTTGCATGGCAATAAAAGAGAACAAGAATTACAAGGATAGGATGCAACTAATTTTGCTAATCCTTGTACATTGAGGTATAACTAACTTTCATCACTTACAACAGACAAAAGATAGTGCAATGAGGAACAATAACAAAGGAATGATTATTACAATGATTGCTTGATAATGACACTTAAAGCTACATAATGCTTGCCCATTTCCCAATGGAATGAAGTCTTCTTATAGTTAATATTCTTTTGAAATTATCTTAGAATTCATGCAATGGCTATCTAATGGTCACTAAAGACATCTTCTTCAAGATTGAGATGTCTTTCTGCAATAGACCTTCACCTGATACAGACATCTTTTCTCCAAGAAATATGTCTTTGTAGAGACATCTGCTATTTTTTGAAGACGTCTTTGTCTAAGAAATCTTCAATTCAAGCAAGACTTCTACTATTTCTTGAAGAAATCTTTCTAACTTTCCTTCACTTTGGCCAAGACGTCTATTGTTCTTTGGAGATGTCTTTCTTTAGTTTCCTTTGCATTTGAAATCTTTGTTCCTTGTCCTTGCTCTTGAACTTTTGCATGCTCCACAAGTTCTTAATGATGTTCTTGAGAGTCATTTTCTCTTGCTTCTAAATTGCTTATGAGGCCCTTGTCTATGCCTAGTATGAAGTCCTTGTCCATAATCTTGTCTTACTAACACAACACCATGCAAACATCCTTTATTCTCCATTTTCCATAAGGGTTTGACATACTAAAAGGTCAACATTTTTGTAACCAAACTTTACTTTGTAGCCTTATTATTTTAAGTCTTAGCCTTTTATGTAAGAAAAATATAAAACAAACTAAAAAATATAGAATATTAGAAACCAATAATTTTAACTTAGAACGAAAAATGTTCTCAACAATAGCAATAGTCACACTGTGTGATAAGATAACAATAAATAAAATATAATAGTAGCCATAGTTGCACAATGTAATATGATAACACTAAATAATACAATCTCTACAACTGTGATAATCAAACCAATAATAAGACCAATAATCTAGAAAGAAAAGACAATAAGATAGGCTAAATAAACATGCTAAAACTAAGTTGTAGAAGGAGGAGGAGGATCATCAGTTACATCATCTTCAACATTCTCATCACCATAGCCTCAGGCCTATAAGTAACAAAACATATAAACCATTAGTAACCGTGATAAATAAAACATAACTATGAAACCATAAAAACTACATAATACAAGATATAAAAATATAACATAAGAACTTAAAACATATTTACAGAAACCTCTATAGATTTAGGAGCTATGTATTTAGGTGAAAATCACATGAAAATTTGAGAAGTAGGAGACTCAACGGCAACTACAGACCTTGCAAATGTGTTAAAGATATCCTATACATGTATCTCCTAAATAAATAACTCGTACTTATGCTATGTCATGGCTACCTCATGTAAGTTTTCTTCTCTACCTTGTATAGTCATTTGTGAGCCTTTTTTTTACCCCACTCTAACACCCATGCATAATAATTGTGCCATTCCTTGGACTTTTGAACCATGAGCTCCATTTACATGTCTTTCTTCACATTGCTCTCAGCTAGATCAACCTTACCTTGGATAGCGTTTCAATAGCAGGACCATTCTATCTCTTTAGTTTACAAGGAATATTTATTGGCCATAGGTGACTCTATGAATTCCTTACAATCTTCAAGGCTCTTGACTTCATTGGTTAACTTATTGTTTTCCTTTCTCAATGCTAAAACCTCCTCCCACAGGAACTCATTTGAACATTAGACCTTCCAGAATGTTTTTGTATAAGATATAGTGCATTCTATGGCCTCTTCATACCACTTGTGTAAAACATTCTCAACATTTAAGGACAAGGCTGGAAACTCATCAAATTCAAATTCTTGTGAGGAGTTCCATCTTATTTTGGAAACTGCAATAACATCAAAGATACAAAAACATTTTAAATACTTTAAAAAAACATGAAACATTATAGCCATGAAAAACATGAAAAAAATTATAAAAATCAAAATATATAAAATAAAAACACTAACATATCTCTCACCAACATCAAGAGCTATCTATTATAATCTATCTACCATGTCATTCATCATTCCTTCATAAATTCTAGCTTGTTTTAGACCTCCAGACAAGGTTTAAAGTGGAATGTGGATGTGGATGCTTCTAGAGGAAGTTTACACTATATAATGACCATAATAATTAGAAATTAATTACAACATGATAAAAATAAATAAAAGCAAAAAAATTAAAAAATATCAAAATATCAAGATCAAAACTTAAATCAAAACTAAAAACACACTAAGAGGATGATGAGATAGGTCTATTGGAGGGTTGCTTTCTAAAGGCAAATCACCTAAGATAGAATCCAATATATCTAGAACCTCCATGGATGTACTCTCCTCCTCTTATTTATGTCATTTCTCTTCTTTCATAACAACCTTAGTAGCCAACTCTTGTCTCTTTCTTGCAACAAAACAAAACTGAAAAACATAAAATAAATTAGTGAAAAAAAATATAACCAAAATCTAATAAAAATTTTAACCAAAAATATTTAAAAATTTACAAAAATATAAAACCAAAATGTATAAAATTTTACCTCTAATATCCTAATTCATCATATTAAGGTTGATGATCATCATCTTAGGTGTTTTCTTGTTAGGAACCTAAATGTTGTCTTGAACATGTGGCCTCTTTATCTTCTCCCTAGTAGTGTCAACTACTTTTGTGCATAACCTCTTGGTCTTTTTTGCATTGCCAAGGGTAGCACAAGGCTTGATCCAATGATGTCAATGAAACAATCATAATACTTTGTGGTAATAGACAATGATTTTCTTATCTCCTCCACTAGTGTATCTTGGTGATGCATGACCTAAGTAATATGTTTAGCCCAAGGCCTAGAGAGTTGAAAAGCATCACATAGAACCCATTCTCCATCTCCCTTAATCACCAAGAACTTTGCAAACCTCTTAAGATATTCATAGAGGAATGTAAAATACATGTGATGAATATTATCAAGGTCATTGCAAAGCTTTAGGATTTCATTCCTCAAGCCAATGACTAAGTGGGTAACCTAATCAAACATAGTGTCATTAGTTAACATCTTTTTCACTATCTAAGCCTACTTAACCCCCTATAGTTTTCTTCTATTATAATAATAAGGGAAAGGTCCTAACATGGAAAAGGGGGTAGGTCTCATTGGCTTCCTTGACTTTACACTTGTTAAAGGTCAATGTTGTACTAGAAGGAGAGTTAAGCCAAGCCTCCATTTTTCTCTATAGCATATATCTTTTCCTTCCCTAGTGATAACCTTAGCACCACTAAAATGTATGCCAAAGACATCATTAAACATGGATGCACTGATGCTCAATACAACATGATAACCATGAACACCAATGATGAATTTAGTGATTCCCTTATCAAATGAGTCAATCTTGTTCAATATCTCAGTAGGCGGTATCATTGGACTAGGCAACATGAACAAATTATATAAACCTACATTAATAAGCCTCTGTTGAATGTCCATATGATCTTTTTCTACCAACCATTCTTATGAAAAGTATACTTCATCCTACTTGAGTTGAATTTTCTCCTTAGAATGTCCTAAGATAGTCACATCAACTGTAGACTTATGCATAGAAGCTGAAAACACCAACATAGTTAACATGCTACCCTCTTAAAACCATGAAAAATTTAACACCCAAAAAGAACAAAAATACAACAACATAAAAAACCAAAGATACTAAAATTATTGGCCCTACTAAACTTTTACTTACCAAGCTTAGGCAAAGTTAGAACCTTAGGATGAGCTGGTACAAGTGCTCCTAAGTCTGAGCACGTCCAACATTTTTTTACATAATTGGTTGCTATGCTTGTTTCATACATGCAAGAATACCATGTATAATATCTATTAAATTTAGCTACCAACTAATTTAGCACTTGCACTCTCATGACCTTATCTTGCTTGAATTCTTTCAACATTGTACAAGCCACAAATAAGGTTTGGTTATTCCTTACCAATCCCTTGGGATGTATCCTATACCCACAAAAAAAAAGGTATCAAAATAGTTAGAACTGAACCACCTTAAAGCTAAAAAACAATACAATACGATAATTTAGAATTAGGCTTATAGTTCTAGTAGGTAGATAGTTCTTGGAGGATTTTAAAAGAGTGTGCTTATCTTGTGGTATCAAGGTGTTATCAAAATTGTATTGCAAATACATAGGCATTTTCTAGATTTAGGATAACTATCTAAGTCCCACTGAAAATGAACTCTCATTATGCTCTATATCTCTTTGAGTGTCAGGATCATCCACTATGAACTACAAGATATCGATAGAAGACCCTGCTAAGAGGATTTCTGTGATGACAGAGGCAACATCTACCACCAAGTATGACCACATAATCACACTATAGCTATAGGGCAAGTATGCTAAGAATTCTCTTGCTCTAGATCTAAACCATATCAAAGTACATCTATCAATGCACATATTTGGGTTTAGACTCTTTTGTGTGGCCATCCTAGTGCAACATAGGATTCCAACCAACCCAACCACAACCAAAATAGCTTTTAGCAAGGTCTTGTACATAGCTAAAACTCATAATAATTAGAACATAGAAAACCATAGGAATGTCATAACAAAAATCAATAAAATTCAAGACCAAATAACCTCTATGCTAACAACATTACCATTAAATGCAAAAAAATGAAAAATAACCAAGTATACCAATGCAATTACCTTCAGAATGTAAACCAAAATCTAGCCTTTACACTTCATGTGACATAGTAAAAAAAATGAATTTACATAATCACAAATAGTTAGCCTATAAAAACTGTAGAACAAGCATTTCACAAACTCTTGACATGAAAATCAATATTTGACATAATTAGAGGCCAAGAATGATAGCACTAGGACCTAATTAATGGAATTTTTCATTAATTAATGATAAAATAGTTCATACAAGCTCAAACATTAGAGATGCAGGAAAAGTAGAAATAAGAAGTATAGGATTTCTTAGCTCTTGGATCCTACACATTACCACATCTCCATACAAAAATGCTTCAAAATCCATCAAACATCAAATTGACAAGTCTAACAAGTACTATACATTGGCCACAACACTTGAAAATTTTCACAAAAATCACAAACCAATCCTAAGTATGCAACATTGTCAATCTAGAAATAAAAACTAGAAACTATGTAACAAAAATCGAAACTAACCAATACAGAACTTGGAGGCTAGGAAAAACTTTTAAAAATTCTGAAGAATTATTTTTAGCTATAGATATAGAGAACATGTTCCCAAAAACCAAAATTTATCATGAACACTCCAATCCAAGAGTAGAGAAAAACCACAATTGTGTAAGTTTTCAACCAAAATTTCAACCAAAAACCTAGTTTGTAGAGAATTGACTGCAATAAACACTCTGGCAAAATTCATAAAAAATTTCAAAATTTTCAAAATTTGCACAAGACCGTTCTACACTATTTTCAACATATACAGAGATCAAAAATGTTTATCACAAGTGCCTAAAACCTTAATAATGTTGTTAGTTTTTGCATTGAAAAACTACAAAATTGGCCATAATGCTAAAAGCTGGATTGCAAAAAACCCCCAAAAATTTAGAAAAATTTGAAAAAAAAAATATAATTCCACCTTTAGTATAGGCCAAAAAAAATCCAAAACAATAGATTTGTCAAATCAAAACTGCAAAATTTCAACATATATAGTCTAGGAAAAACATCAAAGTTAAGCTAAAACTGACCAAAACTAGGGCAAACATGTAGAGCACAAGTGTGGAAAAAAATTTTAATTTTCTCCTATCCATTAAATAATCCAAATTTTAATATTAATACAATTTACAAGCTTATCTTTAATTTAGAAAAATAGTGTGGAAAAATTTTAACCTAGGAAAGCCTAGAGATGAAAAAACATTTTTAAAATTCATCTAAAATTGGGGAAAATGGTGAGAACTTGATACCTAGTAGATCATGATGAAGATATTTCTTCCATAGTAGGATCTGGAGGTCTTGAGACAATGTGAATAGCCTCCTCTACCTCATCCAAAACTAGATTCCAACTGCTCGAGCTAATCTTCCCCACCCTGGTTGCCAAAAGCCTCAAATCTTTGCCTTGATTGTTATAGAAGAAAAGCCTAAAATTCCTTGCCATGCTGCACCAACATTATGAATAGAGGTGGATGGAAGCCAATATTTTTGGGAAGATTTTATGAATTTTTTTTCAACCACTAATGTAGAGTCTAGGTGCTACACTAAGAATACTTGAACAAAAATAGCTTTAGCACTGGGATTTGATGTAGAAAATCTTCCAATCCTCAAGTGCTCCATGCGTTGACAAGATTAATACCTCTAGGAAACCAAGAAAACCTTCTTCACATTGAGCTTAGGGAAATTTAAGGACACAACAAGGCTTGTATGTCAAGTTCTAATGAAATTTTTTGTTTTTGACCTTACAAGTTAGTCTTTTCAAATAAACATCTACATCAATGTCTATAATACAAAACCCTGGCTATATGTTGGTCACAAGAACTTCAACATATAGGCTAATGTATAGAGGTTGTGACCAGGCCTATATCATCTCAAGTTCAATCATCAACCATCTAGAGGATCCCACCAAATATTAAGATTTCAGCAGGTTTTTCAACCACCAAAAATCAATATAAGGAAGCTCATACATTGAGTGTTTGGTGCTTGTACATTGGAATCCTCAGCTAAATACATGGAACCTAATCCTTTCCAAAAGACCTCATGCCTTTCCAAGAATAATTCCAAATGCTATAGATCCTCTCCAAACCCTAGATGTAGATGTAGAGATCTAAAAATCATTAAAACCTATCAAAAATCCATAAAAACTATCAAAGTTTGGTTTACAAGTTGGGAATTAAGCTTCACACTTTGGGCAAATGTATGAGCTAAATTTTAAAGCCTACACCAAGTTTTAACACATCCAAATTTCCTTAATAGTGGCTAAGTGGAACCCAAAAGACCTAAAATGCAAAATCAACTTAGAAATTGAACTTTTATGCTAAAAAAAAGGTTTTTTTGACATTATACATTAGAGATTTAAGACCCACACATTAGAACAAACTATATGCTAATGTGTAAACATAAAAACAAGCCTTGAAATTAATCAGAATAGCTTCAAAAACTTAAATTTTCTCTCAAAACCCCTTGTTGATGCACTAGGAGCCTAGAGAAGTCAAAACCTTGTTAAAAAACCTCCAAAATTTGTCAAATTTGATTTACATGTTAGGGATATAAGCCCCAAATGTTGGACCAATGTATAAGACAACATGTAGGCATTGGAAGGCCTTTACCTTAGGTGTTATAACTCAGAATAGTGTGGATTTTACCTCCCTATCCCTAGCACTGACATGAGAGTTCTAAAGGGTTAAACACTTGGTCAAAACCTTTCCAAAACTTGTCATAAAAGTATGATACATTAGACATTAAGCCCCATACATTGGGCTGACATATAGACCATCAAGTAAGTCTCAAAAATTCTTCACCTTGCCCAAAACAACTCTATAATATCAAATTTCTCCACCAAACCCTAAGCATTGTAGTAAGAGACTTGAAGCTTTAAGAACTTGGTCAAAATCCTTACTAAATCAAACATATGAGTCACATACATTAGGCAAAAATCCCCACATGTTTTGCAAATGTGTAAACCAACATATGAAGCCTCTACCATTAAAAGCCAAGTCAAAGCAAGCTCAAACACCATCACAGTGGGTCCCACATGTTGAAAGCATGAGCTAGAGTGATTACGACCTATCCTAGTGGGTTCCACAAGCCTAGAATCTAGTCCAAACTATCTACACATTGGGAGAATAGCCTATACACATTAGGGTTGAGTTTTAAAATTTCCACAAATTGAAGGAAAAACCTCTACACATTGAAAATATAATTTTCTAGCTTTTTAAATTATTTTTACCACAAAAACCCACTTTTCTAGCAGTTTACTACTAATTTTCATAAGATTTTCTTCTATTTTACAATATCTTGCTATTTCTTTTGATTTTTTATTATTTAGAAAATATATAACCTATATTCTCTAGTTTTTCTATTTTTTTAACACTTTAAAACTTGTTTTCTCTAGCGTTTTGCTAATTTTAAGAGTTTACAACTTATGTTCTTTAGCTTTTTGCCTATTTTGATAATTTGCAACTTGTTTTCACCTATTTTCACCTATGTTCATTATATTTTTTATTATTCCAATAATAAGACCCCAAGATAAAAAATATTATTAATTATACTATTTTGAAACTTGTTCAACCTTAGTTAACCTAGTTTGATCAAGTCAACATCATTTGATCTCATTTGATATCATTTTGTATCATTTCAACATCATTTGCTATCATTTTTCATTATTTGACATCATCTTGCATAATCTCTACATCATTTGACCATGTTTCGCCTCATTTTGAAATCATTTGATATTATTTTATATCATTTTGCATCATTTTTTGCATTATTGGACATTTCTTAGCCTTGTTTGATACCATTTGACATCATTTAATGTAATTGGATATTGTTTGTTATTAATTTTTATCATTTATAACATTGCTTAGTCTTATTGCACCTTGTTTCACTATATTTTGACATTGTCATGCTTCATGGTATTTTGTTACTATATTGTTTTGCATTGTCTTAATATTGGTTAGCAAAATGTATCACATAGATGCCACTTAATATGCTTTTGGTTAATATGCAAGACTAGAATATGAATTCATGGGCATAATTCAACCTACCTTTGAACCTGGGTGGACCCTATCATGATGTTGAATGATTCGTTAACCTTAATTACCTAGATCTTAAACCCAAGAGCCTTTTTGACCATGTACCCTTGATAGAGAAGTCCCTTGAGTGGCCAGATTACATAGTTAAAATTCTTAATCTTAAGAGCAATGACATCACTAAGTATTTTCTTATTGAGGTCCCTATCATGACAAACAATGATGAGGAGAAAACACTAAAACTAAGTTCCTCACTTAAACCCCAGATGGCTCAAGAGATCACCAAGTGATGGAACATGTTTTGTTGGGCTCCAATATTGGAGCCACAATGTCAGATACCTGACATCAAGCCCCAAGATGCGATGTTGAATATTCGATATCATAGGGTATGTGCTAGCCTATAAATATAGCACTTCGGCACATGGTTTCCAGATAATTTTTTTCATAGCATAGTAGAGCTCTTGCAATTTGTTTTCTCTAGAGTTAGAATATTTTCCAAAGTGCCCATAGCAGGAGTCCTTGGGTGTATAGATCTTTGTTCAAGCACTGTTATACCTAAGCACAATAGTATGTGTGGCAATAAAGACAAGCTTTCTAGTCAAACCTTGCAACACCTTGGCTAGCTTAAATATTTTATTTATGCATTTAATGTTTTATGCAATTTCCTTTTATGCTTCCAAGTAATTAAGCTAAAGTAAGCTAGTTCGATTAAATAGCAATTAATTAAGCACATAAGTACAACTGCTTCAAACATGTGTATGGCCCTTGGTAATCCCAGCAATGCTTAATGTTTGATAACTCAGTAGTGTTATATGTGTTCAAGATGTGCACAGAAAGTGGAATCGAATACTTATGTTAGGATAGTTAGTTATTAGCTAACAATTAGATTAGTTAAATTGATTCATAAATTAAGTTTCAAATTGTTCTTAATCATAGACAAATAAAATACAAAATGATAAAAATCATATACCTTAATTACACTTAACCATACAATTAAGCTCCACAAGTGTAGTTGAGAAGACAACAATTGTCACGATTAGATTTCATGTCTTAGAACTAGTGTACTTAAGGTCTACAAAATTTGATTGGATCATGCATGAACACTTTTGATTCATATAGTTTGGCGTAGGGGTAGCTTGCCACTCATCATTGGCATTGTTGCTGGGGACTTTGAGCTGTTATGTGTGCTATCTAGGATTAGTGAAAATTTATTCAAGATCATTAGAACAAACCCTAGAGTCATATCATACTTTAAAATAACTACAACAATTTTAAAAAGCACACTATGTTTTTTATTTTGTAACACAAGATGTCTTCTTCTCATAGGATTGATTCTCTACCCAAGCATGACAGAGTACATCAGCAAGTGCCCCAACAATACAGAGTCCTATATGTTCATCTTCATAAGTGTGTACCTAATTTCACCTTTATCCTATACCAAGATGAGCTACTATAGTGGGAAGACATAAACTGTAACATTATGTTGCCACCCAATCAATATGTTTCAATGATACTCCAACAAACTCTTATGCATTTTGGTCTCCAAGGACTTCATGCTGAGTATGTTGTGCAAGATAGTGATGCTAGGGATTATCATCCCACTAAGGCACAACATCTAAGGGATTGACAACTAGAGCAACACTATGAATCTGTGAATGGGAAGTGGTTCAATGATTTCCCACACCTACTATACCAAAAAGATGGTGGAGAATCCTTCTCTAGGGATTTTTCATTTAGTGAAATTTCTCTCTTTGACTTTGGTGAAGGAGTTCAAAACTAGAACCTGTAATGCATAATCCATAACTCAGGTTCTAGCAAAAATGGATCCAATGACAAAGGAGGATCTAAGGAGAAAAGTGAGGGCAAGGATGCAAACAAGAAACAAGATCATGATTATGGCCACAATCACTAAAGAGGGGGTAGTAAACATTGTGATGGTGCTAGTCCTCCTTCCTCTTCACCTTCATTGTCATCTTCTTCCTCTTTTGGCTCTGCATGGAACTGTAGGAGGTGCAATCTTGAAGGAGGTGACCAATGGGATTAAGATGATCGAAGGGACCATCAAGTAAGTTAAGACCAAGGGCACTAGCATTCAAGAGAGACCTGTCACCATGAATTAAGAGGTAGCAAAGGGCATTGTAGGTATTAAAATCATGCTCTCAATGAGCCTATGCTTTCTACCTAGAGTATGTTGAACATAGCAGAGGTAGTGAGAATTTTCACAAGGCATGTAAAGGATAGTTGGATAAAGAGGCTAGACATGAATAATATCCCTAGGTTCAAAGGGGGATGTTACTCAGATTCATAGAACCATCTTCAAGCTTTCCAAGATGCATGTGCCTTGCAAAATATAGAAAATGAGTGGCAAATGCTTACATTGTTCCCTAGGACACTCATTAAAGAAGCAAAAAACTAGTACCAATCCTTAAAACCAGAATCTATTAGATGGTGGAGTACAATGCTCAAATTTTTCAATAACAAATATCAAATATGCTCCTAAGTGTCCAAGTTGAGGAGGCAAATCCAAGAATGGAAACAAGGAACACATAACTCCTTGGATGTTACCATGGGTTGATACTATTTCTTATTGCACAAATGTCCTATCCATGGTTATTCTCAACTAGAACAACTTCATCATATTATAGACAAGCTTTGATTAGAAATGAAGAGAACTCTTAGTGTCTACGCCCAAGGGCAATTGTCAAAATTAAGAACCCATTAGATTCAACAATTGATTAAGCAAGTAGCGAAAGAAGAAGAAGAGTTTAGAAAACATGAAAGTATAGAAGAATGTAACCATAATCCTTTGATTCACAAGAGGGAGGTTCAACTTTGTGATAGTGAGGAGGAATTAGCACTTGATGATGTGGTGAACTAAAAAACCTTGCTACTTCAAAAATTTACCTTTGAAATTTTGGCAAAGGTTGATCAGTTATCGAACTCCATGGATAACTAATTTCACGCTATCCTAAAAATTGCTAAAGAATCTAAAGAACAAGGTAGTGATCGTGATCGTAGGAGATGTAAGGAAGATGAACATACTAATGAAAGAGGTAAGGGTAGGATTGCTACAGTAGAGGAAGTTGTAGGAACTAAATTAGATGATGATGGTGAATGTGACATCTATGATTATGAACATCATAAAAGATGTTTCCCCCCATTGTGTCGCACTTATAAGAGTTTGGGGTGTACGCTTTAAATCCATGACTATCACAACAACAAACACCTAGAAGATTTCCTTATCCTCAAGGCAATCCTAGGATATTCCATCAGCAACAATAGTATTATCCAAGTGCAACTCCACCACAACCATACAAGTCGTACCAATAGTGGGAGCAACCACAGTCATGGGTGCTGGCACCACCAAGGCAACAATATCCTTACAGACAAATTGATCCATATGGGTATTAAATTGAGTAACCCCTATCTCCATGTGACTCTTCCAATCATGTTTCTACTTTCCAACCTCACTACTACCCTCCTAACTATTATCAAACTACCACCTTTTACCCATATCCTTCTCTTGTTCCTACACATGTTCCTCCATCCTCAACACAACTACCACCTACTCCATCTATGCAAGGTGAATTTCCATCCCAACCACAACAACACAACACTACTAGGGTCATTAATCTACAACTGGTTCATCAACTAAGTGGTTCAAAGAATAGAACATGAAAAAGATCATTTTTCCAACCCAGAAGTCCACCTAATCCCTCATATACACATGCGGTTGGCAACCCTACTTCTCCATATCCCTTTGTACCTAATTCCTTTAAGTCCTCTTTAAACCAAATACTGCCTAGGATCCATATTGTTTTGCTTAGTCATGTGGTATCTGATTGATTCCATGCTGGAAACCTTCCTAGGAATTAGTTGTCCTCTTATTTATTTGTAGATTACTAGGAATGAGCCATGTAAAGCTCTTATTGATTTAGGTTTTGGTGTGAATTTGATTTTTCATGAGATGTATACTACTTGAAACCTGTCACTCCTCAAAAAGAGAAATATCATATTAGAGTTGGCAAACCAATCCATTACTATTCCATTGGGACTGGGGGAAGACATTATGATCACTATCTATGGATGATCTTATCCTACCAATTTCCTAGAAATCAAGGTTAAGAACTGCAAAGGGAACTTCCCAATCATCATGGGAAGGGCATGACTAAGCACCGTTGATGCAAGAATGGACATCAAAGATCTTTCCCTAGAAATATCTAAGGAAAATGTGTTTAAAAAGATCAAGAAGAAGTGAGTTACATGCATCACATATAGTCCTATAGGGTGTAATTGTGTGTAGAAACTCTAGTCTATTAAATAAGCATCCATTTCTACATGCAAGTAGTGTGCACCAGAAGTAGATATTAAAAGGTGTTAATATGCAGCAACCACAAAACAAGAGGGCACCCAATGGCTAACCACTAATCCTGAAAGTAACATACTTTGCATGGAACCTACTGAGAGCTTGACATGTGCATATATCATAGGCATGGATGAACTAGAGCAAGTTCATCACCAACTCTTTGAAAATGCAAATGATGATACCTATTTGGGAGAGTTGGAAATTCCTGAAAACTTTAAGCAAGAGCCCCTTGAATTAAAAACTCTACCTACTAGCATGGAATATGTATTCTTAAAAAATGTAAAGTTGGTAATAATTAATTCAAATATTACTCCAAAATAGAAATAAATGTTGTTGAATGTTGTTGAAAAATGGTCAACATCCTTTGCTTGGTCATATTCCAAACTCATAGTGATTGATCCAAGGATATGGCAACATTGTATCTACACTGACCCAACCATGAAGCCAAAGAGGTAGCCATAGAGGTAATTGAACCCCAAATTGAAGTAAATTATCAAGGAGGAAATTGAACAACTCCTCAAGGTAGGGTTCATCTATTCCATTGCAAATAGTAAGTGGATTAGTCTACTCATGATTGTACCAAAGAAAGGTGGCAAGTGGTGAGTCTATATTGATTTTCGACTATTGAATATGGCAACATTCAAGGATCATTTTCCATTACTATTCATTGATTATGTATTAGACACAATATCTAGGCATTGCTACTATATTTTTCTAGATAGTTATAGTGACTATAACCAAATCCATATTGCACCAGACAACTAGGCTTAAACAACATTCACAAGTTCTTAGGGGACCTTTGCATATCATAAGATGCCTTTTGATCTATGCAATGCTCCTACTACATTCCAATGCCTAGTCTTAAGCACTTTTTAGCAATAAATTGGTAGTGGTATGGAGGTCTTCATGGATGACTTCTCCACCTATGGAGCTGCATTTGAGCAAGTCCTAGATTGCCTTAAGCAAGAACTGAAAAGATGCGTGGAAACAAACTTGCGGCTCAATTGGTAAAAGAGTCATCTAATGGTCCAAGAAGGCATTGTATTGGAGCACCGAATCTCACATGTAGGAATTGAGGTAGACCTTAGAAAAATGAGGATCATCCAATGAATTACCCTCCAATCAAAAATTGTCAAATATGTTCAATCATTTCGTGGACACACTATCTGCTACCAGTAATTCATAGAGAATTTTTCTAAATCACAAAACCATTGGTTGAGCTGACAAAGAAAGATGCTCCATTTGTCTAGACTAATGAATTTGAAAAATCATTCCAACAACTAAAAGAGAAACTTGTAGAAACTCCAATTCTACCAACATCCAACTAGCCCAAACCATTTCATGTTATGATGGATGCATCAAATTATGCCTTGGAAGCTATGCTTACACAATTGGATGATAATAAACATCTATATTACATCCATTGCATAAGCCAAAGCATTGTGGGTGCACAATTGAATTACACCACCATAGAAAAATAATTAATGGTAGTGGTGTTTGCTTTGCAAAATTTTAGGCATTATGTGTTTGGATACAAATTTTTTGTGCACACAAATCATAGTGCCATTTGCTTCCTCATGAACAAGCCAACGGTGAGCCCCCATGTCATACGATGACTAGTGATCTTATAGGAATTCAATCTTATGATGGTAGATCGAAAGGAAACTGAGAATGTGATCACTAACCACTTGTCTCAGTTACAATGGGACAACAAAGAGGAGAAAGGTCCACTATCTGATCTATTTCCTAATGAACTCCTCCTTGCTAGGGCTATAACTGAACAATTGCCCACTAAGCCTAAATGGTATGATGGCATTCTTACCTATCTTCTCACTCAATACATGCCACAAGGGTTGGACCACTAAAAGAAACAAAAGTTTCTTCACCAAGTAAAACACTTCATGGAGATAAATGGACACCTCTATATGGTGTGTGCCAATGGCCTGGTTCATTGATGTGTCCTTAATGTTAATCAATTACATGTTCTCTAGAACACTCATGAAGGTCCTTATGGAGGCCACTATGCTAGGAGATGCACAACTATCAAAATCCTAATGGTAGGGTATTATTGATCAACAATCTTCAGTGATTTCCACCAATATGTCCACTCTTGTGAATCCTTCCAATGAGATGGTGGAATGACTGCTCAAATGAAGGAACCTCAATAGTGGATCCAACCACTAAAACCCTTCAACATCTAGGGCATTTATTTCATGGGTTCCATCACACCCATGTTAAATGGAAAGCCATACATCATAGTCACTATTGACTATTATACAAAATGGGTCAAAGTAGCAGCCATCACCAACTATACATCTTCTACTACTGCTCAATTTTTATAGCATAATGTTGTAAATAGGTTTGGTGTGCCACATGTATTAATTTCTGACAATGGAACCCACTTTATAGGCACTACCTTTAAAAAACTCATGCAACACTTGGTGGTTAAACATAAACTAACAACACCCTACCAACCCCAAGCCAATGGTCAAGCTAAGATTACAAATAGCAAAATCACAAACATCCTAATAAGAACTATTAGCAAATACAGGAGGGATTGGAGCACAAAACTCAACGATGCTCTCTAGGCCAAACACTCAACATGGAAACTTCCTATAGGCTATTCTCTCTATGAGTTGGTGTACCAAAAATTACCAACACTTCATATTCAATCCGAGCTCCATACAATTTCAACAACTTATGACCTTGACCTTGACTTGAGTCTAGCATAAAAAGAATAATAAATCTCAACTTACTAGATGAAAATTTATTGGTGGCCATATCATCTAACAAGTTGCATAAGGCATTCAACAAAAAGTTCCATGACCTTAAAATTAGAAAAGTCAAATTTCCACTGGGAGATAAGGTCCTCCACTAGAACCCCACACATGTACCTCAATGAACTAAGTTTCAGACATTATGGAAAGGACCTTATATAATTTATGAAACTTTTCCTTCTAGTGTCATGATGATCTACAAACCTAAAAAGCCTAATCAAAAATAGCTAGTCAACAAACAACAAGTCAAACCTTTACATGAGCCTAAGCAGGCTAGTGCAACAAACGCCTCATCAGATGGAAAATGATGCTTAATCCTTTAGATCTCCTCCTTTCAACTTAGTCATGTAGGAGATGGCCATCCATGTTAATTATATGAGCAGCTCCTCAATTTTTCATCATTTTGTTTTACATTTTTTTGTTTTATACCTTGTTATTTTTACAACTTTTTATTTTACACCTTTTTATTTTCTACAGTATTGATTTTTCAAAATTTTTGTTTTACAACATTGTTAATACAATTTATTTTTCTTAAATATTTTACACTTTCTTATATATTTTCCTTTATTTTGGATGTGATTTTCTTATTATGTTTTAATAATAACATGCCTTATTGCCAACTAGGTACAGTGGGGTTTGTTTGATGTGAGCATGTGCTATCCAATTATTTGATTATTAGTGTCTAGATTCAAGTTTTGAATTTTGTTATGGATAACTGGACATGGTTATTTTTTCATAAAATAGGAAATGAGTCCACAACATCGACCCATCCACAAACTCTATGGTTTTCCTTGTTTTGGAAATGTGCAGTTCCTTTTTCATTAATAAAACCATAATAAACTTATGACATTGGTAGTTTCCAAATTTGGAAAATATTCAAAGATTTGACTAGGGTGTGACTTCAAGGGGATTCGATACTCTTTATGATTTTCTACTTACTTGGGTGCATGTGTGTTTTTATGGATTTCTTACCATTCCATGTTAACCAATAATAGAAAGTTGAATAGGTCTTTGCATGGTGTGGTTCCCATCATCAAAAAATGATGGGAATTCAAAGCACACCCCTTAGATAGAATAACCACCATTTATTCTATGGGAGTACTCTTGTGTCTCAGGGAGGTGAACTAGTCTTAGAGTGATGATGTGATGTCACTAAATGTGGTTGGTTTTGGTCTGGACAAAGGATGGATTTTATCAATTCATTTAACCACAAAATTCACAAGGGACTTCATGTGACCTTAATAGAGAACTCCATTCCACTCTCTCTCTCTCTCTCTCATCCATCTATGCCTTCAATGTCTCACCTCAATGATAGTTTAAAGTTCTTGTTTAATGTCTTGGTTTGATATGTCGAAATTCTTAGGTAGTTTCTTCCAAGTTTTTGTATTTAGCTTTCCATAATAATTAATCATCCATGGGGCCCATGAACTCCTTGGTTTAAAGTTATGCAAGGGGAACAAAAGGCATGTGCCTGCTGTACTGACCGAAATCATCGATGTAAGGCTAGAAGGGAAAACAAACACCAAAAGATCATTGGACAGACACAACTGACCCTACCTTCACATGAGGGCCAGCTATAAAAGAGAATGAAGGTAGAGTGCCTTGGATAGTCTACATGCAAATCAACCAAGGACTTCCCTGAGTGTAAACTATGGCCTATGCTGGGGTTATCATAACTGATGTTTGAAATGCAAACAGTGCGCACGAAATGTAAACAGAAGCATATGCAAAACTGGTATTGTAAACAAAATGTAAATTTAACATAAAACAAAGCAAATAATATAATGGCTAGCAAAATGAACTATATTGTATTGCTTAGAAAAGATGTGTACCGGACAAAGCGTAGTTGCACATGTAGATGGCAAATCTAGCGCTAAGCCCCGGGGTGATGTGATGTGTTTCAGGAATGCTTGGATAGGAGTCAAGTGTGCCCAAGTGCCCAAATATTGATGGTCTGAGTTTCCTAAGCCATCAACCTTCAAAATTGCCAACCCTGTTTATATGAATTAATAAGGTATTTATAGGGTTTGTCTAGCCTTAGGTGCGAAACTCATGGATGGAATCAACTGCTGAGAATTGAGAGGAAAACGGATCAAGTGACATGTGTCTAATGGATAGCTATGTGTGAGTTGGACGTGTGTGGGCAAGCTACATTTTTGACTAGGTGCATTGTATCTTACAGAGTGCATTAACTTACTCAAGCTAGCTTACGCTCATGAAAGCACATACAATTTAGAGCGTAAGAGCTTGAGAAGCTCATGAATGATGAAAATTTACAATGAAATGATAATGTACAACAAGAGAGATTGACTTCAGCTCGCTTGAATCTTCTCAATCTCTGAATTAACTACAGCAGGATGTTAATCTTGGTGGCTTTGTGGCTATTTGAGGCATCTTTGCTTGACCAAGACTTCCAGCGTAAGTTGATTTTCCCTTGGCGTGTCTTCAACGTGCTCACGCTACACTCACGCTGCACTCACACTGCCAGTGTGAGCTTAGTGTGACTTCAGCATGAGTGAGCCAGAATGACGTATTTTCCATCAAATTTTGATTTTGAAGCCTGTTTCTTGAGTGCAACTATTGTCTCACTGTGTGGTTGACATTAGGAATGATCTAAAAATCAAAAATTGAGCTTGATGTACCCTATTTTGGACTATTTTGGCTAGCTCACGCTAGACTCACACTGCCAGCATGACTGCAGCATGACCACAATGTGAGCTACAAAAACATGCAATTTTGAGCTGAAATCTGGAATTCTGGAGGTTGGGACTTGAATTTTGTCGACGATGAACTCCGAGGATGACTTGGACGTTGGGAATCAAATTGTTTCGACTCAGTTTTGGGCTCTAAAAGTTGCTCACGCTGCATTCATGCAGCCAGCGTGACCTCAGCATGAGTGATAGCATGAAAGAGAAAATTTGCACCTTTTGATGGTGAAATTTGAATCCTTGAATGCTGAAGCTTGGATTTGACATCAATGGCCCTTGAGGATGGCTTGCACCTTCAAATTGGGCCATCTTTGACTTGATTTTAAAGCTGTCGGAGTTACTTATGCTAAAGGCAAACGATCCTGACAAGCAGAGCATGAGCAAGCTCGTTTGAGCCAACTGGGTGTGAGTTCTATGCCTTAGTCAAATTTCATTTCCCAAAAGCCAAAAGGGCTCTGGGTTGTTCTTGTTTCAAAGTGTTAAGCCGAAATTAGTGGTGTTTCATTGGTCCCTCTTTGTTGATGTCTAGAGGAATCCACCCAAGAGGCATCAACAAAGAAGTGTAAAACATCATGAACAACCAAGTACCAAGCATTAACCGTCAACCCTTGGCTGGACGTCATCGCACCATGTCCAAAAGTACATGGGGTTGGGGAAGTGCGGTTCAAGATGCAAGGGGATTGGTTGTAACTGGGAAAATTAAGAGTTGATCAAGGGATATAATGGCTATTGGAATTGTGAGGTAGGAATGCTCTCACATGAACAAGCTATATCATTGGTCCTTGTCAATAGCCAGTTTTCAGTAGACTCGAAACCAATATATAGGAGGTGTGTTCTTTGGAGAAACGAGACTCTTGCAAAGTGTTTACGGGAGCCTGTTGTAAACAGCCAAAGCCACGCGATGATGTGCAACATGATCTCTTTGATACATGAGTGTAACTATTTTCCAAAACAATTACCTTCTTGCCTAGGGCTTGTATGAGAATAGCCAATAGTCTTTGGTCTATGATATCAACAGGGTCATGAAGGCCTTTTCCATGCATTTTTCTCTTTGACCTTTTTGTTCTTTCTTTTTTTTTTGTTTCTTCTTTTCTTTTTGTTTCTATTTTCTTTTTGATGTTTTGGCCTTTTTGAAAGAGCTTTGCTCATGTTCAAGTGCTTGCATTTTGTATCATGTACTATGTACTGTGTTGGTGTTGCAACTGCTTAAAGAGTTACAGTGTGCAACGATATATCAAGAGCTTTGGGGGAGTAGAATGTATCCAAGGAGTGTAATTAAATAGGATAAAGGGAACATGATGGGGAATAGGGAATGTATCAGGAATGGGGAATGTACTTAGGAACAGATTGATTAACCCAATTACAGGCGTTAGAAAGAATGTGATACCTTGTCATCATGATGAAGTGCATCTGTGCATGAACGCCTCAGGTGTGTCATCCTACAAACACAACTCCAAGAAGAAAAGAAAACCACAAATGAAATGGTTAACTAAGTACTTTAAACTTGAAACAACCAAGGAGATGGAGCCACCATGTGCAATTTCAAAGCAAACGAAATCATGGATGGCATTAGCTTCATCAGGATCCATGGGATAAATTATGCAACAAGTCTTTGTGAAACATGTACAACTAATTGCAACAACATATCTTTTCAAGTATTGCCTGTCGTCAATGATGTTGCTAGTTTACAGTCATAGTGGACTATTTCGGGTTAGTTTCATGTCATAACCCTTGGGACGGTGCTAGTTTAGCATCATAGTGGACGGTGCATTGCTAGTTTATAGTCGTAGCAGATTGTGAAGAGGCAAACCAGTTTATAGTCTTAGTGGACTCTGTATGCTAGTTTCATGTCATGGTGGATAGATGTGGTAGTTTAGTGTCATACTAGATAGTGCTCTGTAGTGTTGGTTTATTGTCATGACTCTAGGACATTCTGTGGTGCCAGTTTCAAGTCATAGCCCTAAGACCATTCTGTGGTATCAGTTTTAGGTCATGATGTCAAGACCATAACATACCTCAAGTTCATCAGGCATAATACCAATTTAGGTACTGATGATTTGTAGGATTAGCAAACTCATTCTCGTCCATGTCAGTAAGTTTGAATGCTCCGTTATTGTACGCCTTGGTGACTAAGGTACTTCCCAGTTAGCTGAGAACTTATCTAAATGTTCACGGATGGCCTTAAGGACTAAGTCTCCTTCTTTAATCAGGCGTTTATGCAGATCATGTTTGTGTCGTTGCCATTGTTGTTTCTGATACCACTTGATCTGATCAAGTGTTCACACACATTCCTCCTCCACCGAGTTGAGGTTAGCAATGCACAATTCATTGCTTTGGCCTTCATCAAGGAGACCTGAGAGAGTTATCCGCAACGAAGGAACCTGTAACTCTAAAGGTAAAACAGCTGCAGATTCGTATACAAGACTATATGGAGTTTTACCTGTAGATGTTCAATGTGTCGTTCTGTATGCCCACAATGCATAGACTAATTATTCATGCCATTGTTTCTTGCTCTGATTTAGCATCATTTTGAGCACTATGATGACAATTTTTTTTGTAGCTTCTGCCTGACCATTGCATTGTGGGTAGTAAGGTGATGAGAATGCATGTTTAATAACCAAGCTTTCACAGAATCTTTTAGTGTTTGCACTGCTAAATTGTGGTCCATTGTCAGTAACGATGGTCATCAGAATACCAAAATGGGTCACAATATTTTCTATTATGAAAGTGCAAATATGTTATGAAGTGGTCTTCCTAAGGGGAATAGCTTCTACCCATTTTGTGAAGTATTCAGTTGTTGTGATAATGAAGCTATGTCCCGTAGAGGATGATGGCATTATCGGTCTAATTAAGTCTAATCCCCATTTTTGGAATGGCCATCTGATTTGTGTTGTATGTAATTCATTAGGTGACACATGTTTTAGATTGTCATGCCTTTGGCAAATGTCACATGTCATGACCTTGGAGCTGCAATCGTACTCCATGTGTGGCCAGTAGTAGCCTAAGCGCCTAATCCTTGTTGTCATTGCTTTGGGTGCAATGTGCCCTCCACAAAGTCCTTCTTGGACTTGTTCTACAATCGTTTAACCATCAATGCTACTAATGCACATCAGTAGAATGCCTTTGTAGGATTTGTGACACAAGGTATCTCCTATTAACGCATATTTCCGAGAGCGTTTTTGCACGGCATCCTTTTGACCATTTGTCAAGTGTTGTAGAGGCTCGCCTCTTAGAAGGGATTATTTTATGTCATTGTACCATTCTATTGCATGTGTTGTGCTAACGGATGCTATAGGCATTCCATCAAGGGTGTTAATTATAGGTTCAGCACAACTTGTTATGGAGCTGGGCAATGCATGAAGCATTTCGGGTTTCATGTTTAAGGCTAGTGTGGCAAGTGCAACGGCTATAGTATTTTCACTCCTAGGAACATGCTGTATATACACTTCTACTAGTCATCTTAGCAGATGTTTGGTCAAATCACAATAAGGTTGCAAATGGAAAGCATGCGTAAATCTCTGTGACTTGATTAATGACTAAATGTGAATCACCTCGAACTATAAGACGTGCGATTCCTGAAGCTAATGCTACTTGAAGACCTTTGAGAAGACCTTCGTATTCCACCACATTATTGGTACAAGGAAAGGTTAATTGGTAGGTGAAGGATTGGATTTCTCCAGACAGGTATGTTAAAATGACCGCAGGACTTCCTCCTCGAGAAGTTGAAGCTCCATCAAAATAGAGGATTGCCTCATAGTTGTCGGGTACGGTGTCTATACCATTAACATTCTCATCTAGGAATTCAGGGTTTATCATTGCTTGATCGTGTGTTGGCAAGACGGTTAATTGCATGACTATTGCTTGACCTTTTGTGGAAGATTAAGCAACATAGTGTAGGTCAAACTCTGTGATCATCGCTTTCCACCTAGCTATCCTACTTGACTCATAGATATTGTTAGTGATGGCACAGAGTACATTATCCTTGCAAATGATGTAATCTTGATTGTGAAATAGATAATGCCTCCATTTCTTCAAGGAGAAAACAAGGGTAAGGCATGATTTCTCTACATCATTGTATCGCTGTTCATAGGAAATTAAAGCATGTCTTAGGTAATATATAGGGATCTCGACTCCATCTTGAAATTTTTGACAAAGCATTGATGCAATGGAAAAATAAGTTGCAAGGTAGATGTAAAAGGGTTTATCGCCTTATGAAGGATAAATAGTCAGCAGCTGAGCTAGCTCTTGTTTTATGTTCTTGAACACTTATTGGCATTGATGAGTCCATTGGAAATGTACATTCTTTCATAATAGGTGTTGCATGAGTCTCAACTTATCTGTCAGCCTTTCGATAAAGCATCTAATGAATTACAATCTACCTTGGAGACCACGTAGTTCAGTAAGGTTTTTTGGTGGTTTCATGTTAGTTATTGCGTTAACCTTATCAGGGTCTACTCAAATCCTTGTTTCAGAGACTACGAAGCCAAGCATTTTGCCAGTTTTGACACCAAAGACACACTTCTTTGGATTGATTCTAAGGTCATATTTGAGACAACGTTTAAGCACTAGGTCTAGATCTTTTTCATCTTCTTCAATTGTTCTAGATTTAACTGCGATGTCGTCAACGTAATCATTGAGCAAATTGAGCATGTAATCACTAAATATATATGCCATTGCTCATTGATATGTAGCTCCTATGTTTTTAAGGCCAAATGGCATCATTGTATAGCAGAATGTGCCCCAAGGTATCATAAAAGTTGTTCTAAGTTGATGTTCTGGGTTGATTCTTATTTGGTTATATCTTGAAAATCCATCCATAAAGGATAATAGTGCATGCCTAGTAGTTGTATTGATAAGTTGATCAATGCTAGGTAGTGGGAAGTCATCCTTTATAGTGGCTATGTTGAGATCGTGAAAGTCAATGCAAATGTGTATACTACCATTCTTCTTAGGTACAACTATAATGTTTGATACCTAGTCAGAATAGTCAATGGCCCAAATGAAACCAGCTTGGTAGAGCTTTGTGATTTCAGCATGGATTGCTAAAGCCACCTCAGGTCTAACTTGTCGTGCTTTTTGTTTCACCGGTTTAATGTTCTCATTAAGGATGATATTCTGTTGGAAAATCCAGGGGTCTAATTCTAGCATGTCGGTATATGAGCATGCAAATGTTTTGATGTTGTCTTTTAGTACTTGAGTGATGTCATTGACAAGTTGTGAGTCTAGTAGGGTGCTTAATTTCAATGTTCTAGTTTCACAATTGGATGTAGTAATGGGGACCTCAACAAGAGGATCTTTGATGATATTATCAGCCTCTAGATCTAAAGTCTTGGCCACGTTTTAGGCCAGCTTGATATTTCCTGAGTAGAAGCTACTAAGTCAGTATAAGTGCATGGGTCTAGATCCAAGGATTCTGGATTGATTACCCTTTTAACCTCGTCGTATGGTCCACTGAGAGACGATGTTGAAAGAATATTCTTGGTGGCCATGTGCTTGCTCCTACCAATTTAAACCGAGAGCAAAGTGAGCAACTCTTGCTTGACGAAGCAGTATTTAAATGTAAACGGGCATTGGATAACTAATTTATGTACTAACAAAATTGTAGAACGTAACAATCATCATGGCAATTTTAGGTTGTACCGAGCCAGTGATATTCATGTTAACTTGTCATTCTGAATGAGTGTATGCAGTGCTTTTGATTTTTAAATTTTTGTGTGAACAATAAGTTTACGAGGCTTTAAAATTTTATGGATTTTATAAATGTTCATATATGTATGTCTGTGTGTGTGTGTGTGTGTGTATCTATGTGTGTGTGTGTGTGTGTGTGTGTGTGTGTGTATCTGTGTGTGTGTGTGTGTGTGTGTGTGTGTGTGTTAACTTTAACTTTTCATCCCTTCCTTTGCATAATAATAACTTTCTTTGGCATCATCTCCAGAGGCTGGAATAATGAGGAATATAGGCCAACATAAAACAAAGCTGACATAAATGAAAACAAATTTTAAACATGATAAAATTTAAATAAATAAAATAAGAGAAAATAAAATAGAATGTTTTGGGTTTAAAAGGGGGTTTTGAAGTAAAGGGAGGGGGTTTTGTGCTAGCGTTAGTTCTTGGACTACAGCGTGAGCTAGGAGTGCAGCGTGAGCTACAAGGTCAGTGTCAGCATAAGCAAGGCAACCATGAAGGACAAGGGCAGAGGAAAGGCAAGGCGAGACAAAGGGAATTGGCAGGCGAATTTGGCGTTTGTGGAGGAGAGTCAAGAGCTTCTCCAACATCTCCACCAAACCAAGATTCCAACATGGGATGGGGCCCTGCATAGGTAGATTTGTTTTCTCTTACTTTTCTCTGGCATTTATAGACAGCGTTACCTAAGATAGAATTTTATGCCCACAATTTTGGGGTTGTTTCAGGTTTATCTAGGATTTTTGCTCACTGTTCTTGATTTTCGTGGCATCAGCATAAATGCCCAAGGGGTGTGCGCAAGGCATGAGTGCCCAGGGAAATGTAGGGTATGGGTGCAAGTTAGATTTTTTTTGTTATTTTTCATTTTTAGGGCAAGCGCATCGTAAGTGCTAGGAATATCCTAGACAGCATGAGCTTTTGGGGCTTCCTAGCGACGTGGGTTGGGCTTTCAGGCTTTTTGGGGGTCCTGGGCCATAGGGTTTTTCAAGCAACATCACTTTCAAACTAGGAAATGACCAGCGTGAGGTTTAGGCCACAAAAGGACCAGCGTGAGTGTGGGCCAAGAAGGCCTGTGTTGCAGGGAAAGGCCTATTCTTCTTTCTATTTTTGCATTGGCAACGTGACAACCAGGTTCCTATCTAACGTCAACTTTTTTTCTTTTCTTGTGCCCTGGGTAACATGAACATAAATTTCTCTAGGCAGCGTGAGCTGTTGGATCTCAGTGTGAGCTGGACTATGCAGACCTTCCAACGTGAGTTTTGTGTGGGAGCCAATCAAAGTGAGTTGCCGAAATAGGCCCCAACGTGAGCGTGGCTGAACATCAGCATGAGTGCATTACAAGGGAGAAAGGGAGTTTTCAGCATGACCACCAGGGTCTTGGGTAATGTGAGCATAGGGTCTTCCAGGTAGCATGAGCTGCAGGATTTCCAGGGCAAGCTGTAGGTTCCCAGCATGAGTTTACAGGTTCCAACGTGAGCTGGAATGTAGGAACCTAGCATGAGCTTGCTGGGAAAGGCCCCAACATGAGTTGACACTAGGGCAGTTTCCAACATAAGCTACCAAGGATGCCCAGCATGAGCTAAAATGTGAAGACATGCATTGTTAGCTGGGATGCCCATTACTTGTTGGTTTCATGTTTATACCGTTTATTATTTTCCTAAGACAAATGATTTAAACCTTGCTTCAGTGAGTGTTTACGTTCTATACTTTTGTGTGGATTTATTGTGAAATGGATTTCAATGTACCCCAGTGAGCGTCAAATACACTAAATAGATATTGGCGTCCTTGTCTCATGAGGTGAAGCTTTGCATTTAAAGTATTTGTTTATGTGATTTTTGGTTTATGTGATTTTGACCTATTGTTAGCACTTAGATTCTTTACTTACCTAATGTTTTTGGTTGTATGCAGGGGACCTAAACCTTCTCTTCTCATAGTTGAGCTTGTTGGTGTACTTTCTTGGTTTGGCCCCTTTGGACTAGACACACCTCCCTATGATATGCGCATCGGGCCCCATGTGATATGGTTCCATCCTGATGTCAGTTCGTTTTTGTCATTCATCTTGCAGAATTTTAGTGTGGTTATATGGTCTCACCTGAATGAACAATTGGCTCCTGATATCATCGAGACAGTACTGCACGGGTCTACATAAGGCATGCTTGTCTTTATTACTAATATCAATGAGGGGCTTTTAGGGTTAAGGGAGGCCCTACTGAGGGTCCTAGTTCTACTCATCCCTTAACTCGTGTGTGGCAGTTGCCTATATGTAGTCATTATAACAGCAGCAACACACTTTTCCTAGCCCTCCGTGTGCACACTCTATTCTAGAACCCACCTGGGACAGTATATAGAGTGGGACAGTATATAGAGTGGATAAGGTAAGCCTTACTTTACTTTTTTGATTCCCTTTTAAATTTTATGTCATCATCTAAATGTAAATGTTGTTTTCCTATGCAGGCCCTACTTTAATGAACATGGGATGCGCGATGATGATGGTGGGCTTGCTTTAGCGCGCACAGTGTTAGAGACATTCATGGTGGGCCCCATTCTTCATGCCATGGTACTGGACCAGACAAAGGTAGCTATTGTTGACTACCATAGGCAGTTTTCAAGAGCTTTTGAATGCTACCAAGTTTGTGGTTGGTTACATAAGGATTGGTCTTCTAATGGGCTAATTTTCCCTCAAAACATTGATCCTGCACCCACCCCACCTACATCATTCACAGATGGTAAGTGACTACACTCTAGAATCCATTTTCCTTTTTGTTGCATCATCGTGTACTATGCTCTTTTTTAACTCTTTGCTCTATGTTTTTCTTTTAGAGTAGCCATCCCCCCTAAAGAAGTTACCATTATAACAAGGCATACTAAGGCCACACATTTTACGAAATATGGGGAGGTAGAGTAATCACAATGATGGTTACAAAAGAAATCTTCTAATTTGATCATCAGCCACCTTACCCAGGCAGGTCTAATGGACTTGTTCATAGCTTTGACTCCTAGCATTCTGGCTACTGAGATGATCACCATTGTTGATTTTTTCAGTGATGATGCTTCCCATTTTACCACATAGGTTCGAGGAGTCAAGGTATCTTTCCACCTAACCACTAAGTTCTTTTTTGACCTTTTTGGTATGCCCATGGATGGTGCCATGGTGACCATAGATAAAGCAACTAAAGAAGGACAGGTCATAAGAGAGGTTGAGTAGTGGTTAGGCATGTCTCAAGGTCCTAACGACTTTGCCATGCAAGATGATACCCGATCAATGGAGATGAACTTTCTATATCCTCTCTTCCGGGCATGAGCATTCCCCAAATCTCTTTCTCAAGAAAGAAACCTTGGGATTGAGTCCACGTGTGTGATACGTGTAGTTTTAGAGATAGGAATGTGCTATAACTGGGCATAGTTTCTTGGATCTGGTTTTCATGGAGAGATTGTTAAGTTACGTTCAAACATCCATGCCAAATCCCATTTTACATTGGCTTTCTTCGCAGGGCACCTACATAGGTTTGCTGAGTTCCTAGTAGTTTATGATGATAACTGCTACATTTTTAGGGATCGTTCACAACTATCCTGCCCTTGGATTTGCCATTTTTTTAGCATCACTAGATCCTAGGACCCACTGGAAGACATTTAGGAATCAGTATCAGTTACAACTGGAGGTGCGACTAGCCATTCCCATCATTCCCATGATAGCTTGGAATTGGAACCGCCTAGGCTATGCACGTCTATTAAAAGGGCTAAATGTTTGATTGGTGAGACCATTGGGAAGTCTAAAGTGAAAGTGAAGAGGAAAGAACGCCCAAGGGAGCCTGCTCCAGATGTGATACCACCAAGAACAAAGAAGATTCGGTCTGTACAGCCAGTGGAGGGTAAGTAGTTTATTTTATTGTTACATATTTATTATTATTATTATTATTTTGTTACTTTTGGCCTATACACTATATATACTATGTTATACTAACTCTAAGATTCTGGAATTATGAGAGGAAATTCCTAAGAGAGAGAGGGAGGCTTTGGCCCCAATGGTTGATCTTGAAGTGGTTGTCATAGGGCCGGAGGAAGAGGCGAAGGAAAGAGAAGAAATGATCGAAGAACCTCCCACCTTGCAAGAAGAAGATGTAACAAACATCATGGGGACAAAGCTTGCGGAGGCTTTGGATGCACTTAGGCATTCAAGTGATGAAATAGGTGTCTTCGATGGTTTCTTTAATGGATCTTTGTAGCTTGGTGATTCACCCAAGCTAAACAGCAAAGGGCTTTTTGGTATGTTCCTTTTAGCTCAATCTATATTCTATATCCTTTAATTTTCATGTGTTGTTCTTGATTATCTTGATTTTTTTTAGCATCAGAGGTAGATGCTGAGATTTCTGAGACATAAACATCCTGGGCAGCAGCGCAGGATCATAGGTTCCAATTGAGGTAACCTCCCCTGCTTGTCCCACATCAACTGACCAGCTAAGGCCATGGCCTGAGATGCCTAGCAAAATGTATTTTGTTAATGGCATCATTAATGATGTGGTCACTCACCTACGAGAAGCTCATCCAGAACTAGGTATGTGTATGTTACATATTATGCTAAGTGTCCGATTTTATTTGTGCTTCTTTGTGTTCATTGTTGATTATAGCTTATTCACGTGTGCAGTACTTACACCTACAAGCGCTAAGCTCCAGTGGGATCCTTTTAAGGCTACTCACATTGATGCCCTCCCTGAATTACCAGGGACTATTAAGCAAGTCCCTAGGAAGTTTTATGATGCAGTTTCCGGTTGCGTCATACAAAATGCCAAATCGCTTTGGACTTGTAGGCATTCAATTGAGTATCTATGGGACGAGGTCCACTCATTGAAGGAAGCACTAACAAAGGAGAGAGAGGAGAAGAGGGATATCCAATCCCATTATGATTTTGCTATTGCTAGGTTGTCTAGTGATAGCACTTGGCGCACATCTGAAATCACCTATGCACGTTACTGGACGGTTTTGAACAGCAAACTGCAGGCGACACGAGATTTAGCAAAACAAAGAGCACAGATGGATTTGCTAAACAAGAAGTATCACAATTGGAAATCCTTTGTTGCCAAAGTACAGAAATGGGGCCAAGACCAAAAGGACCACAAGCATCAATATAACAAATGGTTAAAGCAGTATTCAGTTGAACATCACCGGATGGAGATGTTCATCGATGGGTTAGGTTTGCGGTCTGCTTATAACAGGTTCATCGAGTGCATTGAGGTGGAGGGATCTCCCAAGAAAACCATTACTACTACCTTCGAGGAGGCTTTGATAGGCATGTTCTCTCTTGAGCGTCCTACCTGAACTTCGTGGACAAGGATAAAAACTTGGTTGGTGTTGATCTTGGCCTGGATGAGGATTGGACAAATGTGCTCGAGGAGGAGATTCTACGACGTTTGGAGACCAACTTAGCACCTTCCTCACTTGTGAGTGTTTTATTATTTATTTTTGTATGGTTTTACCATTTTCATTGTTAGTGTTACTATTTTTCTTAGTTTTGTATTTATGATTTGCTTCACTACTCTTACCTATTTTTTTTTTGTTTTCTACCTTGTTATAAGGATGTGTTAATGATGGAGCTGGCCCCAGTGGAGTGAGAGCAGATGATGAAGAGGATCTTGGGGACCAGCCCCCTCCATGAGTTTATTGTTAATCGAACTTTAGCTATTAAATGTTTTGGATTTTTGGATGTTTGATGGAAATGTATGTTTGACAAGTGTAATAATATGGATCTAATTATGGCATAACATGTTGGAACTTTACTACCATGTTGACATATCATTTTTTTTTATTGTTTTGTCTTTTCTCTTTTTATTTTTTTTCTCAAGTATTATCGTGAACATATGCATGTAGCTAAATGTAGAATGGGGGAACAAAACGTAAATCAACACTTGTAAAAGAGGAAAGTAACGAGAAGGCATAGATCGAGATTGCAACTTATATCATTTAAACAAAAATTTTACATAACGTAGTGAATGTTTATAAACTTGTGATGTATTGAACCCTAGTTTAAAGCCATTTTGGGCTATGCACATCAGTTTAAAGTCATGGTGGACTGTTGCATCTATTGTCAAAGAAAGAAGGATTACCAGTTTTATGCCATAGTGGGCCAAAAGCAACAACAGTTTTAAAAAGCTTTTAAAAGGAACTAGCTATTTTTGACTGTGGCTAGTTTAACGTCTTACAGACATTCGCTGGCAGTTTAATGTTGTACCAAATAATTGGTAGTTTAACATCATTTCGGACATTTAGTGATTCGCTCTAGTTATTGAGTTGCCTCTTAATCCTTTGTAGTTTAATGTGAGGGGTAGGCCATGTAGCCATGATTTTATTCTCACCTTCCCCTTCACTAGTGATGTCAAAGGGTAATTCTGACCAAGAGATGTCAGTGGGAATGGCGCCTATGTTTGTGTTGTCAAGTGCTTCCTCAATTTTGGTAGGATCATGAGTTAACGTTGGATTCATGTCTTGAAGTATGCTCATGGTTCCTTGATTAGAGTCAAAAAACTCAATTTTTGACCCTTGATCCATTCCTAAGTGTGAGGAAGTTAGTGATGTCATCATATCCCCATGTATGATGATCTCACCGCCATCGTAAGGTAGGTGGATCTCTTGATGGATTGGTGAGAATATGGCTCTAAGTCGAGCTAGCCAAGGATGTCCTAGAATCAGATTCAACCCTGGCATTTCATCAACCACTACAAATTCAACTGATGTGGGGAATTAGTCCCCTGCTATGAAATCCAAGGTAACCATACCTTTCACTACAACATGGGAACCACTGAAGGATTTCAAAAAAGAAGTTGTCATGGGCTTTATTTGTTCAGTAAGTCCTAGTTTCTTAATGACCAGAAAGGGTATTACATTCGTTGTTGCACTGTCATCAACATGCACCATACATATCTTGAAATGGTTAACTTGTATTATTATGAACATAGGGGCTATGCTGACTTCTCCTATTTTTCATCTAGCTTAATGTTGTTAGCATGAAACTCTAGGAATGTGGTCTTTGACTCTTAGGGTTTTGGGAATAGTACCGCATAAATAGATGGCTCGTCTGCAGGAAGGTCCTCACTAATAAGGATCAAAGTCAACATTCACACGAGTGCTTCCCGATGTATAGTTGAAGTCATTACTAGATCATACAAGCTTAGAGAAGTATTCTTTTGTTTTAAAGCCTGCGTAACTTGAGTTAATGCACTCGCTAAATCTTTACCATTTGGGGCACCCCTATCTACAGAGACTTGGTCCATTTGACCTAGCATTTGTATCTCTCATGGAGGGATTTTTGCGTTGGTAACTGAGGATGTTGGGTTCGGGACACAACCTGTGACATTATCCTCGTTTTGATTACTCGTACTAGGCTCATTAATGGGTGCACCCATAGGAACAGTGTTTAGCAGTGTGGGCTTTGGTGGTCCTAATTTGTGCTGATGGTTTTCTCTTTCCAGGCACTCTCTTGTTAGTCTATCAGCAAGACATTCTCGCAAAGGTCATGGGGGAATGGAGGTGGGTTGTGTATCAGCTATTTTGGCACCCGGATCACAAAGGGAATGGGTTGGTTTTCAAATAGTGTGGTTGTTGCAGCAACGGAAGGAGGTACATGGATGACAAATGGTTTTTGTGGTGTAGAGAATGTGCGTATGATGAAAGGGATTTGAGAAGATGTTGGGGTAGGTGTGTTTTCTAAAGGCCTGCAGATCACAAAAGGTTTTTGCAGGACATCCTTTCTATTCTCCACATGGATAGTATTAATCATATATGGTGCATCATTGGTATTGAAAGGATCTTTGTAGACTCCCATGGGTTGGTTTTGGGGTCTTACTAGCTTTGCCTCATCGAATACTACTTCACCCATGTCAATCATGTGTTGTATATCTTGTTTCAAGGTGAAACAGTAATCAGTCCCATGACCACACCGTTGGTGATATTCACAAAACCTATCCAATATAAAGCCTCTTGGAATGAGAGGCTCATTAGCTATTACTAGAGATGGGTTCTTTGCTAGCACACAAAATCAATCATGTTGTTGAGATGCCACAGGAGACATTTGTTTATGTTTGATTAACCCAGCCTTTAGAAGTTAATCAAGCAATTATGAAGGCTTCATAGGCAAGGACGTATATTGAGCGGGGTCTTTTCTTTCGAATGTACGAGCATGACCCATGTTGGTGTTTCTATTTGATGAAGATTCAGGTGTAGGCATGGGTGTGTTTCTTTCATGGCCATTTTGGGTGGTGTTTGTTTTCCCTTTTATCCTAGATGGTTAGGTCAGGCTGTCTCTACTGCCGCTGCTACCATTGTTTGTGCCGCCTCTTCTCTATCTTTAATTTACATAAATGCTTGGCTCAATGTGCAAGCTTTCAAATAATAAAGCTTCGACTTAATAAAGTCATTCACAGCCACCTTAAGGATGGTAAGCAGATATGTTTCAGGGATAGGCTCGTGAAGTTCATTCAGGGCTACACTCTACCTTTGGATAAATTTCTGTGCTGGCTCTAACGGTACTTATTTAATCTGGATCAAGCTATCCAATGTGGCTTCAGGCTTTAGATTATACTTAAAATGGGTAACAAACTGGTGCAACAGGTCCTCTAGAGAAGATATGGAGCTACAAGGTAAAGCTTGGTACCAGTATAGGGCTTTTCCCATTAAGGACATAGCAAACACACACAGAATTACATGACGCCATGCCTGAAGCAATAAACATTCTGTTCAAAATGTTACTGGGTGAGCATTTGGATCTCCCTCTCCATTGTACTTGGTTAGTTGGTGTAATGAGACTCCTTTTGGCAAGGTTAATAGGGGAACTGAGGGGTCAATTGGACCATCTTGGTAGAAATCCAGTACTCTAACTTCCTCAGTGTTCACAGTTTTAAGGTGCTTTAATTCTTCTACTAATGAGTGCATCATTTTTCTTATGTCTGCCCACTCTCAGGTGGTAGTCAGACTACTGGGTTGAGTTGGTGATGGTTGATAATGATTCGATTGTTGCATCATTTGTGGAAAGAGAGATTGTTGGACTATCATTTATTATGGTGGGACAACATTCGAGGATGAGACTATGGGGTGTGGTACGTTGTAGTGAGTAGACAGGTTTTGCTATACAACTGGTCGAACCCACTGCCTAGCCACAGGTTGTGAAGTGACACCCTGAACGTATTGGGTTGAAGTAATCGATGGTGCTCCGTGGATTTGCACTTGAGGTCTGTAACGGGTGGACGTGGAAGCTGGTACAACTGATGGCATCCCAATTACTTGAGGTCAAAAAATTGATGCTACATTAGTTTGGGGAGGAGGTTGTTGGGACTATATTTGCAAAGATATGATGGAAGTGGACGTATCAGATTGGATGTTGAGCCTGGAGAATATGGGAATGGAAGTGGTACTTCCTCTATAGAAGCTGGTGGTCGAGCATTCGTGCATAAAGGTGGAAGTATGATCTCTTCCAGGAAGGGTTGGAATAATGAGTTTGTATGGGCATGGGGACTGATGGTATGGTATGAATCCCCATGTTCAGATTGGACTGCGAAGTCATCTTCCTCATCTCCACCCTCAGGCTCTATCGGAGGTGGCTGTAAGGCTTGGCTCCTCACCATGAGGAGCTAGGATATGATTCTATGATGGTGTTCAGAAAGAGGGATTATATCAAATGCTGAGGGGATAAATTCATGACCTCCTTTATAAATTAGTTCATAGTCTCACTTCACTTCCCTCTCTACACGATCGACAAGCAGGTTGGCTTGGATCTTGACATAGATGAAGTTATACTGTTCAGGTGTAAGAGTTTCATAAGTAGGGTCTTTTCCCTATAGCCTGAGTGACTAGCATGTAGGACCTTGGGGGTTTATCTACTCAATAATAGTTATGGGTTCTGTAGCAATCACAGGGTTCGAGGTTTTAGCTCCAAAGTCAAAGATCAGCAGTGTCACTAGGTTAATCTGGGAGGATTCCATAGTGAATGTAAGTAAACTGGGCTAGAAGAGTTTGAGCGTGAGCAACTACAGCATGAGTTAACTACAGCATGACTGAGTAACGGCGTGAGTATCTACAGCATGACTAAGTAACAGCATGAGTAGCTACAGCATGAGTTAACTGCAACATGACTGAGTAACAGCATGAGAAACTACAGCATGAGTTAATTGCAGCATGAGTAACTGCAGTGTGAGTTAACTACAGCGTGATTGAGTAATAGCGTGAGTTAACTGTAGCATGACTAAATAACAGCGTGAGTAGCTGCAACATGAGTTAACTGCAACGTGACTGAGTAACAACGTGAGTAGCTACAACGTGAGCTAGCATGAGTAGGTTGATAGCGTAAGGTATCCAGGGCATAGAGTGAGTAATTCAAGCTAAACTTGCATAAGCTAGTGTGACACGCTAGGCAAGTGGTGAAAGAATCTCAATGTGAATGGTCAACGATGGTGATGGAACGTTACTTGGCAGACTATCAACGAAACAGCTTCTTTAAAAAGTGTGTGTACGCTGTTTTGAGTTTGGATGATGGAGTTGCAGAGTTTAAAGTGCTCACTGTAATAGTTTCAAAGGCTTGCAGTCTCGATTAACATAAGAATTTTTTGTAGGTGCCCTCCTTCTAGCACCAATTTACTGTATTAACTAAAATCATTAGTGTAAGGCTGGAAGGGAAAATAAACATCAAAAGATCATTGGACAAACACAGCTGACCTTACCTTCGAGTGAGGGCAAGCTGGAAAAGAGAACGAAGGCAGACTACCTTGGATGGTCTGCACACAAATCAACCAAGGACTTCCCTGAGCATAAACTATGACCTGCACTAGGGTTATCGTAACTGATGTTTGAAATGCAAACAGTGCGCACAAAATGTAAAAAAAAGCGTATGCAAAACTGGTATTGTAAACAAAACGTAAATTTAACATAAAACATAGCAAAAAATATAATGGCTCCCAAAATGAATTGTATTGTATTACTTAGAAAAGATGTGTACCAGTCAAAGCGTAGTTGCACGTGTAGATGGCAAGTCAAGCGCCAAGCCTTGGGGTGATGTGATGTGTTTCAGAAGTGCTTCAATGCTAGGAGTCAACTGTGCCCAAGCACCCAAAGATTGCTAGTCTGCATTTCCTAAGCCATCAATCTTCAAAATTGCCAACCCTATTTATGTGAATTAACAGGGTATTTATAGGGTTTGGCTAGGCTCAAGTGCGGAACTCATGGATGGAATCAACAGCTGAGAATTGAGAGGAAAACGGATCAAGTGACACGTGTCTAATAGATAGCTGTGTTTGAGTTGGATGTGTGTGGGCAAGCTACATTTTTGACCAGGTGCATTATATCTTACAGCATGCATTAAGTTACTCAAGCTAGCTTACGCTCATGGAAGCACATATAATTCAAAGCGTAAGAGCTTGACAAGCTCACGAATGATGAAACTTTACAATGAAATGATAATGTACAATAAGAGAGATTGACTTCAGCTCGCCTGAATCTTCTCAATCTTCGAATTGACTATAGCAGGATGCTGATCTAGGTGGCTTTGTGGTTGTTTGAGGCATCTTTGTTGGACCAGGACTTCCAGCATGAGTTGATTTTGCCTTGGCATGTCTTTAGTGTGCTCATGCTACACTCACGCTGCCAGCGTGACCTTAGTGTGACTTCAGCATGAGTGAGCCAGAATGACGTATTTTCCACCAAATTTTGATTTTGAAGCCTGTTTCTTGAGTGCAACTACTATCTAACTATGTGGCTGATGTTAGGAATGATCTAAAAATCAAAAATTGAGCTTGATGTACCCTGTTTTGGACTAATTTGGGTAGCTCACGTTGAACTCACGCTACTAGCGTGACCATAGCGTGAGCTACAACAACTTGCAATTTTGAACTAAAACCTGGAATTCTGGAGGTTGGAACTTGAATTTTGTTGATGATGAACTCTGAGGATGACTTAGACGTTGGGAATCAAATCGTTTCAACTCAGTTTTAGGCTCTAAAAGTTGCTCACGCTGCATTCACGCAGCCAGCGTGACCTCAGCATGAGTGACAATGTGAGTGAGGAAATTTGCAACTTTTGATGGTGAAATTTGAATCCTTGAATGCTAAAGCTTGGATTTGACATCAATGGCCCTTGAGGATGGCTTGCACCTTTAGATTGGTCCATCTTTGACTTGATTTTGAAGCTGTCGGAGTTACTTATGCTGAAGGCAAACGATCCTGACAAGCCGAGCGTGAGCAAGCTGGTTTGAGCCAGCTGGGTGTGAGTTCCATGCCTTAGTCAAATTTCATTTCCCAAAAGCCAAAAGGGCTCTAGGTTGTCCTTGTTTCAAAGTGTTAGGCCAAAATTAGTGGTGTTTCACCTGCTTTAGGGAGGATCCATTTACATACCTTTTAGTTGGATTAGTTAAGTTCTTAATCCTTGAACATCCTCACAATCAAATCCTTTTGCATGACCCATCAATGACATCCAATTGTGTGCAACTTCACAACATTTTTTAGTGAAATTCTCTTTTTATTATTGTGAATTCTTAAACCCTCTTCAAGTATTTCATTGCATTGAACTTTCAGAATTTAATGGACCGCTTATCCATTTCACCCTGTTTTTTAGCCTTCCTGCTAACACTATTAAAAGAGTCAATCCACCATAATCACAACCTAGCCAAGTGTAACTGCCAATGAGATAAGGTACTTAAAAGCTATATGTTACACATTGCACACTAATCTGTGATTTTGTTGTGATTACAATGGAAATCATGGACTAAAAGCGAGATTGTCTTCATTAAGCAAGAGACGGCAACACCATGCAATCAGGGTCGTCCATGATTGTTGGATCTTCTTGTTCATTCTTTAGCTACCAAAGGAATTGGGTGTTATTTTTGTCCAAGGTGTTCAATTCTATTGTCATCAACATCCAATTTTATAAAAGATTGTAAATCCATACACTCGGGCACTTAGAATTTGTCTATTCCATCTGCATCAATTTTCATGTAAGTCAATAATCCCATACCTTCTCAATATTTTATAAGGAACTTCTTCCTCCTCTTGTTCACTTGAGGATGAGTTTTTATTCAATCATAGGGGTATGATGAACTATGTTCTGTTCGGCTCTGAGATTGAATATCCAATATCAAAGCCATGATGTTGGATACCCGATATCGGGTCCCAAGATGCAATGTTGAATATCTAATATTGCGGGGTATGTGCTAGCCTATAAATATAGTGCTTGGACACATTGTTTCTAGATAGTTTTTTTCATAGCATAGCCTAGTAGCCCTCCTCCTTTAATCCTTTACTTGTCCTTTCTACTTTTTTTCTCTTTATTTTTCTTTTGATGAACACCTAGGAGATCTTTGCCTTAATGTTTTTTGGGTTTTGAACTTTGTCATCACCTCACCCTAATTATTCTCTAAAGTTAATTGTAACTATTGGTGAAGTGTGTCTTCATCATTGAAAGAATGGAAATCTATATGCTGAGATTGTCTTAAGAAGAATTTAGGGTCCTCTTCTTGTAACTGCAAAAACAATGGTGTTAGGACCCTCTTGTCCTCAAAGGCTTCATAGCATGCCTCCATGAATTCATTTTTTCTAAGTTGGACATCTATGGATTAATAGTCTTTAAATGCATGATCTGTTGTCTCATACTCTGGGCATGGTGATTCAATTCTTAGCTTCATGAGATTGGGCATGAGCATGGTGAGAACAAATTGATTGAAAGGTAACACAATGTTGTCATCCATATCCCCCTAGAATAGATGTTCATCTTGATGTAAAATGAATGTGAAATCTAGATAGCAGGAATTCAAATGTGCATAGACTACTCTCAACTGCTAAGGTTTCTCATTAGTAGTCCTTTTAGCCCTACCATTTTACTAATTGGATTCATCAACATGTGGCGATGAATCACTTTTGTGAGAAGAAGTCATTTTAATAGCTTTGATAAATTGTGCCTTGATTTGATATTATGATTATTATTTTCTCTAAAGGAAAATTCTTTATTTTCCTTAAAATAACTTTTTATGAATTCACTATTTAATAATACTTCGCATACTGAGCTAAACTCTATCCCCGACAACGATGCCAATAATGAGCAGTGAGTATCCGCCACACCCAATCATACAAATCACAAGTAGTCACACATGATATGGTTGAATTCCATGGACTTATTTACCTAAGTGCCTCATACTCCTAGACAATGAATTACATAGTTGTAAGTCATTATCTTCCAAATCCACACTTTTGTTCATTGACACATATGATTAAGTGTGATTTAGGCATAAGATGTTTATTTTTGTGTTTTTTATTATTTTCTCATGCTTGCTAAATAATTAATTAAATAAAAATTTAATATTCAATTTAACTAAATAATTAACTACTACATTAATTAACTATTCTAACATAGAGTGTTCATTCCAATTTTCCATACACATCCTAAACATATATTAAGACCTCTAGGTTACCAAGTATATACTATTGGGTGTACTAAGTATCCACTGCTAGGATTACCAAGCATTAATATATTATGCTTAAAGTGGTCATACTCACGGTCCTTACAAACTATAATATTAATTTCTTAATAACATGAAAGTAAATTACATGTAAAGTAAACTGCTAAAAAGTAAACCTATGCTACTCAAAGTGTTGCAATGGATAAAATAAATCTTGATTTTATTTCCATTCATGTAATTATGTTCAGGTACAAATGCATTCAAATAAAATGTTTTATAATCACTTGAATCCATATTACAGGCACTCAAAAGGAAAATATTCTATCTTTTATTAGAAGAAACTACAAGGGTTTGGCTAAGCTACGATTGACATGTGCCATAAATGTGAGGGATGTGCACATTTATATAGGCAATGCCTACATCAACATTAACATACCTATGTTAATGCATCCTAGGATACATTGACACATATGCATTAACACAACCTATCTTATTAATGCTTCATTAATCATATGTGGATTTAGAGTGAGCAAGTGATTTAATATTGGATTGAACTTACTCCAACTAATTATTGATAGTGAAGCCTTTGGTTGATTGTTGCTTGCACTTGTTTAAGAATTTTATCAAATACAAATGACACCTAAAATAAATAGGTTCAAGCCTTGAACAGATACATGGAGAGCATGAACTCTACCCTCCAATTGATAGTTGCTCAATTTAATGAAATCAATGTAAAGACAAAAAGGAATGTTGATCCTAGTCATATTCCAGCACACAAAGTTGATGAGCATTCATGTTCAAATGAAGAAGTTTCATAACTTAATGGAGATGGAGCAGATGATGAGGAAGGAAAATCTAGCTATGAAAGTGTAGGAACCATTAGCCAAGGATTCCAATGGAAGGGAATCTTATTCCTTATATGAGAATTCCAAGGACTCCAATAGTGGTAACTACTTCTTCTCTTGGAAAGCTAGATAAGGAAGATGAGGCAATGCTTGCTAGAGCATTCTATAATGTTGTAAAATTTCCATAAATTAAGTTGAAGACTTTCAATGGTGTAGATGGAACCAATGCTTTTTCAAGTTGATTGAAGGTACTTGATAAGTACTTTGAGTTGGAAGAGGTACAAAATCACTTGAGATTACTAATTATTGAATAAATATTTATGGCTTGTGGAAAAGAGAGTCCAAAGGTTACGAAAGATAAAATGGTCAACCCTTCACTGAGATTGGAATTTGATGAAATTCAAGTTGAGAAGAAAATAGACCATCATGAATTTCAAATTCCTAATACAAGATGAAAAGGATGTCAAATAATTCCACATCAAATTTTATGATATATTCCATCAAGCTAAGCTAGATTGGGAGGACTATGAATACGCTTCAATCTTCTTAGGAGATCTCAAAATGGCATATCAGTAGCAGTTATTTTTTTATGAGCCAAAAACTCTTGATGAGACTTATACTTTGGTACTCAAGTAGAAAAGAAACTAAATGGATTTAGAAATAGGAGCAAACAAGCTTCTAAGAAAAAAAGTAATGGATCCAAATCTGAGAAGTGATCCCAAGTTCAAATCTGAAAATAAAAATGGAAACCATGACAAGAAGACAAAGAAGGATGATGAGAAAGGAAAATTCAATAAGAACCAAGGCAAGGAAGACAAGGGTTAAGTTAACAACTCATCTAAGATTTCATGCTTCAAGTGTGAAGAATGGAAAAACAAGTAATCGAAATGTCTACTTTATAAGAAAGCTAAGAGTAAAGATGTAAAAACCATGGAAGTAGAGGAGACACCAATCCAAGCTCTTCAAAGAGGTAATCCTAATGCTTCTAAGATTGAGGAAGTTTTTCGATTAAATTCTTGTGCATTCATGGGAATGTGAATAGACGAGATCATCCTAATAGAAAATCATTATTTCAAATTAGGGCTGGATGTTTACTTATTAGGGAATAGATTCATGTTTTGATTGATAGTGGAACCCAAGAAAATGTTAGTTTCTTCTAGGGTAGTTGCTAGATTGGGTTTGGTAACTAATCCTCATCCTAAACCCTATAAAGTGAATTGGTTATCTAGAGATTTCTCTCAAGAGGTAAGGGAATAAAGTACCTTGAAATTTAAAATTGGAAGTTTTCATGATACTGTAAAGTGTGATATACTTCCAATAAATTTTCCTAATGTAATTCTTAATAGACCTTGGACTTTTAATAACGTTCCTTACTTTGATGAGTCAAGAAATGTATTGAGTGTGGCTAGATCTGATGGAATCCATGAGTTGATTACTATGACAACTAAACAAGTGAGGTGGCATAGCTCAATTAATCCTTCCTTAATCCCTAGAGGAGCAAAAAAATACATTAAGGAACATGATGAAACTTGTTTTAAATTTGTTATTATATCAATAGTTTCTTCTAACCATGATGATGTGCAATTTGAATTTTCTATAGGTGTGCTAGGTTTTAAAGAGGAATTTCCCAAGATGTTCAAGGGGAAATTACATGAATTGACACAAATGAGAAATGTACAACATTAGATTAATTTCGTCCCTAATGCTACCATTCCTACCAAGAAAGCTTACCCAATGGTATTTAATCATAGGGCTAAATTGCAAAGGCAAGTAGAGGAGTTACTTACAAATGGCTTCATGAGGGAATCCATTTCTCCTTGTGTAATTCTAGTTGTGCTAATGTCAAAGAAGGACCACGATGAATAGAGGATGTGCATTGATTTTAGGCTAATAAACAAGATAAAAAAGAGGTACAAGTTTCTTATTCTAAGGATAGATTATATGCTTGATGTCCTTACTAATGCAATGAAGTTTAGCAAAATTGATTTGAATAGTGGTTACATCGCATAAGGATCAATCTTGGTGATGAATGAAAGATAGCTTTTAAACCATCAAATGGATTATTTAAGTGATTGATGATTGCCATTTGGGCTCACAAATGCAATTGTTACATTCATGAGATTGATGCATGATGTATTGAAGGGCTTGATTGGTAAGTGTTATATTCTCTTTTTTAATGATATTTTGGTGTATATCTAATGAGAAAGAGCATTTGGATCACTTGCGAATGGTGTTTCTTAAATTGAAAGAGGCCCAGTTGGGGATCAATATGAAGAAAATTCATTTCTTCAAGAAGAAAATCATATAATTTGGACATGTGATTTCTAAAAATAAAATTTTAATGAAAGGTATCAAGGTGAAGCCTATTATGAATTGGCCAACTCCTAAGAATGTTGGAGAGGTAAGATTGTTTCTTGATTTAGTAGGTTTTTATAAATGGTTCATAAAAAATTCTAGTGATATTTCCTAGTCTATTTTTCCTTTGTTAAAGAAAAATAAATATTTCAAGTGGGATAATGAAATCCAAGGTTTGAATTGCTAAAACCAAAAATTACCAGTGAACCAGTGCTTGTAATTCCAAAATTTTACAAGCTATTTTAGGTAGAGGTGAATCTAAGTGAACTTGCCATTAAAGAGGTATATTCTCAAGAAGGTAGGAATGTTGCTTTCTTTTCTTAAAAGTTGAATGAGTCAAGGAAAAAATATAGTGTATATGAGAAGGATTTATACACTATTTTTCAAGCAAACAAGCATTGGATGCATTACTTATTGCCCAAGGAGTTGACTTTGATGATGGATCATAAAGCACTACAATTTTTGAACTCTCAAAAGAAGTTGACTACAAAGCATATGAAGTAGGTTGTACAATTACAAGAGTTAAATTTTACATTGAAGCACAAAAGTGGAAAAGCCAATGTGTTGGCTAATGCATTGTCCAGGGCACATGTGGTTAATTTCAACATACCTCATGTGGAAGATATGGGTGATTTTGCTGATTTTTATGAGCATGATGTTGCTTTTGAGCAAGTTTGGAGGAATCTCAAAGAGCCATTATTAAGTAGGATACATTAGTAGAGGAACTATCATACTCAATATGAACTATCATTTAAAAATGGAAAAGTATGTATTTTTAATGATGATTTTAAGAAAAATATTTTATTTGAAAAGCATTATAGTGGCATGGTAGGTCACATGGGTCAGGATAAAACATTGGAACTTGTGGATAAATAGTATTTTTGACCTAGTATGGCAACTAAAGTTTCAAAATTTATGAAGGAGTATTTGACTTACCAAAAATTGAAAGAAGGTAAAGAAGTGAATGGATGTTATATGCCTTTGTTGTTTCTCAAGGGTCCATGGAAAAGTGTGTTTATGGATCTTATGAGTGGTATTCCAAAAATCAAAGGTGGGAACAATGCAATTTTTTCTTTTTTTTTATTTTTGGTTATGAACAAGTTCTTAAAGATGGCACATTTCATTTCATGCAAAAAGGTAAGTGATGCTTCTCATGTGGATTATTTATTTTTCCAACATGTTATGAAGTTACATGAAATTTCTTTAAATATTGTTGATGATAGGAACTCCAAGTTTACAACTCACTTTTAAAGGTCCCTTTGAAAACTTTTCTTGACAAAATTGAATTTTTCTAGTGCATATCATCCATAATTTAATGGCCAAATGGAGGTGGTTAATAAAACCATGCTAAACATACTGAAATGTTTATGTGATGGATAGCCAAACAAGTGGAAAAAGTTCTTATTTCATGTTGAGTTTTTTTTAACAATAAAGGATTTCATATATCTATTGAAAAAAGTCCATGCGAGGCAAATTATATTATTTGTCCAAATGTGGTGGATACTTTGAAGAGCTTTAATGGTGAAGCTCAACTCAATGTTGATTTTGTGCAAGAGATAAGGGATCTTCTTGTGCAAGTAAAATCAAATCTTGAGAAGAAGGATGAAGAGAGAGTCCTCAAGAGAAATAAGTGTAAAAGAAAGCCAAATTTGGCTATTGGTAACTTAGTTTTGATGCACTTGAAAAAGAAGTAGTTGAGAGATGTCAATTTCTCAAAGTTGAAAGCTAAGAAGATGGAGCTTTTTAGAATTAAGGTGAAGATTAATGATAATGATTTTAAAATTGATTTATCAAATGATGTTAGTATGTCTTTTATGTTTAATGTTCTAGATCTTATGCACCATCATGGACCAATTGATGAGGAGACCATATAGGGTAACATTAATGAGTTAAAGAGGGATATTAATTAGTCCAAGCCTTTAATGAAGAGGAAGGTAATCATACTTAAGTGGAGGGAAGCTTGGAATACTTGGGAAGTAAAGAAGCAAGATTATTTAATCCATTGGAAGGATAAATCTACTGATGATGTTGTATGGGTTTGTGAGAGCAAATTTTGTGAATGGGAGATCACCTCAACCCCTACTTTCTTTTTTATATGAGTTTACTTTTTGAAGGTTGGGAAAGCTAGTATAGAAATAACTCTTTCAATTTCCTTGTTCTCTTTCCTGTGTGTGTGTTTTTGTGGGTTTTAGGCTTCATGTAGATATCTTGAAAATCATGAAGACATCTTTCTTGAGATCTAAGCTCTCAAATGAAATGTCTTAAAAGTTAAGAGTGAGGATCATAGAACTTAGATGGGGTAGATAAATAAGTTCTCAAAACTAAATTTAATAGCCACAAAAACCACACTTAATTTTTACATGATTCCCAAACTTGGGTAGGTCCACAGTTGGATGGTAGAATCCTTGCATACCTCCAAAATTTTTTTCTCTCAAAATGTGATTTGAAGGACATCACACCCTATACAAGCACTACGCTTTGCAGTAGAGTGTTTCATCACTATGAAACTACTCAACCTTACAAGATCCCAACAAGCTCAGCAAGTGATTTAAAGGATCTCACAACCTTTACAACTTGAGCACACTTCAAATTATTTTGATGCTGCACAAATCCTTAATCCCATAGGATCTTGACAAGCTCAAAGATGATGCCTTCTCATAAGAAGCACATCAACCCTCAAGGAAACAAGAAAAAGAAAAATACATAAGGAAAGCAAGTAACTAACTTTACAAAGTCATTGTAGTTGAAGCTCACTTCAATACAACAAGAAATACTACAAGAAAATGATAGTTCAATGAAAATCATGTGGATCATTAAACCTAGAAAGGGGAGAATGAATAACTTTTCCAAAAACTTCTTTATGACAAAGCACAGACATCAAATTTAATGTGGTTTCCCAACTTGGGTAGTCCACACTTAAAGGGTAGTTCACAAGCACAACTCTGAACTTTTTTACTCTCAAATGTGGTTTGAAGGATACCACACCCTGTAGAAGCTCTAAGCTCTACTCTAAAGTGATTCGACGCTATGAATCCACTCAACCCTACAAGGTCTCAACAAGCTAGTATGTAATTTCCAAGATCCCACAACCTTTATAATCTTGATATTCACTTTGAAGTGTTATGGCACTACACCAACAATTAATCCTGTAGCATCCCAACAAGCTCAAGTAAGATGCCTTCCCACAAGAAGTAGATCAAACCTACAAGGCAACAAAAGAGAAAAACAACTACAAAGGATGAATGCAACTTAGTTTGCTAATCATTGTACTTGAGGTACAACTCACTTTACAATAGACAAAAGATAATACAATGAAGAGAAACAATGATTACAATGATTTTCAAATGATTACACAATGATTGTACAAAAGCTTATACTTTTCCCAATAAGAATGATGTCTTTTTATAGCTACTATGTTTCCAAATTCATTTTGGAACTCATGCAACAACTAGTTAATAGTCAAGGAACACATCTTCTTTATGGTTGAGACATCTTTATGCATCTAGCCTCCATTCTGGGAAGATGTATTTATCTAGTAAAAGATGTCTTTCTATAATTGGCCTTCATTCTAGGAATATATCTTTGTCTAGTAAAAGACATCTTTGTTTGATGAAAGATGTCTATTATATTGTAGAGACATCTTTGCCTATACAATCTCCAATTCTACTAAAAAATCTACTATTTCTGGGAGATGTATTTCTTTGCTTCCTTTGCATTTTGTTTTATTCATTCCTTATTTATGATCTTCCACTTTTGCGTGCTCCAATGATGTTAACTTTTCTTATAAGTTATTTGATCTTTATCCACGTTCTTTGAATCATTGCATGTTTGCTTGAGACCTTGTGGATGACATTTTCCTTTGAGCTCACCAATTCATTCCTTGTCTTCTCATCTTGGTTTCCCATGTACTTAGTCCTATAAACACAACAACCACACAACCATATAAATAACTTTTGATTCCATTTTACTTAACATTTTGACACACCAAAAGGTCAACATTCATCCCCTTTTTGGTGATGTTCAAAACTTAACAAAATGGATTAGTGATCATACAAATATAGTCCATACTCTCTCCCTTTTTAAACAATAGCAAAAAGGATAGAGTGCATTAAGCCTATAAATAGATATCATAAAAGAACAACATTCCAATAGTATAACCCAAAAAAAACTCTTCCCTTTGCTAAAAAGTAGCCATAACATTGTCACAAAAGATGTGCATTGTGCTCAATAAATCTCTAATTGACATAAAGAATTTTCAAAGATATAACTATAATAAATATTATCAATCATTTACAACCCTTCAAAATAGAGATACAAGTACCCCTTGCTTCATTGAAGTCCATATAAACAAGAGATTCTTAACTGCTCAAGGAAAGATAAAATCATAGCATGCTAAAATACCATCAAGTAAAAAGACACAACCTTAAATATCAAATTTGTATGTTGTCTTTAATTAAGATTTATCATTTTCAATTCAAAACAAGTTAGAAAGAACATGCGACAACTAATCCAAACATAAAGAAAAACTTGCAATTATTGTCTAAGAGAGAATAAAATTAAATGCCAAAGGCCAAATATTGAGCATATAGAATTAACTCTCAATTAATATTTATATCTTCAAGATTCTTAACACATCTCTTAGCATAATTTTCAAGGTGCCTAATATTTAAGGATCAAATAACCTATCTTTTTTAACCAATAAACTCATAAGGTAAACCAAGATGTTATGATTTCATCAAAACTCAAATCTTATGAAAACATCATTGTAACGGTTAAAAATGTCAGTAGCTGGAACACCAAGAGGTTACCGGGCATACAGCCTAACCCTGGATCCATGCGAGGGCTGTGTTGGAGAAAATAGAAACAAGGTGCCCTGAATGGTTTGGTTAATCAGACAAGGACTTAGTTGGTGTACAATAACCTTTTGTGAACATTTATTTTAATATGTCACACGGGGACATTCAAGCGAAGAAAATGTTGTATGCCAAATAGTAAAAGCATAACAGAGTATATAGCTGAGCAATAAATGTAAATCGATACACAATGATGCAAAATGTATGCGATAGCAAAATGAAATGAATTAAGCTTAAGTGAGAGAGTGCACCACCCCAAGATTGGGGGATTTGATCTTTGTTTGGCTGAAGAAGATGTACAACTGGTGTGCAGTACTGGATAGGCACAACTTACAATGTAACGGTATGATCACAGCCCCTGAACTGCTGCCAATGGCCTACTAACCAAAGCCGATGAGCCGGTGGTTGTTGGGCTAAGAGAGATTCGAGAAATGCTGCTACTGGGGTCTACTATTCGTTAACCTTTCGCTTACCAATCTCTTTGCCCAAAGCCAATTGCCAGAAAGCCAAATGCCAAAATTCCAATCTCTAGAAGTCAATCACAAGAAAGGTAATTCTCCAAAAGCCAACCAAAAATCCAACCATTTGACTGTTGTTTGCTAGGGTATTTATAAGGCTTGGAGCAGGAGAAAGATGTGGTCTGGATGCCACATGTCCTAGGTCCCATAGGGTGCAAATTGTGAATGTGTCATATTGGTGTGTAGTGCTACACTACAGTGTTACACTGATGTGCTATGCTACAGTGTTACACTGATGTGCTACCTACTGAGCTATGACCATACCATTCAAACTACATGTGCCAGAATCTAGGGAACTACCATGTTTTTACAAAAAATTCCAATGTCAAATGCAAAGCAGAGCCTATGCTCCAGGACTACGTATTCCCTCCTCTTGCGAGTAGGGTCGAGCATGGGACAACTCTGGGAATCAATAGGGGGATGCAAAACAAAGCAAACTACTAATCTTATCTATCGAAGAGATGCTGGAGCAGAAATAACCATTGCCAACCAAGTTCTAGAGCTACTGGAGACATCCTAATGCTTCTTTACAAATGTTATGCTTCCAATGCTACTCAGCGTAGCGGTGTAGCGTAAACACCTACACACTATCTCACCTGAAAATCAAAAATACCCCTCTAGGGCCTAGCTAGACAAGCAACTTCAGTAATCGGCAACCCTGCTTTCCATGTTGAAAGATCCTAGGACCTGCAGATTTCATCCTTGGGATGCTTTGGGGCCTTGTGTCCTTGCTACGCTATGCTATACTACATAGCTAGTGTGCAATGAACCCTTGCTTTCTCTACAATGCTTTATCAAGAAACTTTGCTTGGGACCCGAGGGTGAAGTGGCCAAGCGATCTTGGAGGTCGAAGCATAACCAAATGCAATTCTTTTACTAGAAGCACTTGGCAGAGGACCTTTGTGTGTTCTAACCTTGCTACACTGTGTAGTGTAGCATATCGTAGTGCCCAGTTTAGCATGCATTTTGACACATTTTGCAAAGGTTCTATCGTGCAATCTCAATCATGTCCTGGAGTGGTAGCAGATCAAGCACTTTTGATGGTTAAGGCATGCACAATTTTGCTTCCTGTGTTAAGGCAATCTGAGTGGCAATATTACCATGCTAGAACCCTATTACGTTGTGCTATGTTATGTAGCATAGCACTTAAATGGAGATGTTTTGTGATGAAATTTACCACATTCTCCTACGTCATGCTGATCATCCTTCAAGGATGAAGCAGGGAAAGTGTCCTTGAGGGCTAAATCATCGTCAACTATATGTTTGGTGCATGATCAGTCTCCACATGGCTTGCTACACTGTGCAGCATAGTGTAGCATAGCAGGTTCCACCATTAGAAAAATTGCCAAATTGTTTAGTCCATCCTAAACACCTTTAACAACTCTTAGCATGGTCCCTGGGTAGACCATCAACCGGGTCATGTGTCAAACTAGGCAAGCTAGAGAGTGTAGCAATCCTATCAACTCAAGAGATAGAAAATTTACCAGACTGTATGATCTACCCCTAGTGCCTGTTTCTTGCAAACTAGCCTCATGGCTAGGTGCTACGTTGACTATGCTATAGAGGGTGGTAGGCAGGCTCGAAAGTGGCTTTGCAAGCATTAGGACTTCTAGGGTGCCATGTTGCCTGCACAATCCAATGTAACACCATCCTTGTAGAAATCCTTGCCCAAATTTCAGGACTATGTTGAATCATGAGAGTCCTGAAATTGATGGTGTTTCAATTATGAAGGTAATTATATGGCAAGGAAGAAAAGATACACTTTGTTAAAACAAATTCTCATGAAGGATAAATACCAAATAAAGACAAGTAAATTCCCAAAAATAGTCAAGGATATTTTAGCAAGATGTTTCAATAGTAACCAAAAGATATCACATTATTAAAATGTTTGTAAGGCATCCTAACCAAGAGTTAATCCTTCATTTACCTATAATACTATACCATACCCTTGCATGACATGAATTCTTGCTGATTTTATGATATTTTTCTATTTGAGTATTTCTTGGCTAAAGTCTTCAAAGACTCTCCCTATATTCATGACATCCAAGATGATGATGAATAATAAGGAATAGGCTCCCCCTACACATGTGTAGCTTTTCTTGGGCTTTTAAGATCAACTCATAAACATTGTAGATCACTAAAGCACTACAATTATAGATCAACATTAAGATCAAATGTGGAGACTAAGGTCTTCAATCAATAATATTTATGGAATTTTCAAAGGCTTGTTGATGAGACGCGATTCGCATGAGCCACGATATCATGGCCATCGCGATATCGCATCCCCTGCAATATCGCGTACGCGATATCGCGTCGTCCCCTGCGATATCACATACGCAATATCGCGGACCACCGCCAAGTCTATAAATAAGAGGCGACTCTCCCTTGTTCTCATCTAAATTTTGACCTTAGCTAAACTCTTGCCATTTTTCCATTCCAGAGTTAGAATAATTTCCATGTGCCCACAATAGGATTCTCAAAGTGAATGAATCTCTATTCGAGCGAATTGTACCTGAGCACACATTTGCGTGCGGCAATAAAGATGAACTTTCTAATAAACCTTACAGCATGTGGACTAAGCTAAATAGGATTTAATTACTATTGAATGTTGAATTGCTTTCCTAGATGATTAATCTCTCTTCACCCTTATCTCCTAGTAATGCAGAATGAGTACGATTTAATCATGAGCATTTAAGTGTGACTACTTGGTAACCTAGTAGTGTACCTAGGATCTGCGCTTCGTGATCCCAGTGGCAGTCGTGCACGAAGTTCAGGATGTGTACGGATGATTAAGGATGAATGCTCATCACACTTAGGCTAGATTAGATTCTCTTATCCTCTCTCTCTCTCTCTCTCTCTCTCTTAGATTAGTTAATTTAATATTATATTCCATTGCTTCAGGAGTAGTGTTAGATTAGGAACATATCATACACCTCACTCTAGACTAAACCATATGTGACAAATATAATACTAGTCCAAGTGGGAAGACAGCGAGCTGCAACCTAAGGATAACTATCTAGGTGCCACAACTAGTCCATCTGCGGAGTTCGATCGAATCGCGTGTGCTACGCTCATTTCGTATGGTTGAGTGTAGGGCTACCTCACCACTCATCATTGGCGCTGTTGCCGAGGACGGTGCTAGTTCTCTAGATTAGTTATATCATACAAGCTCACTGTAAAGAACTTAACGATATATCTTTTAGAAAGAAATAATTATTAAAAGTCACACGTAATTTCACACACAACAATGGCCCTCCTACAAGACCATGATAATGCCACACTTAGTGAGGAAATTCATTAGAGAACCAACGAATTAGCTGAAAATGAAGATTGGAGTACTCAACCTTATGCAGGAGTTCCCTATGTTTATGAACACCCCAATGATACTCAAAGACTCTCGTCATCCAACTCTTACACCTCTAGTGAGGATGAGACATCCCATAGAACGAGGAGGCCCAAAAGGCCTAGGACCTTCTCAATAATTAACAAGAATTTGCTTGGGGATGATTGGAAGGCTTACAAAAGTCATAACAAGTTTTATAGTTACTTCTCTTCCTCCACTCCTTCAACGTCAAATTGTGATATGGATGACTATCTTTCAAGGGGTCAGCGTAGAACTAAAAATTGAGCTCACAAAGAAAATAAAAAACGCCAACATAAACAAAGGCAACATCATCCCAACACATGAACGCAAAATTTCCCTGATGATGATGAACCCCTACTGGCCACTAAGAGCCTAACGCAAATACAAGAGGCTATTCGAATCTCACGTAGGCATCGTAAAGAGAGCCGTCTACCCACGCTCGATTTAAACAACTTTTCCAAGTTTCTAGGAGGCTATGATTCAAATCCACAACATCATTTACAACCCTTCTACGATGCTTGCGCATGGAACAACATTGATAACGGCTAGCAAAAACTTAAGCTCTTCCCTATGACACTCGTTGGCCAAGCAAAAGTATGGTATAGATCGTTAAAATCGAATTCAGTATGACGTTGGCCAACAATGGTAGAAGCTTTTAATGAAAGATATGAAACCTACACAAGAGTGTCAGCCTTAAGGAAACAAATCCAAGAGTGGAAACAAGCACAACATGAACCCTTGGACATGGCTTTAGAAAGATATTACACACTGTTAAACAACTGTCCAGGCCATGAGTTCTCCAAAGAAAGGCTAATGAATCATATCATTGATGGGCTGCATAATGAAACAAGAGAGACCCTAGGGATGTACACCCGAGGTCAACTATATGAGCTACAAACCCATCAACTTCAAGAGCTTATTAAGTAAGTAGCAAAAGAAGAAGGAGAACTAGCCAAATGGGAGAATGTTGAATGTTCTCAACAGGACCAAAATCTCAACTTAACAAGGGTCCATAATCATAAAGAGGAGAAATCCACTCACTTCAAGGAGGTGAAATAATCTTTGCCCATCCTACAATCATTAGATGAATTTGAGGCAAAGGTCAATAAGATGGCAAACTGGGTACATGAAAAATGTGGAGAATATTCCAACATCATCAAAGGAAGAGTTACGCCAAACCGAGAAACAGGACGGGACACCACGCAACAATCGAAACAAAGGGTAGAAGATCATAAGAATAAGAGCTCAACTGTCAATTTCACATATCAATGTAATGTCTGTCTGTACGATCATCCCAAGGACCAATGCCCAGTCTTGTCACATTTACATGAGCATTGGGGAGGAATGTTACATTCAAATTTCATACAGAAATATCCAGTTGAACCACAGTGGAAAAAATCTCAGTCATGGGGAAGGCCACCGCCAACTAGATCATGCCCTTCATAAGTCCCAATGCCAAATGCTTATTATTATGTTCAACACTTTATTTCTCCATCAAGCTCATCATCCTCTACCTCAACTCATCGTTATCATTCTCCCGAGTACTATCCATCCATGTCCTCTCCAACAAGATCACCCCCTCATGTGCCTTACACTTATTACACTTATCCTCAACCTCATTCTCCTCAATACTATCAACCACCTCCTACATCACAGCCGCATTCTCATTCTCCTCCATACTATCATCCCATGTCCTCAACACAACCACCACCTTTTGTACCTCACATTTCTCCTAATTTTCAACATTCTCGTCCTTTCCCTCCTTCTACATCCCCACCAACTGTTCTTGAAGTTTTTGCACCATAGCACCAACCCACAAACGTTACTTGTGCTACTACTCCCAACAACAGTGGAGGTCCTTCACAACATCGAAAGCGTCCCTTCTTTAGACATGACCGTTGAAAGGGACACCATAGTTCAGGAACCACTGCATCCGCCAACTCAACACAAAACCGACACTGTGGTGCATCTTCCTCTTCAAACCCAATGCCTCATGTTACCTCATCAAGGCCACCACTTAACACTCCAACAACCATACGACCCAATGAATATAGCCATGGAGGGTGACATCCTGATCCTTGCATACCATCTACCGCTCCCAATTATCCTAGTGGATCAACTCATTATCCGAAAACTACATCTTATAAATTGACCCACTATGATTACTATACTCAAGTGTGTGAACCCCAATGGGGTCAGTATGACCAGGTCCCAATATTTCCAATATGCAAGGATCCTAATCTTCCATTTATTAATTCTAGTCATGCTCAACCATTTTGGTATGGGGGGTATCCTCCATTCTAACAACACAGAATTAATAAATATTTTTCTGATTCTTTAATTTTTCAACTTTTTGTTTTCCATTTTTTCACCTTTTAATTTATTGTTTTATCTTTTTGTCTTTTAAGTTTTTGTTTTGCAACA
>MNCI01017913.1:725464-743992 GCA_015680685.1 Gnetum montanum | reverse complement strand
AAAAAAAAAGTGAGAATTCAAAGCACACCCCTTAGAAAAAATAATCCCTTGGGCTACAAGCACTAGTTATGGAACTAAAATGTTCCCTCTAACTAAGGCCCTTCTCGCTTCCCATTCTCTCCTCCTTTGTTTCGTCGAAATGGTGGTGGCTCTTTGGAGATGCATCCTTGTTATTTAAGTGGATGGATAGGCCAAATGCATTGATGCAAAGTCACTAGATGTGGTTGGTTTGAGGCCGGAGTTAGAATGAGATTTACCAAGTCACATTAATCATTAACTCCACAAGGGGTTGTACACCACCTTGTTCTTCGAATTCCATTCCATTCTCTTCTCTCCACCCTTCTCTCCATTGTTCACCTCATTGTCGGTTGTATCATTAGTGTATATTTTGGTTGATGCATTGTTTTCTTTTAGGTAAATTCTTGTGGTTAAGACTTTAACTCTTGTTCTAAATGACATTCCTAGAGCCTACGGACTCTTTGAATATGGGTTTGTCAGGGCATTAAGGGCATGAGCCTGCTTTGGGGAGGACCCATTGACATCCCTATTTGGTGCACCAATTACCTTCTTTTCCCTAACATTTTTGCAATCTATTTTATTTTGCTCATTTCCATCATCACATCCACTTCACTGGTGTTATAGTTGTCTCTTTTTCTTCATCTTTCTTATTCCTTTTCTTTTTCCATTCTATCGCTACCGAGGGTTCACGATTAGTCATGGGGGTACAGGGATCCAATTTTTTCGATTTTCTCCTAGCCCCTACACCTTCGGCAGCCACCATTATTATATCTCCAAATCTGTATCGATCATACCACAACTCAACCAATGGACTTACACTAAAGCAAGGTATCAATTACATGATGATTCATTTACCCTTGCTAATATAAGATTGTGTTGTGTGTGCAGATGGTGATCATGCAACAACGGACCGGATCTGGAATGAACACTTGAAATGGAGCAGTGCTAAAAGCAGCTATGCAAGGAGCAAGATCGATGGGGTGCTTACAGATGGACAACGAAAGGTGCAATCTTGGCATTGGCAGTAGCAACACTTCTTTCTTTCTCTCTTTCTCAGCTACCAAATGATGTCTGATGTCAATGTAATAAGGTGTTCACCCTTGTTATCATGAACACCAGTTTTGTCAAGTCTTATAATGATGATCCGTTCACATGTCATCCCATTAGTTCCATTCCCCCCAATAATTCCATACCTTCCCAATATTATTATAAGGAACTCAAGGACGAGTTTTCATTCAGTCATGGGGGTATGATGAGACACGATTCGCATAAGCCACAATAACGTGTACGCAATATCGCGGCCGTCGCGATATCACATCCCCTACAATATCGCGTACGCAATATCACGATCCGCCGCCAAGTCTATAAATAAGAGGCAGCTCTCCCTTGTTCTCATCTAGATTTAGACCTTAGCTAAACTCTTGCCATTTTTCCATTCTAGAGTTAGAATAATTTCCATGTGCCCGCAGTAGGAGTCTCAAAGTGAACGGATCTCTATTCGAGCGAATTATACCTAAGCACATATTTGCGTGTGGTAATAAAGATGAACTTTCTGATAAACCTTGCAGCATGTGGACTAAGCTAAATAGGATTTAATTACTGATGAATGTTTAATTGCTTTCCTAGATGATTAATCTCTCTTCACCCTTATCTCCTAGTAATGTGGAATGAGTACGATTTAATCACGAGCATTTAAGNATGATTAAGGATGAATGCTCATCACACTTAGGCTAGATTAGATTCTCTTATCCTCTCTCTCTCTCTCTCTCTCTCTTAGATTAGTTAATTTAATATTATATTCCATTGCTTCAGGAGTAGCGTTAGATTAGGAACATATCATACACCTCACTCTAGACTAAACCATATGTGACAAATATAATACTAGTCTAGGTGGGAAGACAGCGAACTGCAACCTAAGGATAACTGTCTAGGTGCCACAACTAGTCCATCTACGAAGTTCGACCAAATCGCGCATGCTACGCTCATTTCCTATGGTTGAGTGTAGGGGTACCTCGCCACTCATCACTTGTCTTGTCTCATAAATAGAAAAAATATTCTAAAGGACATGGGCTTAGAAGCAGATCATGCAAGATAGAAAGAAAGACAAAACAAACTAAATTTATTACAATATATAGGCCCAAAAGAACTCAATACAACTACTACACTACATAGTTTAATAAACTGAATTGCATCATGCTCAAAATAAATATAAGAGATGTTCTAAAGAATTATTCGAACATTAATCTAGACAAGACACAAACAATTTGGACTTTTCAAATCATATACTTATAAATTAACTAGCAAGCAAAGAGATGGAAACTTACCTTCACTTACCTTGCTTGCAGATGAGAAGAGAAGATTAATGGAGTTTGAGAACAGGTCCCATATCATGAAGTACCTCCTTGTCCTTAGGCTCTCTTTCATTAGACCATGTATGTGATGGCTCTATTTGTTTAGTTCCTTTATGATAGAACCCTTGATTACATATTACATTATTTTCAATTCTTCACTTCTCTTCATTTTCAACTATGAGTGCCTAAACAATTTCCTTACCAAAGTCTGACAAGATCAAGCATCAATCTTGTTTTGATCATCATGAGAATAGTTAAGGGTTTGCTTACTACCACAATTTTTGCACATAAAAAAAGTATTCTCCTCATGAGAAATATTATCAAACCTAACTATGCTTGAGCTTGAATTTTCATATGTGACTTTCTCCAAATTCTTTTGACCATTTTTTAGGAGTCTCTTCTTCTTCAATCTTTCTGCAATCCCTATTAAAAAAGGTTAGATGTTGAATCTCAACTTTTATATTTGAGATCTCTTCTTTCACTTCAAAGTGGATAGCATCTAGCTAAGAAATTACAAATTTCTTTGCCTTCTTAATCAAATAATGTAAAATAAAAATTTCTTCTCTAAGTTCACTATACCTTTCATCACATTTACCCCCTTGTTCAACCATATGTGAGGAGTTTTCATCTATAAGTGCCATGCATATAGGTTGTGAATCTTTGGAAGAATTGCATGCTTCTTCTTCACTCTACTCACCATCATCCCAACTTGTATAAAAGTTGGTATTTTTTTATGCTTCATCATTGAACTTGTTCTATGGTTGAACCCTACTATCACTAGGACATTTAGAGGCCATATGGCCTATTCCTCCACAAACCTAATATTCTATAGAAGAGAAATCTAAGTTAGAATTCAAAATGTTTTACCTCTTTCTCTACCTTTGAATAGATAGGGTCTTTGCTAAAATGCTCCTTTATTACTTCTTGTTATTTGAGAGAAATGCAATCTTATCTTCACTACCCTCTTCATGCTCATTGAGCTCCTGGTCCTTGGAGGTAGCCTTTAGGGTAATTAGTCTTTCTTGGATGGCTCCTTTACTTATGAGATTCATTTCATACATGATGAGAGCACTTTGAAGTTCCTCAAATTTTAGAGCAAAGAAATCTTTGATCTATTCCATAGTTATGACCTTTATTCTGAACTCTGGTTGAAGATTTCTAATCATTTTGATGATGATGTTACTCTCAAGAAAATATTTACCTATACCTCTAATAGCTAAAATAATATCATTTTCTCTATAAAAGTAATGTTTTATTTTCTCACCTTCTATCATTTTGAGTTTATAATATTTTCTTTGCAAAATTAACAATTTAGATTATTTAACAATAGACATTCCTTCATAATTAGCTTCTAAAGTTTTACAAATTTCTTTGGTCGTTTTACTTCCTGCTGCTTTTTTAAATTTAGATTTATTTAAGGTGAAATATAAATAATTCTTTTCTTTAGAATCAAACATGAACTTATCTTTCACCTCTTGTGTCCATTTGTTGCAATGCTTGATGATGCAAGTGGAGCTATCTATAAGTAAATCATAACCTTCAAGGATTGACTCCCAAACTTCAAACTCCATGGATTCAAAGAATCTTTGCATTCTAACTTTCCAATAGGCAAATTCAAATCCATCAAACATGGGTAGCTTTATGTAAGATGTCCCCTCCTCACTATTGAAGTTGTTGATGACAAAGAAGAGTACCAAGCTCTGATAGCACTTGTGGATCATTGAACTTAGAAGGATGGGGATGAATAAGTTCCCCAAAAATTCTTTGGGACAAAGCACACACACCAAATTCAACATGGTTTCCCAACTTGGGTAGTACACACTCAAAGGGTAATTCATAAGCACACCTTTAGACTTTGTTGCTCTCAAATGTGGTTTGAAGGGTACCACACTCTGTACAGGCTCTAAGCTTTGCTCTTCAGTGATTCAATGCTACAAATCCACTCAACCTCACAAGGTCCTAACAAGTTTAGTATGTGGTTTCTTGGATTCCACAACCTTTACAATCTTGAGCTCTACTCTAGAGTGTTGTGGTGCTACACTAACACTCAATCCTATAAGATCCCAACAAGCTCAAGCAAGATGCCTTCCCACAAGAAGCACATCAACCCTACAGGGTAATAGAAGAGAATAATAATTACAAAGGATGAATGCAACTTAGTTTGTTGATCCTTGTACTTGAGGTACAAGTCACTTTACAACAGACAAAAGATAATACAATGTGGAGCAACAATGATTATCAAATGATTACACAATGATTGTCAAAATCTTGCACTTTTTCCAATAAGAATGATGTCTTCTTATAACTACTATGTCTTTAAATTCACCTTGAAACTCGTGCAATGGCTAGTTAATGATCATCAAAGTCATCTTCTTCATGGCTGAGATGTCTTTCTACATCTAGCCTCCATTCTAGGAAGACTTCTTTGTCTAGTGAAAGATGTCTTTCTATAACTAGCCTTCATTCTAGGAAGATGCCTTTGTCTAGTGAAAGACGTCAATTATTTTGCAGAGATGTCTTTGCTTGTGCTACCTCAAATTCTGCCAAGACATTTACTGTTTCTTATAGACATCTTTCTTTACTTCCTTTGCATTTTGATCTCTTCATTCCTTGTTCACAATCTTGCACTTCCGCATGCTTCAATGATGTTAACTTTGCTTGTAAGTTATTTGGTCCTTGTGCATGTTCTTTGAATTCTTGCATGTTTACTTGAGACCTTGTGGATGACATTTAACTTTGAGCTCACTAGTTTGTTCATTGTCTTCTCATCTTGGTTTTTCATGTACTTTATTCTACAAACACAACAACCATATAAACAACCTTTGATTCCATTTTACTTAACGTTTTAACACACCAAAATGTCAATAAAGCAAATTTACAATTTCAAAGAATAGAAAATTAGGAGCTTGAATATGAATAGTTCTTGCAACATTCCCAAGAAAGTTGATGTCTTCTTTTAGCATCAAAGTTTGCAACGATGCCTTGGACTGCATGCAATAGTCACCTAACAGCAAGTGTAGACATCTGCTTTGAGATTGGGACATCTTTCTAAAAACAATCTTAAAAATAGGGAGACATCTCTTCTATAAATGGGACATCTCTAAGGAGACATCTCTAGGGAGATGTCTTCTTTCCAAAGAAAATGTTTCCTATTTTTGGAAGAGGTCAATTATGTAGGTGCCAAAAATAAAACTACTCGTTTTGATGTTAGGAGCCTCCAGATGTCTCCAAATAAGTCCTATAGACCCTATAACCTTCTTGACTTGTCAAAATGAGCCAAAAACACTCTAAAACATGTCAAAACATCCAAGAATCATCCTCAAAAAAATCAAAATAAACATATACATTTATCTTCCTTTCAATCCCTGAAAAATCCTCATTTAGCTTATCATCTTTGTACTTGTCCATGCTCTCATTTTTCCTATGAAGTCTTTTACTTTGATAGTCATGTTTCCTTGAGTCTTTGTCCATGATGTAAAGTTCTTGTTCTTGTCCTATAAATACAACATCCACAACAAACATACTTTGTTCTTCATTTTTCTTAAGTTTTTGGCATACCAAAAGGTTAACAAGGAGATGTCTTAACTAGCAGTTGAGAGCTTGCAAGAGATGTTTTTAGATTTTTCATAGACATCTTAGATGAGATGTCTCATTCAAAAGTTAGACATCCCAAATCAATGTGAGATGTCTCACAAGTTGCTAAGGTATCTCAAGTTGGGTTGAGATGTCCCAGTTGTAGTAGATACATCTTAGCCAAGAATGAGACATCTCCCAAAATTGTTTGTTTCATAATGAGACATCCCAAAAGACCAAAGCTAACTTGAATGAGCAAGGGAATTTTTGAAATTATCATTTGAATCCTAGAAATAGCCAAGAGAAGATTGAAATAAATGGAAACAACGGAGTATCTTCAAGTTGAGCTTGAGGAAGATTTCCTAGGGTTCTTGTCTTACTTGGTTAATAAATATAAGATTGTTTTAAGCTTGTATAATAGAAATATGTGAGTGAGATGTCATGAGATGTCAAGAGAGCACATGTGAAGATTGCATAAGTTTGTTTGTAGCTCTTGGTTAATTGATTAAGTATTGACCTAGTGTCTCTTATGTCTTGTAAATTGAGATCTCAATCCTGGTTATGGGATACACTCTTTATTGGTTATGTCTTGCATTGAGAATGGCCATTATGTGATTGTGTGATTATAGAGTCTCATTCTCTATAGCATCATTTGAGTGTGAGAGAGGTTGTACTTGGATGTTTTATGGATTTTTAAACCCTATTGTAATCTTCTTACAATAATTAAAGATAACTAGTTTTCTAGTTTTCTACCAAATTAATTATCTTTCCATAATATCTAGATTTAGTATTAGAATGTGATTTAATATGGGAGTGAACCTACTCCAAAAGATTCGTAGTTAAAGGTTATGTATAGATTACAAATAACTAATTTAGATTATAGTTAGGAATTAGTATCCTCTACCTAGGATTGATGTATTTGATTAATTAAGAGAAGCTAAGATGATCTTTAAGATTAATTTGAATCTTGTTATCATTAGGTTAGGGTGTTAGAGGAGAATGTGCCTAAGACAACTTTTAAGATAACGTATGGACATTATAAGTTCTTAGTCATGATCTTGAAATTTAGTAATGCTTTTTAAGTTCTATTCTCTTAGTAAGTTTTTAGTCATGTTCCATTCTCTAACTAAGCTCTTAGCCATGCTCTTTAAACTTAGTATGAATAGTGTTGTAGACTTTAAGAGAATAGAAGTTGTATGCTCATGCTTCTAAGTGTACATTTTGAAAGAAACAAATATAGTTCCTTGCTCATGTACTATTTGAAGTAGGTATAACTATGGATCTTTCTAAGATAGCAATGATCAAGAACTAATCCATTCCAACCTTAGTGAATGATGTTAAAATTTTATTGCATCTAGCATGACATTACAAGAGATTTGGAGAGGATTTTTCTAAGATTTTTTTACTTCTACATAAGTTTCTTTGGAAGAACTATGTTTTTTCTTGGTCAAATGCATGTCAACGTTGGAAATTATTTAGGATGCTCATGTGTTCCATGTTCTTTCCTTTTTGTATTAGAGTTCATAATTTATGTACCTTGTGGATCTATAAGGTTTATGTGGTTATGTATTTTATTTTTCAAAAATAAACTTTATAAAATAATATGCATATGTACAAAGTAGTGGAGTTAGTGAAGTGACATGTCATAGTAAGAATTGTAGTAATGACAAACATGTTCATAGATAGTTAGTATAGTCATGAAGTATCAAGCTTGCAAAGAAATGCTCTAGGGGTGGAATAGTAGTGAGAGTGGTAGTGGCTATGTATGGCCACTTCCTCATACTTGTATAAATCATACTGAAGTTGCTACTAGAAATATTAAGAAAGAAACATTTATTTTTTCAAGATTTTTGACTATTCATTCTCATTTGTGCTTTACTAAAGTCTCCCAAGAGCATTTCGCTCTTCCTTGTTCTCATGTTCATAATGTTTTGATTTCAAGTTATTTCCATTTAGTCTCAACTTATTCAAATGTTGTTAGTTACTCACATGATCACAAATTAATCTAATTTCTCATCTTTGCTCTCAATTCCCTTTCAATTTCTCAATTATTTTACATGTTCTTAATTCATTTTTTTAGTTCTTAAAGTGGTAAAATTTACATAAGCTTACAAGTTTTTTTAGTGTCAAGGGTTTGTTGGAGTTGATTTAAATTTACTATTTTAAAGAAATTTCTAAGTGTGTTGATTAGTTTATGACCTTAGTTTAATTCATATGGATGCCTAAGTTTCATCTTTGTAAAGTTTGAAAGTTTGTTATTTTGAATCTTTGAAGAAATCCCAACCAAATCTTAACATTTCCATGCTACCAAGTTTTCCACAATCTCATCACAACTTATACTATACATGTGTTCAAAATTCTACAAGACCATAACCCATGATCCACGCATGGTTAAAAATCATGACTTATGGTACACTCATTATTAATCACCATGTTCTTTGATGCACTTGTGATTGATCATTTTTCACTTAAGAAAAAAGATGCAAGGAAAAGAAAAAAATGTATAAAATCTTAGGGCTAAAAAATAATTTGAAGCTAAAGATATGAGAAGTCAAGTTAATGTAAAGAAACTAGAGAGGATAGAAGCTTCTATGAATATTTTAACTTTTACTATAATAAGTATTAATCAGTTGAGACAAATAACTCATAAGGTAAATTTTTTGCTATCAACTCAAAGATTAAAACTTTTGCTAACAAGTGGACTATAGAAAGTGATAGAGATTCCTATCATAAGATTAGTTGTGATAAAAAATATGTGTCATCATTTTCTATTAGATCTTTCTTTTTTACACAAATTGATATTTTCTTAAAGCTTTCTATTGATAGAACAAGGTCAAAGCCTAATCCTTTTCTAACTTAGAGGGGAGGTTTTCTAGGATTGGTTGTAAGGATGAAGACCTATAAGAGCATTTTCAAAATTATTGGGCTTTTTCTTTTCCTTGTTATTTTAAAAGTTCTTTTTGTTATTAATGGGATATTCTAAAGTACTTTATTTATTATTCTTAATATAATTTTATTTTAGGGTCTAACACCCTCCTACCTTGAATTCTTTTACTATTTTAAGCTTAAGCACAAATTTTGAAAAGAGATATAAATATTGTTAGGACTTGGACCATCTTCCTTACTAATAATTAATTTTCCTCTATTAATTTTTCAATGCATCAATTGTAAGGTTGTACACTTGAGTAGATATCTCTAAAATTGAAAAGTTTTTTCTTTCCATGTTATTTTTGCTATTTGTCTACTTAGTGATTAAGCATGTGATGTACTCTAAAATTTTTACTTATTATTATTTTTTTGTTAGGATCCAAAACCCCTAAAAAATAGGGTTTAAATAATGTTACAATGATAGAAAGTTTCTATAATTATGTAGAGATGAAGGTTAATGTTGACAAAATAACAATATTAATTTATAGAACTAATAAGAGAAATTATAATATTTTTTAAATAAATAATAGAAAATTTAAGTTTGTGGGTACATATATTTGGGAGTAAATACATTCTATATCATGAGTTGTAAATGGATGGAAGGATTTTTATACAATAAAAAAAAGATATATCAATTAAAATATCTAAATTTAGTCAATGATAGGTGGCTTAAGTAATTAGCTCTTTTTTTTGTTAAGCAAGAGGTTATTAATTTGAATCATACTTGAGGCATCATTATATTTCTTTATACTTTTTCTAATATATTATGTTAGTTGTATGTCTTGGGTTGTACCTATATATTATTTTGATTCTAACACCACCCTAAAATATCTAGATTTGTAAAATTTAAAAATATTTATTTCAAACAATTATGCAACCTACTTTAGGGATGAGTGTAAGTAAATAATGGCAGCAAAGCAAGAAAATAGGTTGATATACAAAATGCCAAAAAAGTAGGCAACATCATCATCTAAATCTTATGGAAAGTAGATAAGGGTTCACACATTAGGGATGGATGTAGGTAGAAAAGTCTAGCACCACAAATTTTGGATAGCAACCTAGAACATTAGCACTCTCAATAAAAAAACCTATGAAATTACTAATGCCATGAAAGGATGAAGAATCAACATTACCTACCTTTAAAAATCGAATTGAAAAGGAGATAAAGCTAAAGATTTTGGCCAAGGTTATAAACTCTTCTACTTAGAAAAAGAAAATTATAAAAATGAAGTGGTCATCATCATTAATTAGTTTGTTAAAGATAAAGTAATATGAGTATACTATCATAGTAATTGAATTATGAGTTTCAAGCTTGACCTTGGAAACAAGATCATTAACATAATTAGTTTATATTCTCCACAAATTAGCATAGAAAATTTCATCAAGAAAAATTTTTGGGATTCTATGAACCTAGTGCTTCAAGAAATTTCTCTTTTAGAAAGCATGTTCACTGGAGGGAACTTTAATGGTTATGTTGGATCTATAAAAATGAGACATAATGGAATTCATTGAGGATAGATTTGGAGAGTGAAATAATATGGAAAATTCACTACTACAATTTGCAAGTGCATGTCACCTTACAAATGGAAATACTATAATAATGGTATGGATAAAATATAAATTGATTATTTATTGCTACACAAAAGAGACTAGATCATATGCAAAGATTGTAAGGTCATACTTGGAGAGTATCTTGTAACTCATCATTGACTAATGATCATGGATTTCGAAATACATAGTTTCAAAGGTAGCATAAAATGGTGGAATTTGAATGAAGACAAAATGGTAAAATTTGAATGAAGATAACATTAATTTATTCAAAGAACAATTGCTTCAAAACGCAATTTCTCTATAAATTTAATTTAGGATCAAATAGAAAGTTGCATTTAGAAAATAAAAAAGAACATTTTGGAGAAAAAAAAGGTAAAAAAATTCATTCCAAATGAGACATAGTGATGAAGTGATAAAATGCAATATGCTATTCAAAACAAGAAAAGAATTCTTTAAGGAATGGCAACAAAGCGGTAGCCAAGAAAATAGGTTGATATATAAAATAGCAAAAAAGGAGCCAAAAGTAGTAGTAGCCAAAGTTAATCATAAGGCCTTGGATAGCTTTTATGAGAAATTAGGAATAAAAGAGGGGGCTGGGGGTGGGGGGGGAGGGGGGGTGGGTGAAGGAAGGAGAGGAAAGAGAGGGAGGGAGAAAAAATCTATTTTTAAAGTGACAAAATTAAAAATAAGAAATGTAAAAACATTGATTATGTCAAATTCATCAAGAATACAAATGAAAGAATTTTGGTAAAAGACAATGAAATTTTTGATAAGTGGAAGAATTATTTTTCAAGAATTATTAAATAAAGAATTTTCAAAAGAGGAAGAGTCAAGTTTTACTTTGGTTAATTAACTTTCCTTCTCTAAGGTGAAGAAAACCTTATTAAACATAAAAAATTAAAAAGCTGTTGGACTAGATAACATTCGTATGAAAGCTTGGAAAGCACTAGGAGATATAGGATTTTCTTAGCTAACACAATTATTTAAAAAAAATTTGAAGGATAATGAAATGCTTAGTAATTAGAGAAAAAGCATTGTTGTTCTCATCTACAAAAATAAATGAGATGTGCAAAATTTTGCAAACTATAGATGGATCAAACTAATGAGCCATACAATGAAGCTTTGGGAAAGAGTCATAGAATTGCATGTTAGACTTAAATCAATAGTATCAAAAAATCAATTTGAATTTATGCTAAGGATATCTACTATAGATGTTATTTTTCTAATACTGTAATTGATGGAGAAATTCATAGAGCGTAGAAAAAATCTACATATAATCTTCATTAACTTGGAAAAAGTACATGACAAAGTGCCTAGAGATATTATTTGGTGGACCTTGTAGAGGAAAAACATCCCTGATAAATATATTAAATTAATTTAACACATGTATGAAGGAGCTACCACTAAAATTATAGTAGTTTGTAGAATATTATTTGATTTTCAAGTCACAATAATTCTACATTAAGGATTTGTACTTAGTTGATACTTATTTGTAAATTAACAAAGAAAATACAAAATGAAAATCCTTGGTGTATGCTATTTGTAGATGATATCTTGTTGGTGGATACAACTCAAGAAAATATTGCCAAATGGAAAAGAGGAGACATGCTCTAGAATCAAAAGGTTTAAAAATTAGCTAAATTACGATAGATTATATGGAATCCAATTTTAATAATTGCATAACCTATGGTGAAATAAAAGTGACAATTCAAGGCCAAAAGTTACTCACTACAAATAGTTCTACTACCTAGGATCAATCCTTCAATTAGATGGTAAAATCAATAAAGATATAAGAAATGCAATTGAGGTAAAATGGTCAAAATGGAAATAGGCTAATGGTATTCTGATGAGCTGTGATATCGCATATGCGATATCGCAGCCCACTGCAACATCTATAAATAAGAGGCGGCTTTCCCTATTTTAGGCATCTAGATTTAGACCCTTAGCCAAACTATAGCAGTTTTACCATTCCAGAGTTAGAATAATTTCCATGTGCCCGTAGTAGGAGTCTTGAAGTGAACGGATCTTTATTCGAGCAAACTGTACCTTAGCACACATTTGTGTACAACAATAAAGATGAACTTTCTGATAAACCTTGCAGCATATGAACTAAGCTAGATAGGATTTAATTATTGTTAAATGTTTAAATGCTTTCCTAGATAGTCAATCTCTCAACCCTTGACTCTCCTAGTTAAGTGCATTCTGTACGACCACTTCAAGCACATGTGTAACGCTTGGTAACCCAGTAACGAGTAGTGTTTGGTAATCCCAATANAATTAGAACTTAGTTAGTGAATAGTTAATGAAAGTTAGTCACTTAGTTCTCTTCATCTTCCCCTATTAGCATAAGACATTAAAAAGATAAAAGATATAAAAATCATATGCCTCAAGCTTACTTAACCATACAACCGTGACAATACAAGTAAGTTTGGGAAGACATCGATTGATTAACCTTAAGTGTTCCATTAAGGCGCATAAGCACTTAGTCCTTCGAGTTCAATCGGATCACGTGTGAGACGCTCATATTCGTATGGTTGAGTGTAGGGGTACCTCGCTACTCATCATTGGCGCCATTGTCGGGGACTTAGTTGTTTGTGCGCTACGTAGAACATAGGAGATCATTCATATCATTGGGACGTTAGAACGAACCCTTAGGGTTAATTAGAAAAAGATAAGACAACAGTAAACAGCACACCAAACAAGACTAAAATGTCTTCTTCTTCACAAAAAAGCACTTCACCGCCTAGGAACAACACTAGAGACAGTCAGCGGCACAACACACATAACTAAGATCCGCCAGTTCCTCAATAATTCCATGTAGTATATATTCATCATGATGAAGATGTATCCAACTTTACCTTTATTCTCCATCAAGATGAACAACTACGTTGGAGAGACTTGGAGGGTAACATAGTGTTGACTCCAGATTGAGCAATCCAAAACATGCTTCTTCGTGCTCTCGTGTGAGCAAGCATGTCACAATTGTACGCAGAGTACGTTACATGTGATTACGACACAAGGGACTACCATCCCATAGAAGTGCAACGTCAGTGGGACTTGTGACAAGAAAGTTACTATACATCGTTGAAGGGTAAAGGACCCCATAACACTCCACCCGTCTTAAGCAAAATTGAGGGTGGTGAACCTATTTCAATAGGTTCTCCACAAAATGATGTTCCCCCTCCTAATGATGGTGAGGAGGTGATGTATCAGAACCTTCACTCCATGATTCACAACCCTGGTTTTGATTCCCACGAACACCAAGTGTTCAACGAGGGAACACAAACACATGATAAGAGTAGGCATTCTGATCGTCATCACGATCAGGGCTGAGACCACCGAAGAGAAGGTAGGAAACATCGTCATGACGATGATTCTCTTTTTTCTTCACCTTCATCGTCACATTCACCCTCTCCTTCAGTATCAGGATGTAGTCATAAGGAACCTAACCATGAGGGTAAAGGTAAACAGAGTGAGAAACCTAACGAGAGAGTCAAGAGCGAGGACGAGGGCATTCCAGAGAATCATAGCATGGAAGAAGGAAGAGTAGGGAACTGCATAGACATCACAGACGCTATGAATGAAATGACCACGCAGAACCCCTACTCACAACCTGAAGCATGTTAGATATCACGGAGGCTGTAAGAATTCCTACAAGGCACCAAAAAGATAGCAGGATCAAGAGATTAGACATGAATAACATCCCACGATTTGAGGGAGGATACAACGCTGATCCTCAGAACCACTTACAAGCATTTCACGATGCATGTGCCTTGCAAAACATTAAGAACGAATGGAAAAATCTAAAGTTGTTCCCAACGACACTAGTAAAATAAACGAAAAGCTAGTACCGGTCCTTAGAATCAGAATCCATTCGAAGGTGGAGTACGATGCTAGAACTATTTAACGATAAGTGTCAAATGTACTCTTGGGTGTCCAACCTGTGAAAGAAAATCCAAGGATGGAAGCAAGGAACTCATGAACCCTTGGATGCCGCCATGGGCTGATACTATGCATTGTTACATCATTGCCCGAGCCATGGTTATTTGCAGCAAGATCAACTACGCTATCTCATAGATGGACTTAGGCATGAAACCAGGAGAACCCTTGAAACATATGCCCAAGGGAGATTATAAAAGCTTAGGTCCCATCAGGTTCATAGATTGTTGGAGCAAGTAGCTAAGGAAGAAGGGGAGCTACATAAGAGAGAAAGTGCGGAAGAGTACAACCATGATCCTTCCCTCCGAAAAAGGAGAGTGAGATTCTGTAAAGAGGAGGAAGAGTCACCACTCGAGGAGATGATGAATAGGAAAACCTTGCCACTCCAAAAATTAACAATAGAAGTGTTGGCAAAGGTAGACCAAATGTGGGACTCCTTGGATAGTAGATTTGAAACCATTCTTAAAATTGTAGAGGAGTCTAAGGAGCGAGGTAGTGACTATGACAAAAAGAAAAAGAGGGATTTGGATCATGCACGTAACAAAGGTAAGGATAAAATGACCATCACCGAAGAGGTTTTGGATTCGAATATGGACAATGACGGTGGATGTGAGATATGCCAATATAACCATCCTAAGGGATGTTTCCCAGTAATCTCACATCTACAAGAATCTAGGGTGTATGCACTTAACCCATGACTTAACAAATGGCAAGCACCTCGATGGTTACCTTATCCCCAAGGTAACCTGAGGTAATTCCACCAACCATTAACATATTATCCAAGTGGGACTTTGCCACAACCTATTTAGCAACACCAATAGTGGCAATACCCACAGTCATGGGGGATGCCACCACCAAGGCAACAATACCCTTACCGGCAACCAGATCCATATGGTTATTACATGTAGCAGCCAATCTCTTCACGTGACTCTGTTGGTCACGTGACACCACTACATCACTACTAAGCTCAGGAGTATTATAGGACTCCTTCTCTTGGGAGAGACAACCCACAAAGATACCATCCTCCAAACCCATCAGCAACTCTCACACCGATAGCTCCATTACCACCTGCTCCAGTAATGCAAGGGGAACTCCCCACTCAACCACAGCAACACAATGCTACGAGAGTTGTAAACCTTCAACCCACTGCTGGTTTTGAAAACCGTACAAAGAGAAGACCTTTCTTCAGAACCAACAGTCCAACCAAGCTCTCACAACCACAAGCGGTTGAGCCTCTTAACGCTCCTCCATCAAATAAGCCTTCAGAGCTCCCTTCAAACCAAAAACAGAGCTCAATGCACATGGTTATGTTAACACATGTCGTCACTAACTGGATTAAGGAGGGTCACCTTCCTAGGAAATTCTCTGATCTTGGAAGTCCTTTAATTTATCTCCAAGTCACTAGGAATGAACCATGTAAAGCTCTTCTAGACTCAGGTTCAAGAGTCAACTTAATATCACAATAGATGTATAAAGCCTGGAACCTACCTCCACTAAAGAAGAGTAATATTTGCTTAGAGTTGGCTAACCAGTCCATCACTATTCCCTTGGGACTGGTGGAGGACATTGTTACCACTGTGTGTGGGTGGTCATACCCAGTTGATTTCCTAGTGATACAAGTAAACAATGAAAAAGGGGACTTCCCAATAATAATGCGAAGGGCATGGCTAAGTACCATAAATGCATGCCTAGGAATCCATGATCTTTTCCTAGAAATATCTAAGGAAGACACTTTTGGGAAGATCAAGAGGAAGAAAGTTCCATGCATCACATACAGTGATACAGGGTGTGATTGTGTACAAGAATGTTCAACATTGCTTGCATGCAACCGGTGTGCCCAAGAAATTAACATACACAAGTGCCTGTATGTAGCAAACACACAACAAGAAGACACCCAGTGGTTGATAGCTAATCAAGAGAGCAACTCACCAACATGCATGGAACTAACTGGGGGACAAACTTGCACCCACGTAGAAAGCATAAATGCACTAGAGCAAGAGTGTCGCCAACTTCCAACCCTTAACCTGAAAACATCAATTGGGGGAAGTTGGAAACTCCTAAAAGATTCAAACAAATGCTCTAATAGGAGAATACTAGTTAATGTGCAACAGACCGAACCTTACCATGAATCTAGAACAGTCAATGCACGTTACACATCGGAGAAAGGACAATCTCACTCATTATTTCAGATCTCCCCCTCTCAACTTACTCATGGGGGAGATGGCCACCTATGCTAATCATTTGAGGCCCTCAATTCCTTTTTAAGTTTTTGTTTTACACATTTTTTTTTTGCAAATTTCTTTAACTTTTCTATTTTTGTTTTGCAACATCGTCCATACTTTTTCATTTGTTTGTGTGATTGTTTATGTTGTTAAGTTTGTCACCTAATAAGTGCTCCTGAGGATGGTATGAACTATATTCCATTGATTGCTAATGTTTAGTTTTTACCTTTGAGTTATGATGTTGATGCTAAGGTATGGTTCTTTTGATATAACAGGCCTCTCATACATCCACAAAATTCTATGGTCTCTCTCGACTTGGAACCATACAGTCCCTTTATTTAAATAATAAGAACTATCAACGAATTAGTGACTGGAAATTTCTTAAACTAAGGAAGGAGTCAAGGACTGAAAAGGGTGTGACTTCAAGGGAACTTGATGCATTTGTGCTGGCCATTCTCTTAGGTGCTTGGATGTTTTCTTCTTGAGTTTTCATTACCATTCTGACGTTGCTTCATTATCGGGAAGCTGAGCTAATAAAAATAATAAGTCTTTGCATGGTGTGGTTCTCACACAAAAAAAAAAGAGAAAAGTGAGAATTCAAAGCACATCCCTTAGATGAAATAATCATCTAGGCTACAAGCACTGGTTATGGAACTAAACAAACATGTTCCCTCTAACTAAGGCTCTTTCTCGCTTCCTACTTTCTCCTTTCTTGTTTCATCGAAATGGTGGTGACTCTTTGGTGGAAGCATTCTTGGATGGATTGGCCAAATGTATTAATGTGAAGTCACTGGATGTGGATTGTTTGAGGCTAGATTTGGAATGAGATCTACTAAGTCACATTAACCATTAATACACAAGGGGCTACACATCACCTTGTTCTTGAGACTCCATTCCATTCTCTTCTTTCCATCATTCTTTTTCCATTTTTTACCTCATTGTCAGTTGTATCAATAGTCCATATTTTGGTTGATGCATTGTTGTATTTTTGGTAAACTCTTGTGGTTAAGACTTTAACTCTTGTTTCCAAATGGCATTTCCAGAGCCTACGGACTCTTTAAATGCAAAATTGTCAAGGCATTAAGGGCATGAGCCTGCTTTGGGGAGGACCCACTGGCATTCCTCTTGGGTGCATTAGTTAATTTCTTTCCCTTAAACATTTTCGCAATCAACATTTATTTTTTTTCATTACCATCCCTGACATCCATTTCATCAACATTGCCATTGTTTCTTTTTCTCCGTCTTTCTTATTCCTTATCTTTTTCCATTCTATCACTACTGGAGGTTCACTCTTAGTCATGGGGGTCCTGATCCAATGTTTTCAAGTTCCTCTTAACCCCTACACCTTGGGTAGTTACTGAAACACCGTGAAAATTGCGAGTCGGCCTCAGGCAAAGATTCGCAATTCCAGCAAGAACGCGCATCAGATTGGTTCAGGGACAGGTTTACGCTCTATTACGCACGGCAGTGTAATAAGCGTAATAAGCTTCAAGATGGTCGAAGGCAGAGTTTAGAGAAGCACAACAGGTCAGCACTTTTTCTTGCGGTACATGGATAACTTGTCTTTACGCTCGTTACGCGGCGGTGCGTACCATGGCGTATGTTATCAAGTTGTACATTGCCTACGCTTCATTACGCATAGTTGCGTAGCGAGCGTAAATTATACATTGTTTACGCTCCATCACGCGCAGCTGCATAGCGAGCGTAAACCACGCATTATTTACGCTTCATTACGCGCGGTTGCGTAGCGAGCGTAAGTTGCACACTATCCACGCTTCGTTACGCACGATTGCGTAGTGAGCGTAAAACAATTTTGAGCTTATTGCCTTTACTCCAGATTATGCTCATACACGCAACGCAGCACGAATGAACGTAAAACAGCCTGAATGCAGTCGAAACACGCGCAACGTGTACCTGCTCCTTACACGCACAACACGCAAACGAGC
>MNCI01017913.1:615480-707271 GCA_015680685.1 Gnetum montanum | reverse complement strand
GGTTATAAATGAGGCTCAACACACCGAGTCTCGAATCACCGATCTGGATTCAGTCGAAGAGAAGCGGATTCAGGCTCTTGCTACGATTGAAAGATATCAGGACAAACAGCGCCAGAAACATCGCCACAACCTCCAACAGTGCCCGATCAAGAAGGGAGATCTTGTTCACAAGGCCGTGCGTGAACCAGTAGGCAAGTTCTCTGCAAACTGGGAAGGCCCTTTCTTGGTGATCGACGCATATGGCAACGGCGCGTTCAAATTAGCAAACGTCAACGACAATGAATTAGCAAACCCTGTAAATCACGTCTACTTGAAGCGGTATTTCATCTAGCAGCATCCACGGTGTCAACAGCAGGTATGGCAGTACGCGTCCGCTACGACGTAAAACTGGCATTGCACGTCCGCTACGACGTAAAACTGGCACTGATCGTCCGCTACGACGTAAAAATGGCATGCTCTACACGCGTCCGCCACGACGCTAAACTGGCAGGTCATAGCTGTCCGCTACGACGCAAAACTGGTGGTCTTGTACAGGTCAGCCAAGATGGAAAACTGGCATCTTTTGCACGTGTCCGCCACGACGCTAAACTGGCATAGGTAAATAGCCGTCTGCTGAGACGTAAAACCAGCGCAGATTTGTCCCTGGGTCATGACATAAAACTGACATCCACAGCACGGTCTGCTGAGACCATAAACCGGCCTTACCACCGTTTGCTACGACGTAAAACTAGCGCCTCTCGGTCTGCCCGGACTTTAAACTGGGACCATGGTCTGCTGAGACTTAAAACCAGTAACGGCAGTCTACCAGGACTTGAAACTGGGATGTACAGACCGCTACCATGTTCAAGCGAGCGTGATCTTTCTTGTACAGCTCCACAGCAGACGGGGTGGGATACTGAAACAGTACCAGCATCGCCACCCCACTGGCATCCTACTGATTCCTCGGTTAAGCAAAGAGGCATCTTACTGATCCCTCAGAGATGCCGCCACCGCACCCGTCGTAGTGGTGGTACCTCTGGGAGTTTAGCTTCGCCAGTCGGAGCCCCGACGAAATCCTGGGCGGTTATGGCCCCAAGGATCTCTGCCAATCATCGCTATCGGACGCCGGCCTCGCAGATTCATCTGGCCGGTTCCTGGTGCAGCCAGCAAGCTGCACTGTGTCTGATGCCTTTTGGCGAAGATATGCAGCGCCGAATCATCAGGATTGGCGACTCCGCCCGCGTGCTCCGGCCTCTTCCTTACAGCTCATTGGCTCTATCTAACATTAGACAGCTTTGGTTTCAAGCACCTCGCCTCTTGTTCATGAGCAATGGTGTCCTCCGCTTTCTTTTGTGGTTGCAGGTTACTTGCCTTGGAGGATGTCGTCCAAAGGTGCGTCCACCTGAGCGGTCAAGTACAACAGCGTGTTGAAATGGCTGCTCAGGTTTGCCCGACCACTCAGCTTTGCACATCTATACCTCGCACAATTCTACCCTTAACTCTTGCTTCCTTCCTCCCCACCACCCAATTCCCATACGCACCGTCTACATACGCAAGTATTCATTTTCCACACACGCTAGCAGAGATATCGCAGAATGTGATGCACACCGCTCCTTTTGCACGCATTCCTGCTACAATTTGTAACAGAGACATCTCAGATTGACGCGCTACGCTCGTCTGAAAGCATTACTGTTGACATGAATAAACGTACATTTCGCATCTTCCCCGAACCGGTTTCCAGTTACATCCCTTTATCTCCTGTACCCGTCAGTCTTCCTCTTTCACGTGGACAGAGCAATGCTTGCGTAGCCATGGATAAACGCTGTCCTTACTTCTACCAATCCGGTGTTTCGCATTCTTTGTCGACGTCCTTCGGGCACGCCCTCTAACCGTCAACAAAGAGGGGCCATTGAAACACCGTGAAAATTGCGAGTCGGCCTCAGGCAAAGATTCGCAATTCCAGCAAGAACGCGCATCAGATTGGTTCAGGGACAGGTTTACGCTCTATTACGCACGGCAGCGTAATAAGCGTAATAAGCTTCAAGATGGTCGAAGGCAGAGTTTAGAGAAGCACAACAGGTCGACACTTTTTCTTGCGGTACATGGATAACTTGTCTTTACGCTCGTTACGCGGCGGTGCGTACGATGGCGTATGTTATCAAGTTGTACATTGCCTACGCTTCATTACGCGTAGTTGCGTAGCGAGCGTAAATTATACATTGTTTACGTTCCATCACGCGTAGCTGCGTAGCGAGCGTAAACCACACATTATTTACGCTTCATTACGCGCGGCTGCGTAGCGAGCATAAGTTGCACACTATCCACGCTTCGTTACGCACGGTTGCGTAGTGAGCGTAAAACAATTTTGAGCTTATTGCCTTTACTCCAGATTACGCTCATACACGCAACGCAGCGCGAATGAACGTAAAACAGCCTGAATGCAGTCGAAACACGCGCAACGTGTACCTGCTCCTTACACGCACAACACGCAAACGAGCATGTTGTGCGTAGTCACAGTTTGACTTAAAATGACTAAGCCAAAGGGAACCGAAGCATCCAGGACCCACGTCAGCAGGGTTGCACCCTTTTTCACGGAGGCGTCGCAACCTATAAATACCCCAGTTGACAAAGATACAGGGGTTGGCAAAAACAGGGAAGCCGAGGCATATTTCTGAGCACTAGAGCACTTAGCACTTTGGAGTAGAAATACAGAGAACAGTGCTTTGGCAATCATTGGCATCATCACCTTACAGCTGAAATAGAGTACAGTTCGTCTTGAGCACCGGTGACAGGAGTAATCGTTCTGCTGAAAAGACTCTATCAATCAGAAACAATTGATCGGTAGACGTCAAAGCTTGGCCTGCCTTGCACCTCAGCTTTAGCCCACAAGGTAGATCGAACTTCTGTTTAGACCGTTTTTGCTTGTTCATTTGTGCCTGTTTCACATCTTGTAATCGGGGATTCCCCAGTGCAATTTTTTCATACGAAATATACACTTTTAAGTCAGAGCGTAGATCTTGAAGCTACGTGCTTCTCTTACGCCAGCCTCTGTTCATCGTGTTTAGCATTATCTTTGTCGCAATCCATTTACATCGCTTTCTCCTCGCTTTACGATGCCTCGAATCAAATCGTGTTCTTTTACGCACGTTACATTGTTTTACTGACCCGTAAGTCCCTGTCTGATCGACAAGACCGTTCAGGGCGCCGTGGATTCGTTTCTCCAGCATAGCCCTCACGCGGATCCGTGGCTAAAACTGTGTGCACCAGAAACTCGGTCGACATTTCCAANAGCCCTCACGCGGATCCGTGGCTAAAACTGTGTGCACCAGAAACTCAGTCGGCATTTCCAGCTGCCGACGTTTTCTGCCGCTACAGTTACTAGTATTATATCTCCAGATTCGCATTAGCCATATCACAACTCAGCCAATGGACCTTACATTGAGGCAAGGTATACACTGCATTGTGATTCATTTACCCTTGCTAATATAAGACTGTGTTGTATGTGCATATGGCAATTATACACCAATGAATTGGATCTGGAGGAAGCACTTGGAATGGACTGGTGCTGGAGTAGTTATGCAAGGAACGAGACTGATGGCACACTTATGGATGGACAATGAAAAGTGCAATCTTGGCGTCGACAACAATAGACTTCTTTTCTCTCTCTCTTCTCTCTTCTCTCTCAGCTTCCAAATAAGGCTGGATGTCAAATGTGTATAGTGTTCACTCTTATTGTCATGAACACTAATTTTGTCATGTATTGTAATGATGATCCGTTCATATGTCACCCCATTCACCATTAGTGTCATTCAAGTCAATAATCTCATACCTTCCCAATATTTTGTAAGGAACTTGAGGATGAGTTTTCATTTAGTCATGGGGGTATGATGAGCCATAATATCGCGTACACGATATCACATCCTCGATATCACGTTTGCCCCTACGATATCACGTATGCAATATCGCAGCCCGCCACAACATCTATAAATAAGAGGTGGCTTTCCCTGTTTTAGGCATCTAGATTTAGACCCTTAGCCAAACAATAGTAATTTTACCATTCCAGAGTTAGAATAATTTCCATGTGCCCGCAGTAGGAGTCTCAAAGTGAACAGATCTTTATTCGAGCAAATTGTACCTTAGCACACATTTGTGTACGGAAATAAAGACAAACTTTCTGATAAACCTTGTAGTATATGAACTAAGCTAAATAGGATTTAATTATTGTTAAATGTTTAAATGCTTTCCTAGATAATCAATCTCTCTCAACCCTTGACTCTCTTAGTTAAGTGCATTTAGTACGACTACTTCGAGCACATGTGTAACGCTTGGTAACCTAGTAACGACTAGCGTTTGGTAATCCCAGCAGCGTTGCACTGGTTCAAGGTGTGTGCAGCAAATGGGAACGAATACTGGTGCTAGGACAATTAGAACTTAGTTAGTGAATAGTTGATGAAAGTTAGTCACCTAGTTCTCTTCACCTTCCCCTATTAGCATAAGACATTAAAAAGATAAAAGATATAAAAATCATATACCTCAAGCTTACTTAACCATACAACCATGACAATACAAGTAAGTTTGGGAAGACAATGATTGATTAACCTTAAGTGTTCCATTAAGGCATGTAAGCACTTAGTCCTTGGAGTTCGACCGAATCGCGCGTGAGATGCTCGTATTCGTATGGTTGAGTGTAGGGGTACCTCGCCACTCATCATATTCTATATGATAAAATAATACTAATAAAACTAAAGGAAGAATTTTACAGGATAGTAATCATGACTGTTATCTTATATGGCGTTGAATGTTAGGTGGTATAAAAAAGACATAAATAACAAATTAGTATAAATGAAAATCCTTAAATGGATGTTGAATATTACCAAAAGAAATAGTCTACATAATACAAATATTAGATAAAGACTTGGAGTGACTTCTATTTCAAATAAGTTATAGAAATGACAACTTAGATGGTTTAGACATGTACAAAGAAGATCAGACAATAAGCCTATAAAAAAATATTACTAAATCACTATTCCAAGAAAGCCATTAAAAGGAAGATCAAAAACCATATGGGAGAAAACCATTAAAGATTATTTGAATAAATTGTAAATAAAAAAAATCTAGCTCTTTATAAAGTTGAATGGTAAAAAGAACTCATGTAGCCAACCCTATTTTGTTAGGACAAAGTTAGGATGATGATGATGAACTATGCAACCTACATTGCTATAAGGATATGTAGCATAGGATCTAAATATTCATAAAAAATATTAAAAAGAAAATTGAAAAACTCCAAATTAGTGCTTTCCAGATAAACTAAAAGTCAAAGCACATGTTCCATATGTAATAATCTTACTAGAAGCCAATATGTTATAATTGATAACAATGGGTTGTTAGCCTGATGCTAAGACACTTGATTTGAAAGCTTTAGGTGTTGGGTTAGATTCTGAGGCACAATGCTAAATTATATAAAGTTCTAATTTGACTATATATCCTGGGGTGTACCTATGTTTCACTTATTTCAAGTTCCAACATCCTCCAATATGTTGTAATTGGAATATGAGGGGGATGTTAAACCTCAAAATATATTAATAATAGCAAAGAAAATTCAAAGTATATTATAACCTTGATAGTGAGTAGACATCATTGAAATATATATATATGGAAAGAAAAAAATTTTCAATTTTAGGACTATCTACTTAGGTCAACAACTTAATAATGAATACATTGAAAGAATAAGTAAAGAAAATTAATTCTTAGTAGGGAGGGAGGTCCAAGTCTTAACAAAATTTACAATACTTTTCAACATCTATGATTAAACTTAAAATAACAAAAGGATTCAAGATAGAAGGTTGTGGCTTAATATCAATAATTATATCAAAGCAAGCAAATCGCACCACTTGTGGAAGATCTTCACCTCCTCACTTATTATTGATCTTATGGCAAGAATCTTTACTATCAAACTCTAACTTTCTTATTAACACTAGTTTTAACCATCAAGTTAATATTATTCTTATTAGACAAGGAAAAATTTATCTTATAAGCTATTTGTCTAGGCTACTAAATACTTTCTCTAGTACTAGTAAAAATATGCATAGATGCTTCTATTTTCTTTGGATTTTTTATGACCATTGGATCATTCTTATTGTTGACATTAACTTGATTTTTCATATCTTCAACTTTAATACATTTTTTCTTTTCTTCAAAATCTTTTTTCTTGAGCAAAAAAAGATAAGCATTAAATAAATGTCCTTCACAATGGCAAAAGTTACAAGAATTAAGATGATTATAATATGTAATTAGATGAATATAACTCTTTTCTCCTACTTGTAATACTAATTTCTTTTTACAATTGAAAAGGGTTATTTTCAACCAAAAAAAACATCTATAAAAACCAAAAGGTGTAGAAATAGACTTCATATACCTAATGGGATTGAGAATACTAATAATTTCGTACTGAAATTTTTGAACAAGGATTGGAAGATTATATAACTTAACAAAACATAGAACTTTATTATATTCTTTAGATTGGACATTAAAATCTAGAGCCAACTTATGAATGATCAACACTACATGTTTATGTATAAACGATCTTATTTCTAAAGAAGTCAAATCTTTTAGAGAAAAATTGAAAAGAGAAAAATCAAATTTGTTGAAAAAAAAATATTTGCTAAAGAAACATACATAATTGGAATGTGAGACATGTATAAGTTCTTAACATTATAATTGAATAATAAAAATAATAAAAATATCTCAAAGATATTAGGAAAGATCATATAAAAGTCTAACGATAATATCTAAAAATGAAATTTAATTTTACTTATGTTCACTGAGATCCCTTGGATTTGTTGGACCAATTTTAGAGTTTCTTTTATAGGTTTTTTTATAAAATTTATTAACTCAGTGTTACCAAGTTGAATTGAATATGTGACTTAAGCTTACCAAGCCATGTCTCTTACCACTAATGTAAGAGCTCATCGTTATCATGAAGCAAATTATGGTTACAAAAATAAGATATTGAAAATGTTGATATTATAATGCATTTATAATAGGCTCATAAAATTGTTATCTAATAAAAGGTGGCTCAAGTAGTTAGCCTATTGTTTGACAAGGATTTGTGTGCAAGAGGTTGCCCATTCAAGTCACACTTGAGGTATGTATCCTTATGTTCTATGTAAGTTTGAAGAAAGTATCTTGTTCACTATATATCTATGCTATATTTACTAGAAATACATATAATTTGGAAATTGAAAATTGGAAATTTTTATTACGTATAAAAAATCACAAAAGAACTGTTGGACTATTACAAAGTCTTAACACATTTTTTAAGGAAGTTAAAAACATAATTAATGTAATGCCCAACATAGATAGGGTCAATTTGAAAGAAAACAATCAAAAAGTTATAATTAATATTATAATTCATTTATATGTGAGTTAAAGATGGATAAAATAAAAAAGATATGTTTTTTATCCTCCACGCTTTGTTGCACAATCTATAAATACACTCTTTTCTATGTAAATTGATATAATGATCTATCTCAACAAGGAGATGATGAGAGCTTGTTCTTGCTTTAGGAATTTGATTTCTTAAATAAATATGAGTATTTATAATAGATACTTTTGGTTACTAGATAACAAACCTCCTTTAATAGAATATAAATAGAAATATTTTTTTCCTGATGTGTTCAACCAAACATTAGTTAAGAATTTTTCTTTTATAATCTTCCTGAAGAGTTTTTTAATTAAAGGAAAATCCTCTATTACAATATTTCATGATTGAAGCCATACCTTTCATTGATGCAACCATCTATTTCTTAAGTAGTATTCATAATCTCATCATCATCATCATTATCCTAGTTGATGAAGTGCGTCTCTTTGGTTGCATCAATGGGATCCCATCAATGCGAGCCCGTCAACACGATCCAGTTGAAGCCAGCCCATTGATGTGATCTCGTTGACACATGGTCTGACACATTGATGCGTATGTGTCAACACAATGTTTATTGTCACCTATATAAATGCACAAGCTAGCCACATTTATGACATTCGTAAGTTAGAGTGCAGCGAAGCTCTTGGAGTTTTTCTTCCTAATAATTAGAATATTTTTCTAAGTGCCTGTAGTTGGAGTGAGAAGTATATAAATCTTTGTTCAAACATTGATGTACCTAAGCACTTCAATGTGACAAGCAATAAAGATGAGCTTTCTTCATAAACCTTGCAGCATTTGGAATAGCTTAATATTTTACTTAATGCATTTATTATTCATGCATTTTACTTCAATGAATTCTATTTAAAATAATTAATATAAATTAAATAGCCATTAATTAAAGCACATAAGTATGAACACTTTGAGCATACATCTAACACTTAGTAATCCCAGTAGCACTTAATGCTTGGTAATCTAATAGCATTATATNGTAATCCCAGTAGCACTTAATGCTTGGTAATCTAATAGCATTATATATGTTCAAGATGTGTACAGAAAGTGGGAACACATGCTTATGTTAGGAGTAGTTAGACATCAGTTAATTATTAGATCAAATAGTTAGTTAAACATTAAAATTTATTTATTATTTATTCTTTAGCGAATTAATTCCTAAAAGATAAAATGATAAAAATCATAGGCTTCAATTACACTTAACCATACACTTTTCACAAGTATGACTGCGAAGACAATGATTGTCATGATTAGATTCACCTCCTAGAGCTAGTGTACTTAGAAATCTAAAGTCCTTGGAATTCAATCAAATCACTTGTGAATGCTAGTAATTTGTATGATTGGGCATAGGATATACTTGTTGCTCATCATTGGCACTGTTGCTAAGGACTTCAGCTAGTTTCATGCACTATCTATGACCTAGTGAAAAATCATTCAACATTATTAGATTAAACCTTAAAGTCACAATCATTCTAACACTAATAAAAATTGTAAAAAAATACTATTAATTTTCTTCTAATTCAAAATTTCTTCTTCTCACAGGGATGATTCTCCGCCAAAATTTGAGCACACATCCAATCCAAGAAATGAACGATCAAACTATCTAGTGCCCCAATAATGTCAAGTGGTATATACTCATCTTGATGAGTATGTGCTCAATTTCACCTTCATCCTACATCAAGATGATCAAATGTTGTGGAGAGATATGGAGGAAAACATTGTGTTGCTACCTAATCGATCAATTCCTACGATGCTCCAACAAACTCTTATGAGGTTGGGCATCCATGGGATACATGCTAAATACGTTATGTAGGATCATGATTCTAAGGATTACCATTCCATTGAAGCACAATGTAAAATCAATTAACAGTAGGAGAAATGCTATGAAGTTGCAAAGGGAAAACGGTTCAATAATCCCTTGTTCCTGCTAGGTCAAAAAGACAATGAAGATCCCTTCTCTAGGAGTTCTCATTTCACTAACTCTCCTCCCCTTGGTTTAGATGAAGGAGGATTGAACTAGAATTTACAGTCCACTGTAAATAGTTTTGGTTCAGGTAAAAATGGGTCCAATGATCATGGGGGATCCAAATATGGGAGTCATGGCAGGGGCAAGGACAGGCATCACAATGATGATCATGGCCATGATCATTGAAGAGGGGGTGGTAGGCACCATGGTGGTAGTCCCCCTTGCTCTTCACCTTCGTCATCCTCTTCTTCCTCCTATAGCTTTGACCGAAGCTATAGAGGATGTCATCATGATGGAGGTGACCAGTAAGATAGAGATGATCATGATCATAAAGCCCAGCAAAATGATCAAGATCGGGGATGTGGGCATTCAAGGAAGTTCCACCATTATGAGAGAACAGAGAGCATAGGGCATCATAGGCATCACAGCCATCATAAAGGCCATGACTATGATGAGCCTTTGCTTGCTACTCGAAACATGTTGAACATCACAAAGGTAGTTAGAATTCTAACAAGGCATGTGAAAGATAGCTAAATAAAGTGGTTGGATATGTACAACATCCTCGAATTTGAAGGGGGATACAACTTAGATCTATATAACCATCTACAAGCCTTTCACAATGCTTGTGCCTTACAGAACATAGAGAATGAATGATAAAAACTTAGACTATTCCTAAGGACACTCATAAAACAAGCTACAAGTTGGTACTAGTCTTTAGAGCTAGAATTAATCCATAGATGTAGTATGATGCTTGAGTTATTTAATGACAAATATCAAATGTACTCTAGAATGTCCAACTTGAGAAAGTAAATATAAGGTTGGTGACAAGGAACACATGAGCCCTTGGACATAGCCATGGATAGGTACTATTCCCTTTTGCACTAATTTCTTGGCCATGGTTATTCTGAAAGGAAGTAGCTTCACCATATCATAGATGGAATCCAATAAAAAAAAAGAAGAATTATTTGGGTCTATGCCCAAGGGAGATTGTCAGAACTTAGAGCCCATTAGATCCAAGGCTCATTGAGTAGGTTGTTAAAGCAGAAGGAGAGCTTACAAAAATAGAAAGTGTAGAGGAGTACAACTAGGACCCTTCCATCAGAAAAAGAAAAGTCTGATTTGTTGATAATAAGAAGAAGGCACCACTTAATGAGGTGGTGCAACAAAAGACCTTACCAATTTAGAAATCTATCTCTAAAATTTTGACTAAGGTAGATAAAATGTGGAACTCTTTGGATGAAAAGTTCCAAATAGCTCTAAAGATAGTAGAGGCATCCAAAAAACAAAGTAGTAATTGTGATCCTAGAAGAAGGAAGGAAGTAAAACGTGCCCACCAAAGGGGTAAGGACAAGGCTACTATAGTAGAAGAGGTTGTGGAATCCAAATCAAATGATGATGATGGGTGTGACATCTACCAAAATGAACATTCTAAGGGATGTTTTTCTATTATATCACACTTGCAAGAATTTGGGGTGTACACTCTAAATCCTAGACTAGCCAAAAGGTAAGCATCCAAAAGATTGAGTTATCCTCAAGGCAATCCATGGCAATTCCACCACAACAAGCCTATTATCCAAGTGGATCTCCACCACAACCATTTGAGCAGTATCATTAGTGAGAACATCCATAATCATGGGGGATGCCACCACCAAGGCAATAGTACCCTTACAGATAGCTTGATCCATATGGTTACTATGTTTAGTAACCCATGTCTCCATGTGACTTTTCCAATTACTCCTTATTCTAGCATCACTACTACCCTCCTGAGTATTATAGAGCTCATTCTCCATCTCCAGGAGAGGAGTCCCCATATCCTTATCATTCTTATCATCCTTCCATGCATGTACCTCCACCCTCAACCCAATTACTACCTACTCCATTTATGCAGGGAAAAATTCTAGCCTAGTTGCAACAATGTAATGCTACTAGGGCTATTAACTTACAATTGGCTTCTTAGCCAAGTGGTTTGAAACCTAGACCGAGAAAAAGACCATTTTTTCAAACCAGCAATGCTACAAAGCCTTCACAGACTCATGCTGTTGATAATCCTACTTCTTTCTCATCCTTTACATCCAATCCATTCGAGTCCCCTTCAAACCAAACACCTCCTAAAGTGCACACTGTCATGCTAACCCATCCAGTAACTAATTTGATAAAGGCTGGCCACCTTCCTAGAAAATGATATGATCCTAGGAATCCCTAAATGTATCTCCAAATCATTGGGAATGAGGCTTGCAAAGCTCTTCTACATTCAGGTTCTAGTGTTAATCTAATTTCTCATGAGATGTACAAAGCCTAAAAGTTGCCTCCACTTAAGAAAAGTAACATTTTCCTTGAGTTAGCAGACCAATCCATCACTATTTCCTTGGGACTGGTGGAGAACATTGTGACTACCATTTATGGATGGTCCTATCTTGCTAACTTCTTAGTAATCTGTGTTAACAATTATAAGGGGGACTTCCTAATCATCATGGAAAGGGCTTGGATAAGTACCATTGATGCATGGTTTAGGAATCAAAGATCTTTTCCTGGATATTTGTAAAGAAAATGCACTTGAAAAGATCAAGAAGAAGAAAGTTCCATGCATCACATATAGTGACACATGGTGCAATTGTGTGCAGAAACTATGGGCCATTAAAAGCACATTAATCACAATATGTAGATAGTGTACAGATGAATCTAAAATTCAAAGGTTCCTATACACAATAGCCACAAAATAGGATGGCATCTAGTGGCTAACAACTGATCTTGAAAGTAGCATAGTTTGCATGAAACCCACTAAGAGCTTAACACGTACCTATGTTGAAGGCATGGATGAACTAGAGCAAGTTCATTGCCAACTCTTTGATGATACTTATTGGGGAGAGTTAGAGACCCCTAAAAATTTTAAATAGAAGCCCTTGAAGTTGAAAACTTTACTTCCTAGCATGGAATATGTATTTCTACAACATTGCAAGCTAGTAATAATCAATGCCAACCTTACTCTTGAACAAAAAGAGATGTTGTTGAAGGTGGTTAACAAATGGCCAACAACCTTTACTTGGCCATATCTTGAACTCGCTAGGATTGATCCTTGGATATGCTAGCATTGCATTTATACTGATCCCTCCATAAAGCTAAAGAGGTAGTCGCAGTGTCGGTTGAACTCCAAGTTGAAGCAAATCATCAAGGAGGAGATTGAACAACTCCTCAAGGTGGGGTTCATTTATTCAATTGTAGATAATAAGTTAGCCCACTTGTGATTATGCTGAAAAAATATGACAAGTGGAGGATCTATATTAACTTCAGGCTATTAAACATGACAACCTACAAAGATTATTTCTCATTACCATTTGTGGACCAGGTGTTGGAGACTATCTCTGGGCATCACTATTACAACTTTTTGGATGGTTATAGTGGCTATAACTAGAATCAAATCACACTGAAGGATTAGGCCAAAATTACATTTACAAGTCCATGGAGGACTTTTGCATACAAAAAGATGCCTTTTGGTCTATACAATGCCCCTGCAACCTTCCAAAGCCTTGTCCTTAGCATTTTTCAACAACAAATTGGTAGTGGGGCGACTTCTCCACCTATGGCACTAAATTTGAGCAAGCCCTGGACCACCTTGAGCAAGTGCTTGAAAGATGTATGAAGACCAATCTTTGGCTCAATTAGCAAAAGAGCCATCTGATGGTCTATGAGGACATTGTGTTGGGACATAGAATCTCACAAGCAAGGATTGAGGTGGATTTTGAAAAGATTAGGGTCATCCAAGGAATAACCCATTAGTTCAAAATTATTAAAGATGTCCAGTCATTCCTTGGTCACACTAGCTACTACTAGTGATTCATAGAAAATTTTTCTAAGATCACCAAACTATTGGTGGAGTTGACAAAGAAAGATGCTCCATTCATATGGACCGAGGAATGTGAGAAGGCATTCCAACAACTCAAAGAAAAGCTTGTAAAAACTCCAATTCTACGAGCACTTGATTGGTCTTGACCATTTCACATCATGATAGATGCATTGAACTATGCCTTGGGAGCCACACTTACATAGTTGGATAATTAGAAACATTCATACTACATCCATTGCACAAGCTGAAACATTGTGGGTGCACAACTCACCTACACCATGATGAAGAAAGAATTCATGGCATTGGTGTATGCCTTGAATAAATTCAAGCACTATGTGCTTGGGTATAAGAAGTTCGTGCACATAGACCACAATGTAATTTGTTTCTTGATGAACAAACTGATAGTAAGTCCCCATGTCATATGGTGGCTTTTGATCTTGTAGTAATTCGATCTTACAATGGCATATCAAAAGGGAATTGAGAACATGATCGTTGACCACTTGTCTTGGTTATGAAGGGACAACAAAGAGGAGGAGAGCAAACTCTCTAATCAATTGCCTAATGAACTCCTCTTTGCTAATGCTATAAATGAAGAAGTGTCCATTGAACCAAATTGGTACGATGGCATCCTCACTTATCTTCTTACTCAAGAGATGCCATAAGAGCTAGACCACAGGAAGAAACAGTAGTTTCTTCATCAACCCAAACGCTTCATGCAGATCAATGGACATCTTTACAACATATGCACCAATGGCCTAGTTCATTTGTGTGTTCCTAATGCTGATCAACTACATGTCATCCAAGACACTCATGAGGGCACTTGTGGAGGCCACTATGTAGGGAGACACATGATCATTAAGATCCCAATGGCAGAGTATTATTGGCCAACAATCTTCAAGGACATTAACAACTTTGTTCACTCTTGTGAACACTGTCAACATGATGGTGGGATGACCACTCAAATGGAGGATTCTTAGTAGTGGATCTAACCATTAGAATCCTTCAACATATTGGGCATTAACTTCATGGATCCCATCACACCCATGTTGAACAAAAAGACATCCATAATATTAACTATTGTACAAAATGGGCAAAAGTAGTAGCCATCACCAACTATACATCTTCTACTACTACATGATTTATACAACAAAATGTTGTAAGCAAGTTTGAAGTGCCACGTGCACTAATTTATGATAACAGTACTCACTTTACAAGCATGATCTTTTAAAAGCTCATGCAACACTTGGAGGTTGTGAGGATCATTGAACTTAGAAGCGGGATGAATAAGTTTCCCAAATTAAAACTTAAATAAACAAAGTGCACACACTAAATTTAACATGATTCCCCAACTTGGGTAGTCCACACTCGAAGGGTAGATTACTAGCACACCTCCAAACTTTATTGCTCTTAAAATATGATTGAAGGAATCACACCCTATATATTCATCAAGTCCCACTCCAGAGTGTTGTACCGTAGTACTAATCACTCAACCCTACAAGGTTCCATCAAGCTTGGAAATGTGGTTTTAAGGCTTCCACAACTTTTACAATCTTGAGCTCCACACTAAAGTGTTATACCATGGCACCAACAACTCAATCCTACAAGATCCCAACAAGCTCAAGCACATCAAGCCTGTAGGTCAACAAGAATAAGAATTACAACAAATAATTACAACTCAATTTGCTAATCCTTGCATAGTTAGGTACAACACACTTTACAAAGCCAAAATGACTAGACAACAAGGAGCAATAGAGAATTCAATGATTACAAATAATTGTACAATAAATACAATAAGGATTGCACTTTTCCCAATGCACATCAAGTCTTCTTATAGCTACTATGTTGCTAAATCCTTTTTGAAACTCATGCAATGACTAGCTAACGAACATTGACAGTCATAGGAGATATCTTTCTTGTGTTTGAGACATCTCTCTAAATTTTCCTTAATTCTGGAAAGACATCTTTGTTTCCTAAAAGACATATTTTTGAAGTCTCTACTTTAGAAGACATCTTTGTCTTATGGAAGACATCTTTCTAGACTTGGTCTGCAATTTGTAAAGACATCTTTGCCTTGTGAAAGATGTCTTTGTCTAAGAAAGACATCTTACTATTTCTGAAGATGTTTTTGTCTAAGTTCTCTCCAAATTTGCCAAGACATCTATTGCTTCCTAGAGACATCCTTCTTCATCTTTCCAAGATGTTTACTATGTCCCAAAGATTTCTTTCCTCATCTTCCTTTACATGATGAATCCTTCTCCAAAAACTTGCTTAATCCAAGTTCTTGTCCTACAAGCACAACAATCACATAGACATGCAAACAAACTTGTTTTTCATTTTTCTTAATATTTTTACATACCAAAACCAAAAGGTCCACAAGTTGAACATAAATTAACAACACCTTACCATCCCCAAGCCAACGATTAAGCTAAGGTATCAAATAGGGAGCTCACTAAGATCTTAACTAGAACAATTAGCAAATAGAGAAGAGATTGGATCACCAAACTTAATGATGCCCTTTGGGCATACCACTCAACATTGAAACTCCCTATAGGTTATTCTCCCTATGAGCTACTAGACGGGAAATTGCCAACTCTTTCTATTCAATCCGAGCTTCATATACTTTCAACATCTTATGACCTTGATCTTGACCTAAGCCTAGCATAGAAAGAAAGACTTATCAACCTTAATGTGCTAGATGAGAATAGATTGGTAGCCCTATTTAGGAATGAATTGCACAAGGCATTCAAAAAAAAACACCTTGATCTCAAAATAAGGAAAGTAAAATTTCAACCCAGAGACAAGGTCCTTTACTAGAATCCCACATATGTCCCTCAAAAGACTAAGTTCCAAACGTGGTGGGAAGGGCCTTATATCATTTATGAAACCTTTTCTTTTAGGACCATGTTGATCTAAAAACTAGAAAGTCCAAGTAAAAAGTAATTAGTCAACATGCGTAAAGTAAAACCTTTCCATGAGCCCAAGTAAGCTAGTGTAAGCAACACCTCATGAGATGGACAACCTCGCTCAATCTTTTAGATCTCCTCCTCTCAACTCAGTCATCGGGGAGATGGCCATCTATGCTAATTATATAAGTGGCTTCTCAATTTTTAAATTTTTTGTTTTACACTCTCTTTGTTTTACACTTTTCTTGTTTTTTCCCATTTTTTATTTTACAACATCATTAATACATTTTATCTTTCTTCAATATTTTATAATTTCTTTTATATTTTACTTTATTTTGGTGTGTTCTCTTATTGTTTTTCTAATAAATTTCTTTGTTGCAAGTAGGATGTAATGATGTTGTAGTTGTTGCTAATGGTGGTTTGTACTTAATGTTTTTTATTCTAATGTCTAGTTTTAGCTTTGAATTTTGGTATTGATAACTAAGACATGGTTTTTTTTTCATAGAACAAGTAGTGAATCCACATCATCCACCCATCCATAAAATTCTATGGTCTTTCTTGTTTTGGAAATATGAGGTCCCTTTTTCACTAATAAAACTTTAATGGGTTGTGATCTTGGTAGTTCCCAAACTTGGGAAAGATTAAAAGGATTGAAAAGGGTGTGACTTCAAGGGGATTCAATGCTCTTTGTACCTTTCTATTCACTTGAATGCATGAGTGTTTTTCATGGATTTCTTACCATTTAGTTGTTGACCAATAACAAGAAGTGAATAAGTCTTTACATGGTGTGGTTCCCATCCAAAAATCCATAAAAACCTAAAACTTAAAAAAAAAAAGGGAATTCAAAGCACACCACTTAGACAAAATAATAGGTGACAAGCACTAATTACGGGACTAGAAAGACATGTTAGCCATGCCTGAAGGTCCCCTCTAACTAAGGTCCCTTCTCACTTCCTGCTTCTCTTTTCTTCTCAATAAGGAATGGTGATTGATTTGTGGGAGCATTCTTGTATTTTAAGGGGGTGGACTAGTCTTAGAGTGTTAATGCGAAGTCACTCAAAGTGGTCAGTTTTGATCTAGACTAAGGATGGACTTTAGTAGATCATTTAATTACAAAATCCACAAGGAACTTCATGTGACCATAATTAGGATTTCCATTCCATCTTCTCTCTCATCCACAAATGCTTTTCATTGTTTACCTCTTTGCTTGTTATTCATGTTTTATTCAATGTCTTAGTTTGATATGTTGAAATTCTTAGGTAGATTCTTTTGAATTAGGTCCTTAACTTTTTATAACCATTAATCATCTGTGGGACCCACATACTCCTTGGTTTAAGGATATGCAAGGGCAAAAGGGCATGAGCCTACTATGGGAAGGACCCACTGGCTGGCATATCTCTTGGTTAGGCTAGTTTAGTTCCTTATCCTTAGACATTTTTGCAATCGAATCTTTTGCATTCCCCATCGGTTGCATGTAGTTTGCGCTCCTTTGTGGCATTTCTTCATTATTCTCCAATCAAACACTCCTTCTTTATGGACTATCAAACCCTCTTCATGCATTTCATCATGTTCTAGGCTTCTTAGGCTTTCATAAGACTCCAATTCAATGCAAGAACTCCTTGTTTTTATTATTTTTTCCAAAGTCAAACTTTGGTCAATAGTTGCATCAATGGGATCCTGTCGATGTAGCGGACCACGTTGACGCAATCCAATCAACAAGATCTTGTCGATGCATGAGAAAAATAGTATAAATATAGTGCAATACTTAGAAATTTTTTGTCATTTTACTTCAAACACTAAGGGATTTTTTCCATTTTTTAAAGCCCAAGCACACTCCAAAGCTTGTAACTTTCAAACCACTTGTCCAATTTCTATCATTTTTCAATCCTCTAGCTACCGGAGGTATGCTCTTTTTCATGGAGGTATGTTTGTTGATGCATGGTCTGACACGTTGATGTGTATGTGTCGATGCAGTGTTTGTTGGCACCTATATAAATACATACGCCTACCATATTTACGGCATTCGTAAGTTAGGTTGTAGCAAAGCTCTTGTAGTTTTTCTTCCCAACAATTAGAATATTTATCTAAGTGCTCATAGGAGAAGTTAGAAGTGTATGGATCTTTGTTTAAACATTGATGTACCTAAGTACTTTAATGTGATCGACAATAAAGATGAGCTTTCTTCATAAACCTTGCAACATTTGGAATAACATAATATTTTACTTAATGCATTTATTATTCATGCATTTTACTTTAATGAATTCTAGTTAAAGTAATTAATATAGATTAGATAGCCATTAATTAAAGCACATAAGTACGACCACTTTGAACATACATCTAACGCTTGGTAATGCCAATAGCACTTAACGCTTGGTAACCTAGTAGCATTATACATGTTTAGGATGTGTACAGAAAGTGGGAATAGATGCTTATGTTAGAAATAGTTAGACATTAGTTAATTCTTAGATCAAATAATTAGTTGAACATTAAAATTTCTTTATTCTTTATTCTTTAAAGGCTTAATTCATAAAAGATAAAATGATAAAAATCATATGCCTCAATTACACTTGACCATACACTTGCACATCACAAGTGTGACTGAGAAGACAATGATTGCCACGATTAGACTCGCCTCCTAGAGCCAATGTACTTAGGAACCTAAAGTCCTTGGAATTCAACCAGAATACTTATGAACACTAGTGAATTGTATGGTTGGGAGTAGGGTATACTCGTTGCTCATAACTAGCCTTGTCCTAACAAACTGGGGTCAACTAGATAAGTGTTTTTTTTTGTCATTCACCTCTATGAAGAGCTATATCTTTGTTTATTTGCAATTTCTTCAAATCATCTTCAATCATTTATTTTCCATGTTTTTTTTTGTCTTTTTTTGGTGGCTTTCTTGAAATAGTAATGTAGTAACTTTTATTTATAGACTCATTATCTTATCTTCCTTTCACATATCCAAACCATCTAAGTTGCTATTCTTGTAGCTTATTAGAAATAGAAGCCACTCAAGTCTTCATTTGATGTTTATATCATGTAGTTTATCGCTTTTAGTAACATTTAACATCCATTGAAACATTTAGATTTCTACCACATTGATTTATTATTCATGCCTCTTTTGTATTGTCTAACATTCCATACTATATAAGATAATAGGCTTGATTGCTATCCCATAAAATTTCCCCTTAAATTTTATTGGCATTCTTTTATCACATAGAACATCACTAGCCTGTCTTCGTTTTGACCACCTTGCCTTAATTTCTATTTCTTATAATTTTATCAATTTCACCATCTAATTGGATAATTAATCCTAAATAGTGGAACTATTGGCAGTGAGGGACTTTTTTTTACCTTGAATTGTTACTTCTATTTCAGCATTGTTTATGTTGTTATTAAAATTGCATTCCATATATTCCATCTTACTTTTGCTAATTTTTAAGTCTTTCGATGCTAGAGCATGTCTTCACTTCTCTAGCTTATAAGTAATATTTTCTAAAGTTGTATTCACCAACATAATTTCATTTGTATTTTCTTTGTTAATTCATTAATAATAATGATAAATAAGTATGCACTAAGCGTAGACCCTTGATGTAGACCTATTGTGACTGAAAAATCAAATGTTGTTTTACAAGTTATTCTAAATTTAGTGGTAGCTCCTTCATAGATGTCTTGAATTACTTTAATATATTTATTAAGGATTATTTTCCTTTGTGAGACCCACCAAATAATATCTCTAAGTACTCTATCATATGCTTTTTCTAAGTCAATGAAGATCATGTGTAGATTTTTTCTATGTTTTTTTGAATTTCTTTATCAAATTATTGTATAAAGAAATAACCTCTATAGTAGATCTTTTTGATAAAAATCCTAATTAATTTTCTAACATTGTTGATTCAAGTTTAAGACACTACTCTATGACTCTCTTCCAAAGTTGCATAGTGTAGCTTATTAGCTTGATCAAAGGGCTTCAACTTTAAGAGGAAGCAAATCAGATTCTAACTAGTGCATAAAGACCATCATTTAGAGTGATCCTAAGGTGCTCATTTCTCAAGTCAAAGACTTGCATTCGAGCTTGGATGCAACCACTCAAGGAGGTTAGGCTTTTGCTAATCTACCAACATGTATTTTTAAATTATTACAAAATAAATTTCTTTTAAAAAAAATTGCAATCTTAAATAAAACTTTGCATGAGTTTTTGAACTAGCGCTAAAATATCAAACACATCTACTCCATTAAAGTAGTTAAACTTCATTTTCAATTGCACTTTTCCATGCAATTATACAAAGGAGCTATACTGTTAAACACAGAAATCCACTTCTAAAATGAAAAATGTAATGCTCATCCACATCATGGATGGCATTGCAGTATTGACAAGCATGTGATTGAAGAGAATTCCATTTCACAAAGACATTAAGCATTGGTTCATTGCAAGCATAACAAGATGATGTTTTAGCTTCTCCTCCTTTGAATGAATCCAATAAAGGCATTGCCTTTGATGATGGGGAAGGGCTATGATGCCTTGAAATGTAAATAGGAGAGATTTAAGAACACAACAAGTAAATCAGTTAGAGGAAATTGTAGTGCTCTTAAGTATTCTATTGAAAAAGTCAAAATTAAAAATTAGTTAGAAGTAGTTATAGTGCTATTAAGTATTCTTAAGAAAATCAAAATTACTAATACATCAATATGTTTAGAAAAGGAGCAACCACATCTTTAAATTTATTTGTTTAATGGTACACTACAATAAAGTGTAGTAGTTAAGACACTTATTTTCTTCCAGAGGAAATGTTGTGCTTTCTTTATTTGAAAATATATCATGCATAGGTAGGAGTTGAACAACCCTGAGTTTACTATTTACACTACATGAACATAAATTTATTTATTTAAGGTAATATCATTTTCCAAATATTAAGTCCTATAGAAAAATAAGAAAATACCATTGTTGATTAATTACAATGCTAATTACCATTGTTTATATGCTTAGCCACTATTGTTGCTTTCTTGTTAGGTTGAGGGTAAGTGTTGGAACCATAAATTTATTAGATTGAGGGTGAGTGTTGGAATTGAAAATAAATGATAGCATGTCCTTGTTGTAAATTATTTGTAAAACTTAGTTAAACACAATGACACAGAAACATTCTTGAATGCAAACCCAGTCCCCTGCAAAACACCAACCGGATACTTAAACAATTTGCGGCAACTCGCATCATGTCTTGTACTATAACCCACCCTGATAAGAATTATGTGTAGGCTAGGTGAGGTTTTGAGGACCGTACGATGTTTACTGAATTCACTGAACAGTAGTTCGTCCATGTGCGTAGAAAACTTGAAACAGCCGAAAGTGCAGGGCTCATTTACAGCGTACAATTAAAAAGCAATGCCATTGCTTTGCTTACGGTGCGCAAAAGCTGGGTTTGTCCCAAGTTAATTCCATGTTTGTCAAAGGCGCGCAGAGGGGATTCTAATCGATCTCCCGCATCAGTGGCTTGGTGTTGGGGATGCAGGCAGATCAATTAATTTGGCCCGCGCATCCATGAAATCTCCGAAAATGAAAACGTACGTGGTGGTCAACATCCACATCATTAAAGAAGAAGAAGACGAAAGGTAAGGAAGCATAAAATAATAAAAGCTACAAGAGTCAGGAATCCAGTACATGGGATGGAAGCTTTTCTTGTTGTTTAGTCCAGCAGACCAAATAAAAGCAGCAGTTTTCATGCCACAAAATTTGGGAGGGTGCACATGAAAGAAATTTTGCCTTCACCGCCAGCCAAGGTACACTGTCCTGTACTGGGCTGTCTGCTTTGCTTTCCCACTTGCTGCATCGTGGAAGTGATATATAAGTGGGGCAAATCAATTTCATATGTCAATGGCGGTAATAAATAGTAGTAGCAGTAGCGGCAGCTAACAGTAATAGCAATTGCTTTCTGGGTCGTTACAAATCCACTACTTTTTTAGGTTCATTTCACTATAAAAAGTCTACCTTCACGTTCATTGCCCTTTCCACGAATCCTGTTTAAGTTGTTTTTACTTCACCCAAAAGCCCAGCAGCAACTTGCTTTTTGGCAGCCTGCCTAACTCACTACCAGTTGACTTGCGAGTACCAGATTTTAGATTGTTGGTTTGCAATTGTTTAAACTTTGGACGATTGCTGGGATATGTTAATCTTAAATAGATCCATGACCTCCCATGTAGAGTAGAGTATCGCATTTTCAACTCTTTTATTATGGGTTGTCGGTGTGTATTTTTGCAACTTAAGTAGCTGTATCTTTGGTTACAGCTTGAGCATAAAACCTTGGGTTTTACTTGCGCTTGGCATGTTTATGGAATTATTGTGGGTTGCGGAAACGGCTACTGGCTCATGTTAATTTCCAGCGGCATCAACATAAATAATCTTTGCAAGTTTGTGGTTTTCCGGAGTATAGCTTCCTTTGCTTGATGCTGGACATTCTAGTGTCATTTAAAGACGGTCTTTGCAGGTTAATCATTTTGTAGCCAGAATCATGACCTCCAGTCCAAGGTATGCTTTCTACGTCTCTCCTTACTTACATGTTGTTTAAAGGTTTGGGCCCCTAGGTATATCTATCTGTGTATTAAAATCATTGGATTTGAATTTTTTTTGAAAAGTGAATTGCTTAGAGGTAATGCTGCCGACACTAATAAACTTTGTAATTGGAATGATTTTCAATATGAGATCTGTACTTTCAGACGGATCAGCAGTATGCCGAAACCAGCGATAATGTAAGGGAAGCTTATTTGGCCCGTTCGTTGGAACTGTTTTTAAGTCATTTTTACAATTTGTTTGTTCCAACACATTACATTACCATTTATCTTTGAAGCTGTGCTATTTTTATTCATTCAGAATGATTAATTTCTAGCTTTTGATAATTCTGTATGAACATCACATTGGTTAATCTAGCGTAATTTTATTTAAGTCAAGCTTAATGAGAGCATGTCCATAATTGTGCCATACAAAGCTTGCATTTGACCTTTTGTATTATACTAGATTTATCATTAGTTGCTGTTGGTTTCAAGGATGACAGTAAGAATGAATAGCGCTGACATGCAGTGAGTAACAAATCATTGGAGGATAAATAAAGAAATACTTACGAGCTAGTTCTTAATGTATAGCAACTAGTTTCAAAACAAGTATTTAATGGTTGGAATAAGATCATTTTACTAGAGGACCATTTCAATATCAGTTATAATTTTACAAAATGCTAAAAAATAAGCAATAACGATTTGAGTAAAGTTTATGTTGCTGAAGTGTTTGTTAAAAGAGGCCCCCAACCTAAGTGGATTAATTAACTTTGATTTCTGTTAAAATTATTGGATCGGACTCTAATTTTTAAAGCTTTTCTCCTTTTTCTGTAAAGAAAGTTCTTCATAATGCTATAAACTTTCTTCATAATGCAATAAACTTTACTATTTTCTGTTAACCATTTATGGTTTCTAGAAGGGTTTTCTCTCTATGTATTCTACAATAGGTGATTTAGAACATCTTTTGCATTGCATTGTAGGTCTTTTGGATGTCCATTTAGGTTAACTGAAAAGATACTGTGAATTTCACCAATGTAACATTTTGCACGTGAGCTTGTAATATTACTAATATTTAGAAATTTTATTTTATTTCTCATTTTCTTTTTAGGTGTAGATTTTTATTACTTCCATATTCTTGAGGATGCAGGTACATTTGTTAGGTTTATGCATTTTATAACTGGATCCTGAAGCAAAGACTTTCTCGTAATAAGGATAGTTTCCATTGAGAGGAAGAACTGCTCATTCAATTTTAACATGATATCAAGATGATGTTTTTGAATGTTTGAGATGCTTTTCCTTGGTTCTAAGGTTTGTTTTTAACATACGGTTAAAGGTATTGAATCATACTAGGAGAAATCCTGACAAAAGTTTTGCAAAAAACTGGTCAACATTTTGGTCATTGGAACTCAATCTATTTTAACACTTACATCAAATGATGTCTTTTATAAAAAAGACGGTGACAGAGCACATGTGGAAATCTTTTTTCCCCCTTTTTGTTTTGGGTGTTGTCTGATTTATCCCCTAAAAACAAATATTAGGAATTGAATTTTTGCTATGTTATAGCATTTAAGACCTTTTTTTCCAGGTTAGCATTGAATGATGTCTAGTTGGTTATTAAAATTTTATATTTTCAAGCTCATTCTACCTATCAATGGGGGTTCATTCTAATAATAAATGAATTCACTTCCAGCAAATTTGGTTGGTGAATAAAAAATTTAACAGTTAACATTTGTTTTTGGGTGTTTTCATTGTTTATGACATACATATGAAATGTGGATGGAATCTTGATTCCACTGATTTGAAATTTTGATCTCGCTTACTACATTCTGGATTGATGTTGGAATCATGATTTGGATTCCAGGCCATTCCAAGCAATCTTGGATTTAGGCAAGTCCAAGCAATGCTGGATGATTCCAAGCAGTTCTGGATGATTTTGTTATTGTTTTTAAATGTTTTGTTAATAAAAGTATATATGTTTTTCAAAATGGTTAGAAATATGATATTTTTTATGTGATTCAAGATTGCGATTCCAGACAATTCCAGGTTGCGATTCTGAGCAATCTGAATCTCTCAAATATAAAAATGATGTGCCATCTGATCTATATTTCAGAAGTATGGTTTATAATATATGGATTTTGTTTACATCATTCTAAATGAATTTGTGTTTTCACTTTTTCATTAGGTTGACCTCCGTGAATAAATCATTGTCCTCAACCAAAAGTCAGGCCATGTTGAATGATGAACAAGGAGATTTGAATAGTTTGACCATGAATGGTAACGGAAATGCAAAGATAAATGATTTGCTTAATGAGCCAATAGGCTTGGAAGCCAGGTTACATGTTCTTCTTCCTGCTGGTGGTCCAAGAAGAGCTTCAGGAAGCAGGTAATATTCTTTTGTATTGAATCTAAATATATCAAATACAGGTGTTGCTTTCTAGTATGTTTGCTGGTTAAATATTTTATAATAAAGCGTTAATAATTCATGACATGTATATGAACAAATACCATAAGAAAATACTCATACGTGCACACAACTTTTAAAGAACATTGGGGTTAGACCTAGACATGAAACAACTCTATTTAATCAATTCACCATATCTCAGACATCTTGGTTGATTTCACAGTAAGATATCTTTCTTTCTTTTTGTTCAATTTGTTTGTTTGTGGGTAAGAAATATTATCATTCGATGTTGCAGAAGGTTAAGAGGTGATCTGAAAATCCCAAAGGAATTAGGAAGGTTTTATCTACATCTTACAGTGATTGGCATTTTGTTTTAAACTTATTTACAGTTTTTAGAAAATTTGGAACAGTAGTTTTGAAAGGGAAAAACTTATCACAGGCAAGTTTGAGGAGATAGAAGAGTCTCACTTTATTTACAATCATAGTAATACTTACCATCTCACTGTTAGTTTCGGCTACTTTTCCATTGATTAAGGATGGTACAGCAATGTAAGTTTATGACCTAATCCTTAAACTGTAATAATGAGTTAAAAACCTTATTACTGAAATGATATCCCTTCTTTGGAAAGAGGTGCAGTTGCTACCAAACTAGAGAAAGCAGTGTAGTTGGTTACTTCTGATGTAATGTAGTAGTTAGGACATACTGTCATTTCTACAGCATCAGTCTTTTATATCTTGTAAGTAATAAAATGTTCTACTAACCTGGTAAACAAAGAATTTTATATTTAGTGGCCTCATTATAACGCTGAATTTTTCATGTCATTTTTGGATACACACATGTTAATGACTTGATTTCTTTCTTCTTATTCGTACAACTTAGGGTAGGAGTGAGAATGCATGTCCTCTAAAACATATGCGTATACATTTATAGCCAACTTTTCCCAGATGGCCTAATCGCTGCCCAGGAAGTCAAACTCATGTCTCATTTGAGTTTTAGAACTTACCACCCTGCTAGTTCATGGATGCATAAACACATTTTCCAGAGCTGTGGATACTGATGCAAGGATATGGCCTACTATTCATTATGTTTGAATTATTGAATTTTATTGCATGGATTGCAATTACAGTAGGATGAAAACAAGTTTTACACCCCGCTAAATTAACCAAAATATTTGTAAATCACGGTCAGCAAGGCATGAAAAAATAAACATCCAACCGTAAACAGAAATTAACAATACTTTATTCATCATCAATACAGATTCTTCATCAGAGCTGCAACATAATACATCATATCAAATATATTCGAGATAAACTGGAGTTGCATCAGAACAGCTTAAGCCAATATATAATGTATAACTAACTCATGGTATTAAGCTACATCTAAACCAAAAATCTAATAGCATAAATCAAAAGTCTTTCAGCTAAACTCCTAGCTTAGCATCCACCCTTATAAGAATGGTTTCTAACCCTTGTGACACTAGCACCTGCACTTGCATCATCTATATAGAACATATGCATAAAAGAGTCCATATTCCTTTAATAGATGAAACCAAATCCTTGGAGTCTCTTCGAACATGTCATAACTGGATAGGACCCACGGCTACAATCATAGATGTTAGTAATCATAACATTGATATAAATATCATCATACGATTTGACACACATATGAATCAGGACCATTACAAGATTGGTGCTATTCTAAAAGTGAGAAGAAAAGAAAAGTACTGATACCACTTGCAATAGGACTTATTCTAGTTGCTGATATCTCATCAAATTAGCAGCCTCGATTGAGCACCAAACCAACGACAATCCTAGCACTTATCATCTTGAATCATCCACAACAACATCATCTACAATAACAATAGTAGTTATTATCCAAATGCTTATCATAACTTTCAAGCCACTAGTGGATACCTCACCACTGACATTCAACAATCATCAATTCTCAATGTAAATACTTGTTTACTAACTATGAGCCACTAGCACATACCTCATTGTTGGCAGTCATTCCAACTACAAATTAGGACCACTACAGGATTGGTGCTATTCAAAAGTAAGAAGAAAAGAATAGTACTGATACCACCTACAACAGGGCTTATACTAGTTGATATTACATATTATTAGCGGCCCCAATTGAGCACCAAACTGATAACAATTCCTAACACTCAGCATCTTGAATCATCCACACCAACAACAAAAATAGTTGTTATCTGAATACTTATCATTACTTTCAAGCCAATAGTGGATACCTTATCATTGACACTCAGAAATCATCAATTGTCAATGTAAATACTTGTTTACCAACTATGGGCCACTATGGATACCTTACCATTGATACTCAACAATAATCAATTGCCAACGTAAATAGTTGCTTACCAACTATGAGCTACTAGTGAATACCTTACCACTAACACTCAATAATCATTAATTGTCAATGTAGATTTTTGTTTACCAACTATGAGCCACTAGTAAATACCTGATTGCTTACCAACTATGAGCTACTAGTGAATACCTTACCACTAACACTCAATAATCATTAATTGTCAATGTAAATTTTTGTTTACCAACTATGAGCCACTAGTAAATACCTGATTGTTTACCAACTATGAGCCACTAGTAGATACCCGATTGTTGGCACTCATTCCAACTACGAATTAGGACCACTACAAGATTGGTGCTATTCAGCAAGTAAAAAGAAAAGAAAAGTACTGATACCACCTACAACAAGGCTTATACCAGTTATTGATATCTCATAGTATTAGTGTTCATACTTGAGCACCAAACCAACAACAATCCTAACGCTCAACATCTTGAATCATCGACATCAACGACAACACCAGTTAGTATCCAAATACTTATGATTCCTTTCAAGCCACTAGTAAATACCTTACCATTGATACTCAACAATCATCAATTGCTAATGTAAATACTTGTTTACCAACTATAAGCCACTAGCAAATACCTCATTGCTGGCACACATTCTTGTGTACATTGAGCCACTAGTGGATGTTACACTACTGAAACTTATTTATGGGTTGCTTCCATGGCAGCTTGCCTATTGGTTTGAGCCAATGGGAGGATAGAGCTGCTAGTGCATTAGAGCCATTGGTAGTTACCTCCTTATTGGTACTCTAATCTACAAACACTTAGCCTACTGATGCTCTTTAGAGCCATTGGTAGATGAAGCCACTAGGGGATGCCTTTTGCTGACACTCCATCTACTGGGACTCCGGCAAGCATCATCCTTATTTCCAGTCTACAAGTTATAACATTATGGTTATAGACACCACATTTATCAAGAAACCTAAAGATAATCTAAATTTAAATGATTCTACATAGGTTGCTACCATGTCTATAATGTCATCAAATAGTTGTTTACCGATTTTTGTTATCACCATGATACACCATCATTGTTGATGCTACCATGGAAAGCAATGCAATTTGCAATGCAATCTATGTACAAACGTTGTAGCTTGTCCTCATTCGTTGCAACATGCATTGTGACATTTGCACAATTGTCATGACTTGGGTAGAAAGTTACAATGGAAGTTGTAACTTATGACGATGTCAAAAACACTACTGAAAATACTGAAATCGTTGTTCTGCATTAGATGATGCTTTCAAAACTCACAAAAATTGCTATTAGGATTGATAAACCTCAAATGATCTCATTAGAAAGATCAGATCCAGAAAATGGATGCATAATGCACAATCAAAGAAATAACAGTTAAAAACAACATGGCCTCATTTATTGCAATATGCGTTGTGACAGTTGCACAAGTGTCATGACTTATGGCAGAAAATCATGATGGAAGTTGTAACCTATGACGATGTCAGAAACATTGTTGAAAATACTAAAATTGTCATTCTGCATTAGATGATGCTTTCAAAACTCACAAACATTGCTATTAGAATTGATAAACTTAAAAAAATCTCATTAGAAAGATCAGATCCATAAAGTGGATGCATAATTCACAATCAAAGAAATAACAGTTAGAAACAACAATTTGAATAAAACTTAAAAGTTGTGTGGACGGCTCCAACTGGAGTTAGACAGTTTACCTGCCACAAGTTGATTTCTGGCTCACAAATGTTTATGGGGTACAACACCCAATTCTGCTAGATGGATGTTGCTGGGTGACTTTAATCAGAGACTGTATTGCTGGGAAAAATCAGGGAATGATTGTACGGACCCTCTGGGGGCTGAGGCTTGCGCTGACTTCCTCCACCAGTACTATTTGGTGGACCTAGAGATTAGGGGATGCAAATATACATGGAGCAATAGACAACGGGGGACGGATTGGGTGTGGTCCCGGATTGACTGGATATGGGTTAGTTCGAGCCTCATGATCGAATTCGACATCAAGGCGAAAGGCAAATAATGGCAAGCTTCAGACCACTGGTCCATTCTTTGCCAGATCCAATTTGAGGAGTGTCGAGAACCCCGGCCTTTTGGGTTCAAAAGAACGTGGCTGCACAAAGCTTGGCTGAAACCATTAGTTGCTACTCTCTGATAGACCTATATAGGGGAGCAGGAACGCAAGCAGTTTCTGAGAGATGGACTGCGAGCCCTTAAACTCACCATCAAGGCCAAAGCAACAAAAGACAAGTACAATTTTCGAGGATACAGGAAACAGGTACAGGAACAACTTTGGGAAATCCAACAGCTCTAGGAAATGGGAGATGACCGGGAAAATGAAGAAAGAGAACTGCTATGGGAACTCCAGGAGCTGGACAAGGAGGAAGAGAGCTACTGGTGGCAGAGATCATAGGTCTCCTAGTTGAGGGAAGGGGACAAGCACACAAGGTTTTTCTTTGCTATAACAAAAACCAATCATGCCTACAAGAACAAAATCTATGACCTGCTGAAGGGTATGGGTGAGGGAGGCCCACAGAGTAGTAGGAGGGGGCTGGAGGCCTTAATGGTGTTTTGGGGGGAGATTTGGAGGCGGCGAGCAATGGAGCCTATCTCAATACCAATACCACAGGTTCTTACGAGAGCTAATAACCTGATTTTGTTGCACCTATTTTCACAGGAGGAGCTACAAAGGGCCATGAAGTTGATGCAGCCTAACAAGGCTCTGGGTTCGGACAGATGGCCAATTGAATTTTTTAGGGAGTATGAAGACATCTTGGGGGCCAACATGTTGGACGCTTTTAACAGTATGCTTTGTAGGCAGCAGGTGAGGAGAGGAATCAATTGCTGCGAGTTAGTGCTGTTGCCCAAAGTGCCTAATCCGTCATCACCAAGGCACTTTTGACCCATAGGAGTTTGTAATACTCTTTTGCGGATGTTCTCCAAGATGTTGGTTGGGCAAGTTGCACCATTAATGATGAAGTTGGTTGGGCCACACTAGGCTGGTTTTATCAAGGGTTGCCTTCTGCAAGATCGGGTCCTATTGTTGTAGGAGATCTTGCACTCGCTTAAGTTGGCTAAATTCCTGGGAATGTGTATTAAACTTGATATCACCAAGGTCTATGATACGGTGAGTTGGGCAGTGCTCCGGACTGTATGTTGGCAAAGGGCTTTGATGCCAGATTCATCAACCTATGCATGCAAATCCAAAGAAGCGGCTGCTACTCTTTTGATATTGATGGGAGGTTGTGGGGATTTCAGGGGACGAGGAGAGGGTTGAGGCAAGGGAACCTGTTGTTGCTGCTCCTTTTTATCATGGTGATGGACCTGTTCACAAGCTACTGCCTTGCTGAAGGGTTCAGGGGCTCAATATTGTGGGGGTGCATTGTCTAGCAGCACACTATGCTGATGACACGATGATCTTCTCCAGGGCTGTGGTGCCACAGGTAGAGGCTCTATTACTAGCTTTGGACTGGATGTAATGCGAGGTCAGACTCAAAATTAACAAAGGAAAGTTGGCCATACACCTCGTCAACACAACAGGCACAGTGCAGACCAAAATTATTCAGACCTTGGGAATTCTACCAGGCATTGCATAGGACACTTATCTGGGCATGCCCATTTTCGATTGGAAAAGGAAGAAGTCTTGGGTGGGAATGGGGGAGTGGGTTCAACAAAAAACCATGCTTTGGACTGACCGCTTCCTCTCTCAAAAAGGGAAGATGGTGTTTGTTGCTACCATCCTAATGGCGATAGCTAGGTTTGCGGCGTCCATGGCCACATTGCTAGCTATGGTGATGCAGAAAATTGATAGCATTGTTAGAGATTTCGTGTGGTCAGAAGGCAAAGGGGGCAGCAAGATGCATTTGGTGTCCTAGGTTGCAACGACGCGACCCAAGCCGGTAGGGGGAATTGGCATATTGCAATTCGGGGATGAAGTGATGTTAGGATTGCACTAGTTGCTCAACCAATATTTGGGGCCAATTGAGGGGGCGGCACCATGGGTGTAGCTATTGCAGTGGAAATACAATCGTTGAGAGGCAAATACGGACAGCTCCTAGCTTTGGAAAAATCTGTGCTATCATGTTGGTGTGATGGAGTAGTTGGATTTACTGGGGCAAAGCCCGAAGGAGATTGTCAAATGTTTATATCCTCTAGAGGATGGTTGGGTGGAGGTCTGGAAAGGCCATCTTCTAGAAAAGATAAAGGCTTTTGGGTGGTTATTAGAGCATAGGGCACTATTGGTGAGTGCCACATTGAGGGCAAGAGGGATACAGGTGGCGGCCAACTGTATGCTTTGCCACGTTGCGTCTAAAATGCTGGATCATTTTATTAAGTGTTAGGCCACTCAGGCAATTTGGTTGTTTGCTAATTTGACCCTTGTGGTTGTGTGTCATGGGGATTCTTTTGCGCTTGCCACGTTGTGGGCTCTGTGGAAATGCCAAAATTTAGTGGTTTTATGTGGGCAGGCTTTTCCTATGGTGACAACGGTTGTCCGGAAGGTGTGGTTACTGTGGGCAAAGGCCACGGAAGTTATGGAGCAGCGTTTGTTCTTCGCCCCCTCATGGATGAAGTTCTTGGGAGAGCCTGAGTTATGGGCGTTGGTCAAGCGGATGGGTTGGGTGGACATGCTAAAACACCTAGAAGGAGAGCTGGGCCTGCCCATGTAGTAGGTCTATGACAATTGGGAAGGCACCGAAACATAGTATCAGGGTAGGAAGATTGAGGTGTTAGTGCTGGCGCTAGTTGTTGTGATGGGGATCAATGCGGAGGGGGAGGTGGTGGTACTAGTCGCTCGAGCACAAACGGACACAGTGGAATTTTTCCACTGACCAATTCCCAGGACGGCCAGTGGACATAGTAGGAAATCTAGGTTGCAAGGCATCTAGAGGGAGGCGACAATTTTGGTTGAAAGGTATTTTGTGCAGATGGGATACTTGCATAAGCTTGTGGGTGTCCATTTCATGTTCTTGAAGCATATGCGCCACGACACCCCCATCAATTTGCCTCAATTTTTCTGGGAGTCCCTATAGACATGGTGGCCTAGATGGCACTTGGGGGTAATCCTTGCACTATGGCGTGCGGGTGTGCCGATCATGCCACTAGCAACAACTTTGGTTTATCAACATCGGTGGGGCCATGGGCAGGGTGCCAGGACATCGAAGATGGGAAATCACAGCACCGCTTTAGATAGGGATGAGGGGTTGAGCCATTCAAAGGACAAGGAGTGGGAACCTACGTAGAGCGATGGTGGCTGAATGCGCTTGGAGGAGTGCCATCTTGTTGTCAAGCAGGCACGCCTAGAGGAGCGGGAGCAATGGCAGCTACGGTGGGAGAACCTCTGAACCGAAATCCAAAGGAAGGTGATTTCTCGATGGCTTTAGGACTTGCGATGGATGGAAGTGGTGATCGTTGAACATTGGATGGGATTGGCGCACCTCATTGAAGAGAACAATTGGAGTTAGACATTTGGGCCTAGTGTAACGAGCACACAGACCGCGGTTGATATGGGGTTTTCCACAACCTCAGCCGAGGCAGAGAGTAGGGGGTTGACATTTAGGCTGAACAAGACTGTGGGGGGTGACGGATTAGGCCCAGATGTGTATGCTTAGTGGTTGTGTGGTTGGGGTGGAGTTTGAGGCTCCTTTTTGGGGGGGGGGGGGGGGGGGGTAGGCCTAGCTTGTCTTTGTTTATCTCGGGGCTGCGCTGTGGCTTTGGTCGGGATGTGGGGGCGCGGGGTCTTTTTTTGATGCGTGGGGTGGATTTCTAGCCCAGGTTCTTCGCAAGGAGCACGATGGCAGAAGGATTCTAATCCAAATGACTTGTATTGTTCTGGGGCATGGGGTCACTAACCCACGCTGTCCACCTGTACAGCCATTTTTTGGATTAATATAGCTCAACATTTTTCCAAAAAAAAGAAAAAAAAAGTCGTGTTTTGTCCATCTTCAATTTGATTTGCAAATACACAACATAAACAAGACACAAGGCTTAGCATACAAAGGCATAAGGCTTAAAGCTCCTCCCAGGGCTTCAAGTTGTAAAACATAAATGCTCCAAAGGCTTAGCAAAGGCTCTCCAATGATCTTTGATAGAGAGAGATAAAAGAGAGATGCAACTAATGTGTGGAAATGACTATGGGCTGCTGAATTTATGGAATGAGGGTCATGGAATCAATGGTCAGGGTTACAAGGCCAATGGAGGATTCAGGTTAAGTTTGGATCAATTTGTGGCTTAATCCACAACTTACAAAATCACAGGGTTGGATTGACATCTTATCAACGGTGACAATTCAAAATCCATGTGACACACACACTAGCCAATCTTAGCCAAGTTCTAGAAACTTCCTAATAGATCTACACAAGTTGGTTGCATGTAAAACTATATGCACAGAATACTATTAGCATAAAACATAAAATACTTGAATTACGAAGAGCATCATCATAATTATCATCAGACCGATATCCATTTAAGCCTTGTTCTATCAGAAGATACCAAGGGTTAGCATCATACGTAATAAATGATATACAATGAATCTCATTTTCAATTTCTCATAAAATAGAGATAAGCGTCAAAATAATGATAAAGGCTCAACATGCTAAAGCCACATAGCAAGTTAGAAATTTTGGTGCCATATATCAAATATCAAAGTTATGCTATACATAGCACAAGTTTAAGTCTATCAATAAAACATAAGAAATGTAAGTGTCATAGCTTTCAATAATAGATATACAAAACTAACAAAAGGTACACCAAGCTATACAAAAGCTGTGCATATAATCATAAAGAAAGGTTAGAAGTTAAAATTTTGCATACCACACCAGGATTAAAAACACATGGTGTTACAACTAGGATGCTCACGTACAACACAGAGAAAACACAAAACAAAAGAAGATGTGTTGGATCCAAACATTAGATCAATAAAGATGTTCAAACTTGATGCATGATCAAATGTCTTTCTTCCATTCAGATAGCAAACTTTAGAGTATTCTAGAGGGTTGTAATGTTGCTTTATTTTGAGGGGGCCATCATTTGGAATGATAATAAGGTGTTAGTTTCTTAAGTTGCAAGGCCAAGGTTTGGGCTTGGGCACAACCCCTTATAAAGAGATTAGACTTTTGCTTGACTACTGGCCCTCCTAGGATCTCACTTGGCAGGAATAACATTGAGTCTTTGTGTGATGATGCTTTTTTAATTTAACTTTATTTTAGTTGAGATGGTTGCATACACACATATAGTCTTTGACCAGAACATCAGAGGCAATGCCAAAAACCTATGAAACCTCATTAAACATGGGTGACAAAGGAGTCCAAAACTAGACTTGTCTTAATTAATAATTGTCCCTGCTTCACTGCTTCATCACAATACTCCGTGGTCAACACTATGCTTCATCAACATCTAGACTTCATAGATTTGAATTCTACCAATCACATGCTAAAGTGAAAATTGCCAAGTCAATCTACTATTAGGTCATGGATAGCTGCACATGGCCAAATAGCTTAATCTAGATCATGAACCTATGCCAATGATCATGAGCTTATATTTGGTCTCCACTATGGGACCTATTGATGTGAGGGCTGCTAGTATTCATTAAGAATTCTAGTTCATGTAAATATGAACATCTTTTAGGACATGTTTAGTTACATGAATCTATAGATGTTCAATTTGTCATCCTTTGTAATCTCCAGCAGAGAGTGAGGTAGTTGTGAGTGCAGGAGTTCATAGTTTGTGGAGTGCAAGTCACAGTTCGTTGTAGTTTGATTGCAGTGTTGATAAAAATAGTGACTGGAAAATGTCATGGTTATGAGTGCGAAGGGCTGCAAGTTGCAGTCCCATTGTAGTTTGGACGATATGAGCTGCTACAATCCACATGCACTCACAGTTTGAGGGGGAAGGAAAAAAAAAAAACAAAATTTAAAAAGGTGTGAACTCTGAGGGGCAGACGAATGGTGACCTGAAGCTATAAAAGGACCGAGAGTGTTTCTAAAGTGAGCAGGCCTTGCTTTAGCATAGCATTGGGAACTCTTGTGAGAAGAAGAGTGTTTCAATTGTTGGGTCCCTTGTGATTGCTCACCTTGAGCATGCACATTGAGGATTGTGAGAGTGAGAGAAGATTGTCTTCGGTCTTGTTCTAGGTTCTTGATTGAGTTTGTACTTCTAGCATTGAACTATGATTTTGGTATTGAATCAAGAAGTTTCCTTTCTTGTCCATGCTTGGTTCTCTTTTGATTTCATTGTATTGGATATCTAAGGAGATTTGGGTACTCGATAAGTTTGGTCCTCATCATTGACATTGTAAATCATAAAAAAAAAATATTTGGTTTTGTATGGATGAATTACTAGATTCCTTTATGAACCATTGGACACACTCTGGTATATTGCATTTTAAATCTTTTGAGTTTTAACCTCAAAATGCGTAATCTTCCCAGATTCATAAAATCTCTTAACCCAACATCCATATTGATACAGGTATCAGCAGATTCAAGCACCCAAACATGTACTTGTAGATTTTGTTTGTCCAATATTAGGCCTAATTCTTGTTGAAAATGTCAAGGTTCTAAATTCCCTCTTGTAAAACACATAGAAAATGATAACGTTCTTAAAAGTCGTAGGTGGTTAATAGATACTAGTGAAGCTATTTCTGTAATGGACAACTTTGTAAAAAGAAAAATTAGAAAAGTCCATGAACTTATAATTCATTGTAATCATGTTAATTGAAATCAAAGCTATTTTACCCAATTGGCTTGGTTGCCTATTTTAACAAAAATTAAGTAATCTAGAAATCTTATTGAAAATCCTACTTAGTTTAATCTTTTTTCTCTCCCCCACTTTTTTCTAATAATTTTCAATGTTTTTAAATATGGCATTTGTTTATTTACAAGCTCATTGCCTTATATGTTAGAAGTTGTGAGTTTAATTATGATTCAAATATCATTTTGCTATTGTTTTTTACACTTGAACCTTTTATATTTATTCCTTTTTAACTAGTTCTTTTGATTTACCTCTTATCTGTTTTGTTTATTGTTGTTTGTGTGTGTTTTTGGTTAGTATTCCTTTACTTCTCCTAAAACTAGTCGCTATATCTTTTAAAATGAAAATTTTTCTTTTTTCCTCCTTAAAACTAGTCATTTTTATTGTAGCCATTATATCTTTTAAAATTAAAATTTTCCCCTTTTTCCCTACAACTAGACATTTTTATTGTAGCCATTATGTCTTTTAAAATTATTTTTTATTTTTCTTTTTCCTGCAACCAGCTATTTTTATTGTTATAAAAATTACTGTTGCCTACTACATCTCAACTCTCTGTTAACTGAAATGCTATTTATTCTTTCTCTAATCCTTGAGCAATCAATTGCAACTGATGATGAATCCATTACAGTTGGAAATATCTTGCAAAGAAATAATATGCAAGATATGGACAATACATCAATATAGAAGTATTTTCAAAATATGTTCAAGTTTGTTTCATAATTTGCAGCAAGCAAATGGTCTTTGAAATCTAATCTGTAGTGTGAGCTGTGTGCAAACACTGAAGTGGGAATTTCACCATATTTCTTGGATGTTGTTAATAGTTCTGTGATTGATCTTTTTCCTCCTTACAATGAGGATTCATTGAAAGCTTATCTTCAGTGATTAAAAAGTCTACGAATAATAGTCAACTTAATGAAAAAATATCCAACTTTTTCAGCGGGAAAAAGTCTTCATTACTTCCTGATTTTTTCAGTCAAAATTTCCTGAATGTACCAAACCCAACTTTTCTAAAAAAAATTCTTATATTTTACCAAATGTTTATAATTATCACAAGGTTTTAAGATAAATTTTATTTTAAACTTTTAAACCAAATTAATAATTTATAAAAGTGTGGATTGATTATCATCATGTTGTCATCCTAGCCCTTATCCCAGTTATACAGGGGTGACTATATGAATTGTTTTTTATAGTTGACTTCTATCAGGAGCTAAATAAGTATTAACTCCAAAATCTTGAATATCCTTCTTTACAGTTGCAAACCAAATATGTTTAGGTGTGAATTGATTATATTATTTTTATATTTTATTGTTCTCTTCACACCACTATTTTAACTTAATACAATTGAGATTGTTTGCATGTACATAGCCAGTGATATCAGTTATTGGAAAATAATGTAATATTTCAGTAAAAAATATTATAGTTTTTGACATTAAAAAATTAGTGAAAAATTATAAAGGCTATGCTAACACAGAATACTATAATATTTTATGTCAATACCATATTGAACATATATTGGTAGTGGAAGGATGAAGGAACTTGTACACATTATGTCATGCTTATATACTTATGTAGGAATTATTATTTTGACGTCCACTTAATTGTGTTTTCTGCTTTTATTTTTTTTGTCTATACTTATGTTTTTATTGTTGCATATTGCCAATTTTTTTGACTATTTCCTAGAATTCAATTCAATTCAAACCACTTGATATAAACTTTTTCCATCTTTTTTGATTTTTTGAATTTTTAAGGAGCCAACAAAATTATTTTCCTGACCTTTTACTCATTGCGTATCTTCTCTCCTATAGTTAATTGTTTTTGGGAGGATGCTTCTTGAATACTAAATCACTGTTTGCAGTAGTGCCATTTCAAAGTCTTGTGTCAGTTCATTTTTGCAAGTGGCATAAGATTCACCATCATTCCTAATGGATTGGTTTCTATGTGTGAGTGTTTTTAAGGAAGAAGGTTTAGTATTATCCTCTTATTAAGCAGGATTGATACAACGGTGGTGTTTATATTTTCTATCTTTTATTGGCAGTTTTAGTCTTTGAAATATATTGATCCTTTGAAGCATGTTGTCACCGATGGCTTCTCTTGTTTGGAAACTACAAGTATATTTTGGAGTTAAAAATTTTACATTCTTGTGTACGTTTAGTTGAATAAAGTTACTGTATCAGTGTTTTCATTAATTTTATTGCTGAATCATACAATTTTGATTCATTACACAGATTTTCAAAGATTATAATGGCTCATCAAAATGCAGATCATTTGCAGGAACAAGATCAGCAATGGATGATGATATTGATTTAGAAGATGGTAAAGTGGAGAAAGATGTTGAGAGGAATATTCGAGAACATGGATTTATAAAACTACGCAACCAGGCATTTATTTCTGGCATGGCATATTGCCTATCCTCTTGTAGCATGATACTTCTTAACAAAGTTGTTCTGTCAGGTTATGATTTTGAAGCCGGAATATCTTTGATGTTTTATCAGGTGACACATTTACCTTTTTGTGTATTCTAGCCTTCTGTATGCAGTTTTATCTATAAATGACAAATAAATTCTCAATTGTGGAAAATCTAGAGTCATTTGCTTAAATTTTACCGAACCAATTCTTCACATTATCATTTATATCTAATTTAAATTGCCTAAACTTTCAGAACCTTGTCAGTGTGGTAATCATTTATTCTCTGTCAAGATGTGGATTAATTTCAACTGAACCACTTACCTGGAGACTTATAAGAATATGGGCTCCTGTGAATTTAATTTTTGTTGGAATGCTTGTTACCAGTATTTTCAGGTATGGTTTTTGATGTTACAAAGCTTTAACCATTGTTTCTCTCATTCACTTCACCACTTATAAATAATATTGCAGAATCTTGTTTGCAGTTTTTTTTTACAAATCTCTGTTTTAACTGTTTAGCTCGGTTGATGCTGTATTTTAACATAAACCGGTTTTTTGAAGTTACCAAATGTATTATGCACATTCATCTACTTTGTACAATAGTAGCTTTGTTGTTTTCTCAAATTTGATTACCCCTTCGAATGTTCTTCATTACATTGAAATAATGAGATGTTCAATGTATTTGCAGCTTGAAATATATTAATATTGCAATGGTCACAATATTGAAGAATATTACCAACATTATTACAGCTCTTGGAGAGTTGTATATTTTTAGGAAGAATCAAAATGGAAGAGTTTGGGCTTCATTAATCTTCATGGTATGCTTGCTTTATTTAGTGACTAGTATTTTTGAAATTAACTATACTTTGTTTGAAATTTTGAATGTTTGAAGTCGTCTGTATCATTGTTAACTTTTAAAACTACACATTGTGAAATCAGTGAATTCTGGGAGTTTCAAATTTAGTTTTTATCAAAGTTGACATAGTCATTCAGTCTTAATAACTAATTTGGTATTTTATTATTTTGCTTCTGAGAATTTCATTACAAATTACAATGTTGTCCTTAGTCAACATGCGTAGTAAGCAACGTATTAAGAGAAAGAAACAGAATGAATATTGAACTTTTTATTTTGAATTCTTGAGAAAATAATTTTTAAGCACAGGTGTATAAGTTTATGTTGATCTCATATCAATGGCCCTAATTCATTAAAATTTAAGCCGTTTTTTGGTTTAAGGTTATACTACTAAATCATTTTGGTTTAGAACTTTAACATTACTCAAAACTTGAACAGCAGATTGCACAGTGCCCACAGAACAAGAATTTAGCCCTACTGTAGTGCTGCTGTGCCTTAGCATCACCATAGAAGTGAACAAAGAGTTTACTTGAAAAACCATGAGATATAATTCATTAACTATGCTAAATTGTTATGGACACTTCCTTATTTACCTTTTTGGTGGCTTGACTATGTATTAAATATTCTCATCAATCTGTATATAAAGATTTGCCTTAGAGTGTATACATTAAATATGTTCATCACAATGTTTTTTGGGTTTACTATTAGAAAGCCGTAACACAAGTACGTAACTGAAATGGTGCCAAGTAATTGAAATTTTCATTCTAAGAAGTTGAAGATATATACTTGAACAAGTTAGATTGCCATTGGAAAAAGGATAAATTAACTTGAATCTATCAAATTGAAATTAAGAGTAAATGAATCAATGGCCAAAGAAAATTAGGAACGCTAGAAGATGAATCATACGTGAGAGAATATATATATATATTTTACTGAATGGACAGGTGCTTAGTAATCAGTATGGAGTTCATTCTTATGTTTGCCAATTTGCTGTTCGTAAACTTCTGCCAGAGAATGAAATTTACCTAAAAAATTTTCTATAATGACACGCAGGTAATATCTGCTATTAGTGGAGGGATAACAGATCTCACCTTCCATGCAGTTGGGTATGCTTGGCAAATTGTTAATTGCTTCCTGACAGCAGCTTATTCGGTATGTTTTTGTTTTTTGTGTGTTAATTGTCTTCCAATATTGAAACTGAAATGGAAGCTTTGTTATGTTTGGAGACCCATAGCACTTATTGAATAGATATTACATTCTCATGAAAAATAATGACACTCTACAAATTGATGAATATGGTCATTTATCAAAATCCTGCTATGTAATTTTATTTGTTTCTCACACGTTAATGAAATTCGCCACCCCCTTTGATCTGTTGCAACATTTCTGCCCACCCTGCTCGCTCAACACGCCTCCACAGATTGGCCATCTTTCTAAACTCTGTGACTGCTGGCTCATGCCACTGTGCCTGTCTCATACTGTTCGAGGCTTCCTCCCACAAATTCAGCCCTGCCTTCCCCAGAAAATCAGCTTATTCTGGCCTGTCCACCCAGCCCACAGTACCGCCAACTCCTTGGAATCACTGCTCAGCCTAACTGGCGGCACCAACCCAGCTGCCCTCTTTTGGAGGTGGGGTGTTGAACTTGAAATAAATTGAATATCAGTACACCTCAAGACATATAGCCAACATGACACATTAAAGGAATCATAGAAGAATATACTAGCAGTTTAAGTGTGACTCAAATTAACAGCCTTTTGCCAAACAAGACAATGAGCAAACCAGTTGAGCTTGGTTTTCTTGTTTCAGTTGGGGTGTTTGGTTTTCTGTACTTCTGATGATATGTGGGCTGGGGGTGGGGTGCAAGGCTACTGTTTTTTATGGTTGTGGCTGGGATGTCTTTTTGTTGTCCACAATTAAGTCACCGGTGAGAACCAGGGACTTGAGGCCTGAGTCACTCTGCTTGTGTGGGTGGACTGGTTGGGGTTAGGAGCTCCTCACCCCAAGTTTTGGGTTTACAGTGTTGCCTTGGGGGTGTTTTCTCTTGTAAATTTTCTGCGGTATTTTAATATACTCCCAAAATTTTCTCAGAAAATAAAAATAAAAATAAAAAGACAATGAGCTAACCACTTGAGCTACTCATCAATGGCACTGAATAAATTTGTCAAATTAGATCCTACTTTGTATCCAATACTTGACATATTTAAAAGTGTTGATCCTGATCCAAGTTTCCCAATAAATGTTTGAAAAATGTGGCTTTTGCAAATCAAATGAGTGCAAGTGCATGAAGGTGAGTTCCTTATACCAAACTTGGGATCTTCTGTTGACATGATTTGACTGACCTAGTGGAATTATGTGACCTAATATAGTTGGATTCATTTGATCATGGCCAACTAAATCTATGTCTACTTCAAGGTGTGTGATTGTTAGTTAAGGCATGTCACTTACATCTTACAAGTCACAAGTTCAATCCCAATAGGCTACCAAGATATACATACACTAGACATTAAGCAAAGGATTACTGAAATTGAACAACCTGAGTAGATTCATAGGGTCTCAGACTTAATTAAATTTAGTTTGCATTTCATTTTTGTAATATATGCTACTTTGCAAGCTAGTGTTTATGTAATGATTAACAGGACAAAAGCTTTGGATAAAATTTCTTGCCAAGAATAATTTCATATATTATAATTGAGTTATAACTTTGATTTAAACTTTAGAATTGAGAGCTTTATGTTGGAGATAGTGTGAATGACATGATCACTCATTTCCGTATTGTTGTCTTTGTGTTTACTTTCATGTTTGCAATAGTTTCTAATGTTGCTCTAGTTCATAGTCATGTAATTGTTCATGTTTAGGCTTAAGTTATGTGCCTTTTTTGTAAAAACTTTCCAAAAAAGGAAAGGGCATAAAATATGCCCCAAATGGCAAAAAAGTGTCTCCCAGACCTATAATAGAGGTGTCCACCCTCATACATGTTGATGCCAAGTTTATGTGTTAAGCTTTTTGTCAAGTTTCATTGTTGTAGATCTTTGAAGGTCATCAAGCAAAATTCAAAGAGGTTCACATTTCTTTGAATAATTTCTCATTTCCAGATCTTAATCTTTTACAGTTCTCTAACATTCTATCACAACTTCTCTTAATCTATCATTTCTCAATGATATTTCATCAATTCTCACATAAGTTCTTAAATTTTCATTTATTTGATATCATATATGCTTAGATCTCACATATTTCAGTTCATTTCTTATTAATCTTTGTTTAGAACAATCCTTATAGCAGATTTATATTAATTTTACATTCAGACTCATTGTTATTTCAAGTTAAATGTCCAAGATCTATTGATTTCAAAGTTCAAAGATAAAGTTTATATAATAATTTTGACATTTTGACTGAATATTTTGTTAAATCTCTCAAAGCTTGTTAGATCTTTGTTGATTTAGTCTAGGTTTGCAGATTGGTACAAAGACATCAAACAACATCAAGTCTTGTCAAATCAAATATTAAAAAATTTAATTCATTGCCTATCGCTAGGCATTGCTCAAATTGATTTGTTGCGCCAAGGAAAAGTTGTTGCTGTTTACTTCATCTATTAACTTCAATATACTTGATTTGAATTCAAAAGGTGGGAATCTGCTATCACTCTACATTGTTAAGGTGTTTTGCGATGATAAATAGTTATCACTATTGTGTAACACTAATTAAATGACTTCTAGTAATAGTTGGATTGACAAAAATTATAGACGACCACAGGAGATATTGCTAGACCAAGTTCCAGTGATAATGGATGTTAAGGCTTATTGATCCACACTGCCTAAAGTGATTTCCAGTGATAAAGTTGGATTTCCAAACTTTTGCTCACACTTCGACACTATAAAGAATTTTATATTTACAGGATGGCTAGTATTTCATATTATAAAGAAGATAGATAGCATTTCCAAATGCTTTGCTATGTAAATAAACAGAAACTTGAAATGCTTTTATTTTATGAGAATAAACTCAAAAGGAGACAAAAGGGTTCTTTTTTGAGAAGATTTCGGGCGATTATATTAAGAAAAATCTGCATGTTATTTTCAACCAAAATTGGTGGGGGTGGAAAACCCCAACTGTGTGTGGGGGTGTGTTGGGGGGATCACTCCCCCTCAAAACATCAAACAAGCAAGGTCCAGTGGACCCTTGAGGGACAAGGATAGAATAGAGTCCAGTTCCACCCACCTGTGAAAATGTCAAAACCCTTAACAATATAGCCAATAGAAACCAAAAACTCCTCCTTCCTAGGTTGAAACAGACAAAGGAAAAGAAATGAAAGAGCAAATGACCAGAAAGGAACTACCACAAAAAGCAGGCTCCCCAACCCACCAACAAGGACCCTAGAACCCTATGGGCAGCCTGATACACCTACAGGTCACACACTTTGGAGTGTGAATCGCCACAAGAACAACTTGGTGCCTTTCCATATCAACAAAGGTCATAGCCTGTTGAAACTTCTTAAACTCTTACCGGTGGGGGTAAGACGGCTACCCTAGAAAGGTGACGAAGTTTGTCACTGTATTCTCCCCACTTGGCAAACCATCGATTGGAGATTAGAGGCTTGCCTTTCCTTCCTAGATACCTAGACCTCAAAGTTCATTGGATATTTGAACTAATCTAGACTCTATCAATCTTGGACAAGATGTGGTCCTTCCCACGATGCCTATTACTCCATGTGAAAAGGCAATCCTTGATTTCCATGTCCATGAGGACATGGGATTGCAGGAAAAACAAGAATTGTTGACTACTAGGTGGGTCAGTATCGTTGCCCCCAGACTTCTTCCAAGCATGTAGTTGTTGGTTGAAATTCCCAATCAAGATCCATTGTCATTTGTCTGAAATCCTCCTAAGCTCATCCAATTGTACCTCCCAGTCCTCAGCCCCATAGAAATTGGTGAGCCAGATTTTAGAAGAAACCATGAAAATGGTTATACTCCAACTAGACAAATCTAGTAAATCGAATGGCAAACATGAGAGGACGGCCAAGCCCTTTGCCTTGCCCCGATTGGCGACAAGCTGTACCTACCATCCAACCCATCGCAGAAAATGGGATTTTGTATGCTACAACTTTGTCTCTTGTTGACACACCATGTTACAGTCTTCTCTGCACAATTTTCTTCAGGGTGTTTCTTTTATAGGGTGTACCCTAACCCCTGTAGTTTCATGACAAGATACTCATGGTCTACTAGTAGATTGTTTCTTGTAGACCTCTTTCAAGGTCACTTGAAAAGCCAAGCCAATCTTCATCTGCGTCTTCTTGCTGCAGGACCATCTTTGGCATGGAAGAACCTTGCATATAGACACCCAATCCCCCAATGGGCCCCCCCTCCAAGAACAGGATCCTAAATTTGGAAAGCACCACAAATTGGATCAGTGGGGGAACCCCCTTGAAGATCTGGGCATCGCTTGAGCAGCATTAGGCATGGTTTCCAGTAGGTGATGGCCATGCTACCCTACCACCGTCCACCCACCCACACCCTTCTTGTGAGGCACAAGCACCTTGGTTCTAACTTGACAAGTAGTAGCCTGATGGTTGGCCTTTCTATATATAGTTCAATGGGATATGGCAGCCAACCGATCCTCTGTAGGTTTCTTAGCTTGGATATTTTTGTATTCCATGAGTACTTTCTCTTCCTTGTATGGGAGACCTAGAACCACCTAAACAAGGTCCCAAGATGATGACGACCAAACACAGAAACGAGCAAACCCCATTTGCTCCATTGAATTTGTGAATTTATCAAAAGTTATGAATTATCCGAAAAATTGGTAAGGGTTTTCAGGAAATCAGCTGTCCATAGCTCCCACAGAATGCCCAAGACACAGATACACATTGGTGTCCAAGAGAAGAGGTTTGCATCCCTATGCACACCTGGGCATCATAGCATAATCCCTAGACCCTAAGCCCCGTAAAACCATGGTCCCCTAGAAGCACTTTATTACGGTTAGCGGTAGAACAAAAAACGAAGAGGAGCAGGTCCTTTGATAAACTTCGAACCTCAACATCCCTCAACCCCCTAGTCCTTGCCACCCATTTCTTAATCAATTCCATCTTAGGCCTTGTGTTGGTAGAAATGAACTTGCTTATTAAGCTCAGCTCGATCGTTGCACACCCTTGCATGGTGGGTGCCAGACTTGCAAACACATGGTGCCCTCTTGCCTAGAGCATGCTTCAATGCCCCCATCTCTAGTCCTCTAGCCCACCACGTCGCCATGCACAATCGTCTTACCCCCACCGGTATCTTTGCTTGAACCTTTGCCGATGCTACTACTAGGCCACTTGCCACCATTGCTGCCAACCTCTTCCCTGAGCCTTCTGCCACTAGATCCTTTAGATCCTCCTCTAGGTCCTTTGCCAGCATCTCTGCTCGTTGCCTCACCAGTGTCCCCACTCCCACTCCGACTCTGACTCCCACTCCCACTCCCTTTCTCCTGCTCATCTCTCCCTCCCCTGGTTTTTGTTAAATTTATGATGCCAAGTAAAAATGCCACAAAAGGATTCTTTATATAAGAACATTTTACCATATAATCTACCTTTTCTACAACTACTGAACACAATCATGAATTAATTTCCTTTAGCAATGTTTAAATTAACAATTCTTGATTATTAAAATTTTTTCTAAAACCCTAGTGTATCAAGGGAGCAGCAACAAGAATGAGCTTCCTTTATTGAGTTGGTCTTGATTTGGTTTTTGCTAGACATCAAAAAATGCACACAAATGTCTTCAAACTAGCTTATCACTAGATGTCACTTGGTGTGGCTAGGAACAATAATGAGTTACTCTATTTTCTAATTGGTAGCTATGATTGCAAATACCTTGTGGCGATGTTAGATGACAAGAGCAGTAGTGTATTGTGTGAGGTCTCACAAACTATTTCTTAGGTGGTTATTTCGGGAAAGATCAAACAGCTTTTTGCACAAATCATGCGAGCAATACCTTGGGTTTTAATAGAGGTGCTATTGCTGGGGATTGCTAGAGCGGTCTCAGGCAATAAAACCTGAACTATATTGCAACACTTGGGCAATAAGCCTAGAGCTCATTTGAAAATGCTTGTCATTGGAAGTTGCATTGAGCAACTAGTAGCGATAGCTTGTGATCACTAGTTATTGATTCTAGTACTGTGGAGGGATAGCTTCAAACTTGCAATAAACACAAACTTGAAACTTTAGATTCTTCAAAGTTTTGATACCAATACAACTAGAAATTGAGGATCAATGAATTTAGAAAGGTGGGGCAGGGTTTGGGGGTCAGGGTGGGAGTGTGTAAATGACTTCTACTACAAAATGAAACTTAAAACAAATGTTGAAAAATTAATTAAATCAAAATATAGAAATGGAACACACCCATTGATATGTGTAGTAAAAACACCACTTTTATATTGCTGAAATTATATATAATGATAGATCCTTAGATGCTACATATTATCTACATGACAATCAATAGATCATCAAGCTTGGTATCCTGCAAGACTTCAAAGAACTTTGCAAGGCTGAGAACAAAGTAGTGCTCTTGCAAGATTCTCGAGAACCTCTTAGGGCAAAATCACAAACACTTGGTGATCTAAGTGAAACCCCTCAGGGTAAATCAAATCAAATGGGATTTCTCTTCAAAGACAATCCAAGCTCCTTAGAGCAAGGAAATCAATACAATGAAATGTGTAGAATAGTGATCTAGAATTAGATCTACACAATATGCGCAAAACACAATGAATTATTAAACAAAATGCCCTAGATCATGTAATGCAATACAGTACAACGAATAAGTCAATGAATATGAAGCATTCTAAACTTGGATGAGTGGATATACAATAGTGGTGCAGCTTCCCTAAAAACTCCAGCCCTGATTTAAAGTGCCAAGAGTGTAGAGATGGAGTTTCTAGTGCAGTCATAGAAGTGTCAAAACCAAAGTGAGTTGTGTTCAAAAATGAATTGAGCAAACGGATTTTGTAGAAGTTCCATCCTTAGACTTTCTAATCACTCAGAATTGAACTAGAGTGAAGTAAACAACTCAGTTTACCTTTTATTTTTTCAATCAAAGATTACCTAGGATGTTCCATTTAAAGATTGGATGTTCACTCAGCAACTTTTCTTGATTTTGATGGGACATTCCAAGTAAGTGTTGATATCTACTTTGTCACTAGCCTGTTCTTGGGTTGAATGTCCTAGGCAATTTGTGATGTTCACCTTGGGTTGGGTTCCCACCTCTGAACTCATCCAGGCCTCTACTAGGACGTTGACCTTTTCGGTGGGATGTCCATCTTGCATCCAAGGCTGAGGAAGCTGAAGTCTTTTGATTGCTTTTGATCTGCTTCCTTGCATTCCAAAATTTTCGAGTAGACTTAAAACAGCTTGCTATGTGCTCAAACTCAATGTATGCTCAACTACTTAAGCAAGTTCTGCAGACATGCTCAAGTGGACTAAGAGGACTCCTTCATTTTTGAGTTTTAGCTAACTTAAACATGGAATTGATCAAGAATCTATCCCTTTTTGGTGATGTCTAAAAACTTGAAAATGGGTGAGTACTTCAATAAGTCAAATGCACCCAAGAATTTCAAGGGAAAAAATAAATCCTAATCTCACCATTTAAGAAAAGAAAAATCTAATGAATCAAACATGATAATCTTTCCAAGCATCATATCGAAGTACACAATTATAACATATAACTACTCATTAATCCATAAACATAGAATAAAATGCATATGAACGTAAGACAACATGAATAACATGAAACATAAATAAAACATAGAATGTGGGCATAGCGTAACATAAGTCCATGGACATAATCCTCATAACTCACTCTTTTTTGGACATTACCCAAAAAGGTGGAAAGTCTAACTAGCTTCTACACTCAACCCTAGGATTTAGTATCATCTGATCTGGCTTCCTAATCCATTAGCTGATACTCCTAGTAGAGTTGCTACAGTCAACAAACTCATCCTTTCAATCTGCAACTGTCTCCTCAATCACAATTGTCTGGTTTCAGCAGGGATGAAGCTTTCCTCTAAAGTCAAGTGTTTCAAGGAGATTGACCAATTGAAGCCACAACCTATTGAACATGATGCCATTGATAGGTCTTTAGTATGGTTGGATCAAATAAATTATCCATGGCTCCCTGTATGGAGTCATTATCGGTTTGTGGGCATTTGGGAGATTGCTTCCTCTCCACATGTGCCTCTTGTTGTACATAGTCATAAGAGCCACAAAGCTGATCCTCATAGCCCTGTTGCTCCCCTTGTTGAGGTGTCTCATTAGCTAGTCTAATCTCCTCATTGGAATCCTTTGCTTTTCCTGAATTGTAACCCTTGGATTAGCCCACATTTGAAGCTTGCTAGTGAGGAGTGTGCTCTTTGCATGACCAAGTGGGGTCCAAATAGGCTTCTCCTTTAAGATCTAAGGGGCCTCATCCAACCGTGGAATATTGGCCTGTGACAGCCTCTACTCAATCTTGTTAGCCCATCTAGCTAGTTTGGAAAGATTTCAACCCATCTTGCCAAGAGTCTTAGCAAAGGCTTGGATCGCCTTGCTCATGGAAGACCTGAACTGATCAGCAATAGATCCAAATCTGGAAAGTTGAGGCCTTGGGGCTTGAGGTGTAGATGCAGCAGCTGCATTAGATGTGCTCCTGTGTATGCTCCTCTTCTTGGCATACTTGGCTATCCTGTTTTTGCCATGAATGATTGGCATGTTGGTGCTGGCTATGCCTCCATTGCTGATGATCATTCCTATCAGCAATGGATGATCAAAGGTCTGAGCTCTGCAATGCTCTTAACATAATATCCTTGCAAATGATGTAGCTGAAATTGAAACTTGCTCTTGGCAAGCAAATGATAGATCATCGTGGCCTATTGTGGAAGCAGGTGATCATAGCTTCCACCCTTTACTACAAGATTGTAGTAAGTGATGAGAGAGAGTATGGGCAGTCATGTTAGCTTTGTATACTTTCTTTTTTCAAAATAAACTTAGGATCCTCAAACAAATGTTGACAAAACTATTTTAGCCACGATGAAAACTAAGTTGGAAAAAATTTTGTTGAGAGAGTTCACCCACAAACAATGAGCACCCGATACATCAAACCCTAATCATACTAGGAGAAACAATAATAACAATCACACTCACAAGAGTATTAAAAGTACTAGTCCAAACATCCATCATATAGATATTGCGAAAGAACTTACAGATCAAAATTATAGGAATAGCAACTAAAAGGTGAAGAAGAAATGATTCCCCACAACATCAAAGTAGGATTGAATCTAAGCCTTCATATGAGGCTTGAAATCAAGGACTCTCTCACTTGTAATGAAAATCTTTTGAGGAGATTCATACCTTTTTCTTGCTGCCTCGTATCTCAAACAGGGTTTGTACCACCCTCTTTTTTGCTGTGTAGAACTCTTTCCTATTGTTGCCTTCTTCCCTTTAGATCTAATGCACTAGTGATGCTTGGTGCCCTCCTTGGTTTGTGCCATCATCTCCTCCTTCCCTTCTCTACATACCCTATCTCTTCCTTTAGCTCTCATTGTTCAAGACTAAGTGCAAATGGCAAAAATGAAGACATCTAGGGCTTTTATGCTTGCACCTTGGCATGAAACGTGCAATTTTGTTTTTTCCTTTTATGCAGTTGGAACATCTTGGGTAGGGGGTGGATGTTCGAGGGATTGTACTTGGGACATCCCACATAAGTGTAGATGTTCCACCAAGGGGACCTATGTACAAGGGTGGACATCCCAAAAAAAGTGTCAGAAGTCTCACTTGAGGGGACCTATACATAGGGGTGGATGTTCTAAAGAAAGTATGGATGTCCCACCTGGTGCATGGTCGGATCTTTGGGGCCTGCTTGAGGAAACATGCCTCAAAAATCTTCCCAAAAACACGAGGGTATAAACAAATTGAAAAAAAAAAAACCTAACTACCCTAAACTACTAAGGTTGGAAGAATTATATGTTGACTTGTTGGGAATGATACCAACCTAGAAATGGTGTCAGGTGAGTTGGTGCTTCTCAAGTCTCATTCTTCTTTTCAATAAGGCTCCTTGTTTTCTCTTCCTTTACTTTATATGTAGGACCATTGGTAGTCACCCTCTAAAGATCAGTAATTTTTTCTCTTTAATGATGTACATGAGTGTATAGTTACACTTGCAACTTGTGAGGATGTGACACATGCAATGATGGGTTAACTACAGGGCCTACATACCTCCATCCCTTCTTAGCTGAGGTTATTGATGAGAGTCCTTGCCGCTTTTCATAAACCAAAGAATTTATTCATCATTTGCTTATTAGTACTCTGATATCTAACAATGAATACAACCAATGATTTTGGGCTCATGACTCTTTGTTATTCTCAAACACCTAGCTCATCACCTGAATGAAAGATTATTCAGTTGTATATCATTTAAATCCATAAAAGGGTAGTTCTCTCTAATACCTTGTCAAGGTCATGGCAAACACTTTCCATTACTTAGGAAGCTAGAAAACATCAAACAATTATGTGATTCAACCATTTCCAAGTTTTGGTTGGATTTATTCCTAATCCTCCACTATGTTTCTGCCAAACCAAATCATTTAATCTAATAGGCTTCAAATAATGACTGGGAATAAAAAAATGTATATATTTCAAGAACTTTACTAATGCATTGCAATCTCACATGTGGAGCTATCTAACTTGAAGAAACCAATCATCATTTGTCTAATTACTGGCTGTTAATTTAGGTGAGTTGCTTATCCTAGGGTCCAAAGGTGTCTAATCATAATTCATGTGGGTTCATGTTATGAAAAGCAAATAAACACACATGGTCACACATACATTTTCTTATTTCCCACAACTAAAAGAATATGATTGTTGATAAACAAATGGGGCTAGCATATTGAAGTGAGAATAAGTAAATAATAATTTACTTTTCATTAAAAGGACAATCTAACTAAGACAATGTACAAAACATTTATTAATAAAAGACTTACTCCGAGGAGACTTCCAGGTTTCCAAGATCACCTATTTTAAAAAGAGTAACTGTGCATCTCGTGTAACAACGTTGCCCCGACGTTGCCCGGCACCCCAAAGAATTCACGAAGATCCAATGGACCTGGGGCGGAAGACCTGGGGAATACGCCTCAAGCAAGCAAGCATCTCACGAGTGAGTGCAAGTAGAAGCATAGCTTCTTAACGTACATGACCACACACCTCATGGAGGGTAACCAACTCCAAAACGAGGACCAAGCAAACAAGCACACACAACCTTGTAGACAACATCGATGAGAGGGGAGACGATGCACCTACAAGGGAAGGTGCCTCACCCCCAGATCCCTCACGATCTGGTACAAAGTGTGGCCTGGCACTGCACCAAAACTATCTAGTCTTGGCTGCCTACATATCTACAACTACCGTAGAATCAGGGCCATGTAGTTCTCCACGGAGAAGAGGGGAATGAAGAGGACTTAGAAGAGAGTTGCAACATGAGGGTGTCCTGTTGCTAGCTTGGTACCACCAAGCTGGGGTGGGTTTTCTAACACTTGAGAGTCAGCCGAGGGCGCCTCAGAGTGTTCCATGGCCCTCGAACCATGGGGAGAGCCCAAGAGAACCACCACTCTGGGACATCTCTCACATCTCGAGTCTATTTTAAATGCTATATAAGAACTGTCTCACATCATACAATGGAGGCAGAGTAACAATAGTTAGGGTTTGTTTTAATATGGGAATCCATCAAGGGCTAATGATGACAAAATCTAACAATGTCACGAGAAAGTAAATAGTTTATAAAACATTAGTTTGGTTCATCTTTCACATAAACTAAGGATTTGGACTCAATTAGCAACTTGCATAATCACATTGGATTACTTGAAGCTCTACATTAAGGTCCTTTATCAATTTCAAAAGTTCATTTTCTTTGGCATCCAATTCATGGTATTCATTTTTAAGGTTTCTATTTTCTTTTTCTGATTTTAAACTTTCTAAACTTGGTGAATAAAGTCTGAAAGTATGGCTTGAATTTTTGGCAAACATCTGATTTTAAGGGAAGATTGAGAGCCTAGAGCAAATATGAAAATTCTAATTGTCAACATAGTTGGGAGTTCATAATGTTCTCCTCCTAACTTCAAAGTGATACCAAGTTTTTAAGTTATGTGCATATATATATATATATAACTCTTTCAAACTTGAGGGCACTACAAGTAATAAGGCACTAAACCAGAGCAGATCAAAGAAGATTACCATCACTAATATCTTTAAAAGTAAGAGGAGCATAGGGTAGATTCACATATCTAGCTAGTGATAGAATAAAGAAACCAAAAATCTGCAAACCATTAGGGATAACAGTCTCTGTTTTCAGATGTTATTATCATGGGTATTAACATCTAAATTCTGAGCAAAAAAGAACAAAAAAACAGCCTTGAAAATTAACATTGTCCTAAGCTAGAAATCATTTTGATTCAAGCATTAAAATCTAATTTTGTCAGCAAACAAAGCTAAAATCTAATTCATGCACTAACAAAGGAGTAACTCTGATGTGATCGTTATGCCAAACAGGGTATAAAAACAAGGAAAATCAGCATGGTGATAAGTGTGTTCTGGTTTAAGCTTGAACATTTATAATTCACTTCTCTAGCTCATAATGTTTTTCTCCATTCTTAGGCACCTTCAGCCTCTAGAATTTCTCTAAATGTGAAAGATGAAACATGAGAGAATAAGTACCAACTTTTTCTTTTATTTTTCTTCTTTTGGGGCATACTGTTTTTTTTTTCCTTTTCACATGGATACAGATCCTTACACAACCGTACAGGTTGAAAACTGTATAACCTAAATGAGTTACCAAATTTGTGTGTATATACATACTTTAAGCAAAGTACAGACTGAAAGGTGTTGCTGGTGGTGGAAGGAGACATAGCAGCCATAAAAATTTAATATCAGTCTAGTTTTCATCCTAGAACAGAGGATTATCTGTCTCTCTATATATATTTTTAATGACAAAGGACAGATTTTAAAGATGACTGTCTAGTAATTGAAATATGGAAACTAGAGGTTATCAACCATAAAAAATAGTAGTGTCCATAATTCATGAAATTAAAATATGATTTTAAGTAAAAAGAATAAGGAAAATTTATGAACTCAAAATCATTTTCTAAGAAGACAGAACTTAACCAAAGCAACTTTAAATTATAACTTTCTTGAGTAGCTAGACTCCAATAACAAACAGAGAAATGGATTTCTGAACTTTCATAGATTCTAATATTTACCCTTTCCTTTTTTCTTCCAAATAGAAAACAAACACAATGTTCTTGCTGCTAATAAGAATTATGGAGAACTAACACTATCCTTAACCATGAATCATCTCCACCAAAGGCATACCATTTGATCTCTGAAAAATAGAAAGATAAACTTCATATCCTTAAATATCAAATGAAAAGAAAATGAGCAAATTAAATTCACAATGTGCCATTGCTTATTTCCAACCCAACTTAACAACCATGATGGATTAACATGGTGTCAAACTTTTCTGATCTTCATTAATAAATTTTTCCAGCCTCTCATGTTTTCACATTGAGAGAAATGTAAGCTTAGACAAAGTACCATTCAATAATAGATTTCGACATGACCACTCTTGGAAACCCTTCAAAAACTGACCCAAAAATGCTCAACAAAACAGTACATGTGCTCTTCACAAAGACACAAAAAATCATCAATATGCATTAATTTCTTTTTATTTTAAAATAAGTATTCAATGGTCCCTTTGCCCATCCAGCTATCACACACCAAGTCTCTCCAACCCTGCAACATCTTGTAGCCTATCCAAGAAGAACACCAGGGTTGGATAAAATGGTGGGGCCAATGTCATCAAGCACCTCCAAGAACTAGGCCCTTGTAGCCCACACAAGAGATTACCAGCCTTAGATAGAATGATGGAGGCATTCTTTTATAATGATCATGAAAACATTAAATACCAAGTGCACGTGGCCCAAAGAAAAATGCTTGCTCATAAGCCCAAAACATGCATGCTAAAAATCAAACCCAAGGTTGACGAAAGGGCTCATGCGTGACTCACAAATGTCCAAGAAAATTCCACATGTCCTCATGAAATGATTCACTTGTCCAAGTCAATAGCATCTCAACCATGAGTTAAAACATCCTTTCTAATGAAGGTTCAGAATACACACCTTTAGAGTTGAGTTTGAGCAATTTGGTGAGGGTAAAGATACCTTAAGCTTGGGTTGTTGATCAACAGGTAGCCTCAAAAAATCAGCTTTGAATTGCAATTCCAAGATGTAGCTGAAATCCTCTCATAGAAATTAGGGAAGACAATCCCTTGGATCAGCCAATCAGCCCCCAAAAATCAATCACAAAGGCCTCTAGTAGTAGCAGCAAAATCAGCCTCCCAAGAGCCCACAAGAACACTCAAGACACCCCAAGAGATGGTTGAGAACAAGTAAAGAACAACCACTTCTCTTCTCAACCCCCCACACCTTAAACTAGTGTAGTCTCCTTCTCTTGGGCAAAGGTATCTTTGAGAGCAAACCCACCCTTGTATTTTTATGATGGAGGATACTCTATGGCTCGGACACAAAAGTGTACCAATGGACCCACTCATCAACTAATTTTTTTTAATTCATGGCATCTTTGACAAACAAGCTCTTATGAGGGAGTGTTTGAGGTGAGTGACAACACTCATGAAAGTCACATAGAAGTGGTTGTGAAAGTGACAACCCTCAAAAGTCACATGGGGGTGGTTATATGAGAATGACAACATTCAAAAAAGTCAAATGGTAGTAGTTAAGTAGAAGTAACAACACTCAAGATAGCCACATGGGAGTGAAAATGACAACACTTAAGAGGATTACATAGGAGTGAGAATGAAAACACTTAAAAGAGTGACATGGCCCATATTAAATGAGTCCTTTGCCCTTTTTTTTAGCCATCAATATGAACCACATTGTTAATATTCATATTAATTTCCTCTTATTTTACACAATTCATAGCAAAAGTAATCAAGAATAATGAATTTTAGCATTAAAATTATTTTAACTAAATGTTAGAAAAACCATAGATCCAATTGCATTAATTCTAAAATAATGTCAGACTTTGTCATGCTCATTTGTCAACAAATATATATATATATATATATTACTTGAAAGAAATCAAAAATAAATCTTTAGCTTACTTGTGTCTTCTAAATAAAAATATTCATATTTAGAAGTATTAGGAAAATATACAAAAATATTTATAAGCTAATTAAAGTCTAAGTATCTAATAGAGTACTATGGTCACATGTGCAAATGTGGGGCACTACATTATAGGCATGTGGTTCCCTCCTTGCTTTGTCTTTTTGGAAGCTGTTGGATGGGAAAAATTATTACATCATGTGGCTTGCCTAGTTGGTACGATCTTTGAAGGTTTCTTCTGGGTACCCAGCTTGTCATGGTCCATCTCTACAAATAGCTTCTACCCTGTTTCTCATAGTGAACCAAATGAGAAGCATCTTGAATTTGTTCCTATCTAGGAAAAAGGCTCTTATGTGACCAATTTAATGACAATGATAGCAAACTATGTATCTAGGAAATCTAGGAGCATAGGAATGATACAACCTCTCTTAATGAGATGAGCTTCCCTTGGTCTTGAGTTGTTAGAGTAGCTTGGCGGGGTGGGCTTGTGGCCTAGTCCACTCTTGTCATTTGGGCTTCTTCTTTGATCAAGCATATGGTTTAAGGAATCCTTCCCAAGGGCCAATTGTTCAATGACTTGTCTTTCTTTCTCCACCTTTTTTTGCAATTCCTTGTTCTTGATATTCAATGATAGATTTAAAATTTAGATTGGAATTGTTGTCCAAATGATTCCAGATCTTAATCCAGAAAAGAAAAAAAACATAAAAAAATGTATTGAATTGCACTGGAATTGCGATCCTAAGTGCATTACAATCTATAGAAAAACACATGTTTTAAAATCATGAGTTTGCAAGTTGACCCCATTTTGTTAGGACAAGGCTAAGATGATGATGGTGATGATAAAAATCATGAGTTTGCAATCAGATTGGCACGATTCTACACTTTCATACTTTGATGTTATGGCTGATTTGCATCTACGTCCTCTTGTAGTCAATTTCAGTTGAAAAAACTAACTAAATTGAGCAAAACATGAATGTCCATGGTGCTAGTGGTGCTTTGAGCAGTTCATCAGTGGCTTTGGCACCATTTTCATTTGCATTTGTGGTAGACCAATGGTGAAAATTGTTGAAATTTGGTATTGGTAAGTATTCTTACTTGGTATTTTGGGCATTCATAAACAGTGCAATACGAGTGTGATTATGATTGCCAACAACATTGAAGCCTTTAGTTGAAAACCTGATGTAAATATTCAACACCACTACTGCTAGCCTGCCACATTTGTGGATGTAGTTTGTGAATATCCTGCTTATGCTTATGCCCTTTAATGGATGTCACATTCCAAATGAGTCTACCCACCAGTAGAAATAAGTAGCATGAAAATAAGAAGCCTTACCTCCCTTGCTTGTCTAAACGTATTGTATGTCCTTTTTTTTTGGAATATTTTTATTAACATAAGTCTTTGTTTATTGCAAAAATCTTTTAAATTTTTTTTTTTAAATTTTTTTTTTACTTATATGATTCCATATGATTTCAGTTGTGATTCCAAGAGATCCATGATTTGGAAACTTTTGCTTGAAAAGGTGATCCATGATCTAATCTGCATTTTAAATCTATGTTTTCAGCTAAGAGACTGGTGATTCGAGTAAACAACTTCTTGCATTCATTCTTCTCTTGTTTTTACAACTTCCAAGTCCTTTCAAAGCTATTAGTTCACCAATCTCAGCCTTAAGAGCTGTGACTTTGCTTGTTAGGGTTAAAGAGGAGTTTCTCTCATGCGTAAACTCTTAACTCACGATGGTGTGACTTGCTTTTTAACTCAGGATTTGTTTGCTGCAATTTGATGAAATTTTCTTTAATGCATTCATACTTTTCCTTAATGGTTCCTACCTCTTTGTCATCACTTAGATATTTCTCTTCATCTTCACATGATGAAGTGATGTTGGCAATTGCCATGCAAGCAAGATGAGAGTTAGAGATATCACTATCCTCAACCTCCACCTCACTTGCTTCATCATCATCATCCCATTTGCTTACCAGAGGATTTTCTTTCTCCTGCATCTTAGCCTCTTGTTGTAATCTTTTTAGCATCTTAGCCTCTTATTGTAATCTTTTTAGCACTAGGACATTTTGAGGCAAGTTGTCCTTGGCCATTGCAAACACAACAAATAATATTCAAAATATTAGTAGAAGAATATGGTTTAGGTCCCTTACCTGCAAACTTACCTCTTGGTGGTTTTTTTTTTGTCTATCTTCTTATTCCTTAAGATGGTTGACAAGGAGTCTGCTAACTTTTCTAGTAAGAAGAGTAAGATTACTGTCATCAATATCATCTCCACTATACAAGGATGTTTCTAATTGTGAACTTTCCCCTTTCTCTTTGGGTGCTTGGTTGGAGCTTCTAGTTAGTGTAATAAGAGCATCTTGCAACACTCATTCCTCTACAAGAGTCATTTTGAAGGTTGTGAGAGCACTTTAAAGTTCAAACTTTAAAGTGTCAAAGTCCTTAACCTTCTCCATCACTACCATCTTTATCTTGTACTCAAGGTTGAGTATTTAATAATCTTATAGACTACTTTGCTCTCTCGAAGGTCTTGACCAATTCCTCTAATAGAGCTACTCAAGGTGAATGAATGCATTTGGTATGTTGGGACACTATTGCTAGACCCTAGGAGGCCAGGGGCCTTAGGGTTCTAAAGTTTCAGGATGTGGTCACTATGAGATATTAGCTTCTTACCAATTGGCTCCTACAATTTGATGATAACTTGATCCAATGGATACATATTATGCACAACAAATATCAGCAATGGGAGGCTGGGAACTAGATTTCGCTCATATGGCGTACCATCTATAGGCATGCTAACAAGATGGCACTGGAGGGTATGCTGGGGGTGCCACCTCGGACCATCATTAGGACTAAATACTCCATGGTTAAAGGTTGGTGGACTGTTTGGAAAGGTAAGCTACTTGAAAAAATAAAGGTGTTTCTTTGGTTGGTTGGCCATGTTGCACTCCTGGTGCATGAAGCCTTACGTGTGTGGGGCTTAAACATTAATTATATATGCCTGTTATGTACAGGGGCTCTTGAAATGCTAAATTATTTTATATACTAGTACATGTACGCCATGGACACTTGGTGGGTTGTGGTGCTCCCTTCACCGCTTAAATTAGACAATGATTCAAAAGTGGTGATTGTGCTTTGGAGTCTGTGGAAGACACGGAACAATTGGATTTTTCGCTCTCTCTAGCTTCATTCGCTTGGGTAGGTTGTGGTGCTCGGGGTGAGATTGTGGTGTGAAGCTTCAGTTGCCATGGGGATGATGCCTACGTTTGAGCCTTCTTGCATGGCATTCCAAGCAAACTAGGTGTTGTGGGGGCTTGTGGTGTGGGCTGGTTGGGTGGATGTCCTTCCTACACTGGAGGGGAAGCTCGGCCTTATGGATGGAACCTTTTACAGGAACTAGGCTGCCAACTCCACCACCTTTTGGGGATTCTAGATTGAGCTTATAGAGGCTTTGCTATCACATTTGTTGGGGGTTCCAACTATGGGGGAGGTCATCCTTCCCACTAGGTGAGGGTTGTAGGATGTGAAGGGCTTCTTCTCAGGGCCCATGCCTAAGACGAGGAGTGGGCAGGTGCTAAAGTTGGCTTTGCCACAACTTTGGTAGGATGCGGCTGAGCTCATTGATCGGTTCTTTGTCTAGTCAGGAAACGTCTGGAAGTTACAAGGCGTGCACTTTTCTTTACTAAAGTGCATGCGGGTTGGCCCCACTGTCAATTTTCCTAGGTTTTTTTTTGGCATCACTGCATAGGCAAAGATGGTGGCACCGCTTGGGTTTGATTTTGGTCCTTTGGAGGGCTGTGAGGTTGGTGGCTCTGTGGTGGCTGCAACTTGAGGCTTGCCTGGTGGTGTATGGTCAGCGGTCCATGAAGGAGGGGGGAGGGGGGTGTGGTTTATGCTCTAGCTCCACCTCAACTGGGGTCTCCCATGAGGGAGGCAGTTGGATCATTGGGGGTGCTAGAGGTGTCACGCTCGCCTTCCCTTAATAGGTTTTGATAGGAGCTTCATTAGTGGTTTGAGGCAGATCTGCAAAGGGCTACTATAGAGGCGGAAAAGCATGCTTGGAGAGAGGAATGGACCCTTTGGGAGGCCAAGTGGCACACTAGAGAGGAGGAGTTCCAGTGTCTTACAGCGCAAGTGGAGATGTGCCATGCCGAGCTAGAAAAAGAGTCAAAGAGATGGCATGACTTGTAGGAGGTAGCAACCAAGGTTGTGTTGGAACAAGAATTGCGTAGTAGACACATGCTGAGATGTAGCAAGAGTAGAAAAAAGGCGATGTGGGAGCAGGAGGAGTAGGAGCTGTGAGAGCGTGATTGGTTGGAAGCTGAACAATTACAACAACAACAGGATTAGGTGCATGAGCATAATACGTAGCTTTGGTTATAGGAAGGGAAGTGCTTGTATGTTATTATGGACATTAATTGCAATACCTCCTAGCATGCCCTATGAAGACATATAAGTAGGACTGATACTCGGCTTCATCCAGATGGTATTGGTGATGTTGCAGAGTGTGCCCGAAAGGAGGAGGTGTTTAAAGAGTTTCAACAGGTAGTGGCCTTTGTTGATATTAAAAAGCATCGGGCTGTTTTGGAGGTTATTCATGCTTAGGAGTGTGCAACTTGTGGGTGTATTAGGCTGCCCAAGCATTTGTAGGATTGTGGGATCCTTGTTGATGGGTGGGGGAGCCCACCTTTGCAGTTGTTGGTTGCTTGGTGTTTTGTTCTATCGTTATTTTCCTTTGTTGGTTCTAGCTAGGGAAGGGAGACTTTTTGGTGTTTTGTTGGTTGTATTGGTAATGGTTTTGACATTTTCACTAGTGGGTGGAACTGGTCTCTCTCTTGTCTTGGTCCCTCAAGGTTCCACAAGACCTTGCTTGTTTGACGTTCTAAGGAGGGGTCATCCCTCCCCTAATTGTTGGCGGTTTTCCACCCCTACCAATTTTGGTTGTACATAACTTGCAAATTTGTTTTCTTAATATAATCACCTGAACTCTTCTGAAAAAAGAAAAAAGAAAAAAAGAAAAAAGAAAAAAAATCTAGCAATCATTAATTTGTATCAAATATTTCATTAGATCACACCGATAGGAAATATTGTGTCCCATTAAATAATATATAAAGTATAGGAATGTCCTTACCAGGATTCATGATGAGGAATAAGCCTAATAAATTTCTACTACTTTAGACATTTAAGAGTAAACCATTTACTTGTCTTCAAGTGAAAAAAAGATGAATCCACTCTTCTTTGGATCTTCACAACCTGTCCCAATATCATTGTCAAGTGAGAATGGATGATAGTGAACTCCCATGCATGAGTTGATCTTTGTTAAGTTGTCCTTGTGCACTTGAAAATACACACAAACTTCTTTGAATTAGTTTATCATTGGACATCACCTAGTGTGACTAGGGGCAACAATAGATATCACATTTTTGATTTGGCAGCTATTGCTATAGATCACCTAGGGTGATGTCAGGTGACAAAAGCAGCAATGTAACGTGTGAGGTTGTGTAAGCAATATTTCAAGCAAGTGGTCTTCTAAGGAAAAATCAAGCAACTTATCATTGCAAGTCATGCAAGCAATAGCTTGGGCAATACCCTCAAGTTTTAACAAAGACGCTATTGTTGGGGACCGATGGAGGAGTCTCGAGCGATGAAACTTGAATTATATTATAGGATGTCATTGTATTGTTGTTAAGTGATAATCCTATTAGTGATAGTGTGAATGTGTGATCTCCATACTTCATGATTATTTACATTTCATGTTAAGGAGAGTAGTGGTAGGTAGAAGTCTTTACTTTGATGTTTGAAGTCATCGTTTGAATAATTAGGAGCTATACGTGTTGTTTTGTTTGAAGAAAACTGAAAAAGAACGTTATGTTGAGAGCAAATGTTATAAAATGACAAGAAAAGGCCAAAAGCCTTTATGTTGGGGCCCATGCTGAATGACACAAGTTCCTCAAGAAAGAGACAAGTTCCTCAAGAAAAAAGGATAAACAGGGGCGTACCCCCTCTATTGTAAACTTGCCAAGAGCATTGTGCATTGAATAGAAGCTCTCCCTTTTCTTCATTGTTGAGTGTGTGCAAACTTTGGTATTCTTGAAGCTTTCTTGGTTTCATCCCTCTCTTCTTTTCTTGCATTCTTGCAAGCATGATTCTCACAAGTGTGAAGTGAATCCCTTCTATGATTCTTTCTTACAAGTTCTCTTATCCATGAAGTCTCATGAAGTTTCTCAAATTTTTACATAATTTCATGTTTTTATATAGTTGTTTTCTCAATTTGAAGTTCTTGCATGGTTTTTTAATGGTTTGCTTGTTCTGTCATGTTCAGTTGAAGTTTGATGCGAAGAATTCAAGGTCTTGTTAGGGCTTAAGGAATTGTGAAGGTTTTTTTTCTTTTTGAGGAATTGGCTGTTTCCCTTTGCCAGTTGCCTCCAAATTTATGGGATTTACTCGTGCATCTCCATCATGTTTCTCATCTTGAATTTGGTTAGTTTTCATGATTTATGCATGTTTCAAGTTAGGGTTTAGTCCTTCATCTTTGAATGTTGATCTTGTAAGCTCCCCTTTGGTGTTTGGAGCAAGATTTAAGCATCCTTTGCTTATTTCCAAGAAGATCTGAAGTTTCTCATGTTGTTTTACATGTTAAGATTTCATTTCCCATAAGGATTGATGTAATTGAAAATGGTTCATGTTGAAATTGCCTGTCAAAGGCTCAAATCCATGTTGAATTTATGTTTCCTACAAAATTAAGTCCCTAAACCATCAAATCCATGCTCGAAAGCTCAATTCCCAAAGTTCTAGCCAAAGATTTGCCATCAAAAACTCAAACTTTAAATCGACTTTTGTTTGCTCATTTTTCGCAGATCACCACTTCAACATGACCTCAACACGATTGAGGAGAAGTCACGATGCGAAACCAAAGCTTTGCGAGAGGTCATGGTGGATTTGCACTCAAGTCATGTTTGGACCGACTTGCACCTCAATAGTGCCCAACTCACGCCAAAGTTCATGGTGCTTTTGGGAGACCAATTTTATATTCATTGTGACTTGTTATCACTTGTAGTGACCTCGTGGTTAGGTTGTGGCCCAAATTTCCTTCACAGCACAACTCATGGCCTATTGTTTTTTCAGATTCAAAAGGGGGTATGACTCGTAGTCGTGTTGTGGTGAGCTCATGTTCATAACCATGATTGAGAAAGACTTGCAGTGCACTTGCGGTCAGACTTTCAAGCTTCTCCAGGTCTAAGACCATTGTCCGTTGCCACCTTGAACCTACCATAGCGCTACATCAACTCTGACAAATCGTTTGAAAATGGCTGTTGCTTGAAGTCAGATTGAGTGGCTTAGCAATAATTTGTTATCACTAGTTGTTGATTCCAGTGATGTGGAGTAATAGCTGCACGCCTAGAACAAACAAATTGAAACTTTCAATTCTTCAAAGTGTTGATAACAATACAACTAGAAATGTGTATGAGCCTTAATAAATGACATCGAAATTATCCAGAGCATATTTAATTGTAGGAAAACATAAAGAAGTGTATTGTTTATGGACTGTGGGGTTTAAGAACCTGAATTACACTGAAGCCTTGAGAACATGAACACCCATCTGCTTATTTATACGTATACAAATGAGATCTGTTCGTTTGTTTCTAGTGTAATGAAGCCACATAAGCATGCTTTCTGCGAGTTATTTGGCTGGGCCTACACAGTGGATTTGCATAGAAATGGAATACTAAATGGAATACTAAACTTCAGTGAGAGTTTTTCATAATGAAATGGAACACTGAAGATGTTGCTTATCTTTTTCTTATTATAGAAACCAAACTTGAACTTTAATGATCAGTCATTTGTAAAGACAGATTCTGTAATTTCCATTACAAGCTCCTTTTCATTATCTAAGTTCTAATAGATATTAGAGGTTCAACCTGATAAAACATGTCCAATGATTGTATTACCAAGTTGTTTAAGAATGTGTTCTTTTCTTGTGATATTTATATTATTTTTTTATGCAGAATTTTTTTGGTAGGATCGGTGCTTGTGGCATTTTTCCCCTTCTAACAAAAAAACACCTCTGGTCTTTTTAACAGCTGACACTTAGGAAAGTGATGGATTTAGCAAAGCAGCAGACAAGGTCAGGAACCCTGAATGAATTTTCAATGGCATTGCTCAATAATGCACTTTCCCTCCCTTTGGGAGTCATCCTTATTTTAACGTTCAATGAATGGGAGTACCTAAATTCTTCGTATGTAGTTTTGTACCATCTTTTACTTGCTAAGAAAATTTCTATAATTTTCTCTTTATTCTGTCTAGCACAAGAGGAGGTTGTGTTTGAAATTGAACAGCTAGATGTTTATCATTCAGTCTTTTAAGAGCTATTCTGAGCTTGTTATTTAATTAAAACAGGCCTATACTTCGAATCCCAATGTTCTGGGTTATAGCAACTTTAAGTGGATTGTTTGGGCTATCCATAAGTTTTACTTCAATGTGGTTTCTGCATCAGACTGGGCCTACAACATACAGGTATTTAAGTTAGTATTTTGGAAGAGTGTATATGAGTTGATCTTAATATGTTTCTTGATGTGTTGTATGCAGCTTGGTGGGATCGTTAAATAAGATTCCTTTATCTCTTGCTGGAATTTTCTTGTTTAAAGTTCCCATTAATATTCCAAACTTCTTCAGTATTCTTTTTGGTAAATCTCTCTATTTTTAATTATTGCTTCATTTTGTTTAAAACTATCCGATAGGAAATGTTATTCAACTGCCAAATTACCCTCACACTGTTATTTATTTTTATGCAAAAAAGAAAAGAAAAAGAAGATCATCATGTAATTTGGTGTCATTTTTTTACAGGACTTGTTGCAGGTGTTTTCTTTGCAAAAGCAAAAATGTCAAAGTAGATTCAAATTTCTTCAACAATATAACGGTTTTGAAGAATTGATAGGCAGAATGCAGCCCTCGCATAACTTGTAAAGTGGTTGAGTTACAGCAAGTGAATTATGTATCAGCTGTCTACACAAAGCTGATATTCAATGTGTAATGTTAAGATAATAAATGGAATGCTGATATCGAATGTGCAATGTGAGGATAATAAATACGGTTCACCATGAAACAAGAAATAAAGATACATTCAGCCGTCTTCAGATGTCAGTATTTTGAGCAGGGTGTGTAACCTTGTGATTGCATGATGCCTGAGTCACATGATGGAAGCTATCTATTTTCACGTTGCCCATAAACATTTTATCCTATTTATAATGTCAAACCCAAATAATAAGATGGAATTTTCCACAGTTCTGATTTTGGTCCCTATTCTTTTATACTTGATGTATCTACATCTACGTTTTCAAATAAATACTTTATATTTGACATGCATCTTCCTTTAGCTTGATAATGTCTGACCAGGGCTTTATATTAACCTTGAATTTCATTGGCTTGCATTGAATCTTTTTTAAGACACCAATATGGGGAGATGAATATAATGTAGCTTGATGGGAAGATTTATGACATTCATTTTAAGGTTAAAATTTCAATCCCAATATGCTACTAAAGTATACATAAATTATATAAAAGAAAAGAAGTAAACCGAATTCTTATTTCTTTGGATGACTAGGTCTTGTGGTTTGCATTTGTACATAATTAGATAGTTCAAATTAATTTTGTTTATTTGTTATTTAAGTAGCATAGATCTTAAGTAAACACTAAAAGGTTAAATAATATGAAATGGAAAAGTGGAGGATAATGTAACAACGTTGTTTGGCCTTACTTGAGTCCCTCTAACAAAAGTTAGGTTGAGCATGTTTCAATGCTCTCCAAGCTTTAAATAGATGCCAACAAACTTGTCAAAGTTTTGAGAGTTAGTCATAAAACGTGAGTGATACGTGAATATGTTGCAATGATAAAACCATATTAAGCTAGTTAGGCACTTCTTTGCTCTATTCATGTAGACACCATAGAGATTACTAGTTGAGCCTTCTAGAGTCATCATTGTGTGTTGGTAGTTGGTGTTGTGCTCATATGAATGCACGATGTAAAAGCTTGAATTACAATCGTGAAAGATGTGGTGTTAGCAATTTCAATGTTTTAACGTGACATGTGGCAATGGTGAGTTTTGACCTCTTGCATCAATCAGTTTTGATGTTGCTGAAAGTTTTTACGTCATGCATTATGGAGTTTTGACATTGGAAGTAGTACTTTTGATGTTGTCTGAAGTTTTGACATTGGTAAGTGAGTTTTGACATGGCAATAGAAAGATTTGATGTGGAGTTTGTAACTTTGACAATGCCAAGGCAGAATCATCGTGGAATGAATGGTGAGAGTTTACAAATTTGAATGGCAAAGATTTTATGATTTTGGTGTTGTTTTGCTTTGAGGTTTGAAGCTTTTGATTGCTCTTAATGCCAAAAAGATGAATCTTAACTCAAACTTGTAAAAGAAATTGAGAAAATGGCAAAATCTATACCACAAGATGCAAAGGCAATTGTGAAAGCTAAAGATGCATATGTATGCAACTTTAAATTTGAAAATATCATTAAAGCACAATACTTTGATCATCTTCATCATTTTGAGAACAAGATTTATACTTATCTTTTTGATCTTTGATGCTTTGTTGGACAACTTTGATGAAATTGACAATTTTAGATAAACATTGAATTTGCAATGATCAAGATCTTTAATAGAGATTAAGAAATTGAAAATTGTAATTGTAAGATTGAGAATTGTGATGATGAGATTGAGAATTTGGGAAAGAATTATGAAACCTGAGAAAATTTGTGAAAGATTGTAAGAACTGTGAAGAGAAAAAAGGAAACTTCTCTTTGAAACTTTTTCAAAACATTGAACCTTGAGATGCACAATGAGAAAATAATGCTTTTCTTGTAAGGTATGAGGCGGATCTCAATTTATAGGCAAGGTTAACTCAAAGTTTGTTATTTTAGGCATGTTTTGGCGCTAGGAAGCCTAACATCTAAAACTTTCCATTTTAGGAAACTTTTATAAATGTGAGTCAAACCTTGTATTGCAACATAAATTAAAAACACATACCATGAAATATAAAATGCGAAATAGGAAATGCAACATGAGAAATATGGAAAATGAGCTCCCATCCATACTACAATGTAACACATAGCATGTTCCATGTTGTACATAAGACTAAACCCCAATGAAGAGTTGAACTATGCAACCCTCTTAAGTAAGGTCTTACCAAGTGGGGTAAAAAAGAAGGTTATAGCCTCATCAACCATTGCATAGAATTGCCATGCCATGCTAGTATGGTTCTAAAAGCACAAGGAGTGAAGGACCTCTTGTGCCTCTACAAACGCCAAACCATGGGGGAGGTAGCAGGGCACCACCAAACTTGCTACCCCTATTAGCCAAATTGGATTTTATGAAAATTTAATGTAGTGATTAAATCCATGACATCCAAGACACGCTTTCATGAAAAAGGGGAAAAAAAAACCTTTGATTTTTTGAGTTAATATCGTCAAAAAATTTTTAGAAGAAAATACTATATTATCCTAGAGTCATAACATTTAAGACGTATTGAAGAAGGCAATTTACATACTATATCTTTTTTGTGAAGAGAATACTTGATTGCATGATCTATGAATTATCTTCCTAAGATAATGCTGCTAGGCTTAGATGGAAGAGGATACAAACTTCCTTAGTAGCTATATAAATTAAAAGTTAGCTCATGCAAACTTTTTGGCAAATTAGTTGCTTATCCTTGACCACCATGACATTGATACCTTATGCCCATCATGATAGCATCTTCCTTTGTATTAAAAAAATTGGTCAAAGTAACATTTGAATACCAAATGCATACCATAGAAAAATTTACAATTTAATTTGAGATGTAAACATGTGAGAGCCTTTGCTAATCAAGATGCCTATGCAATTTAGTCATTTCTACAATTGCATCAACACCATTGCACTGATGACATCATAAACACACACTAGGGAAAAAGAGGAATAGAGGAATAAGAGGAACATGTGCAATTATGTTTCACCTTGTCTTCCTATTGTAGTAGGAGTCTTAGCTATTTGCAATAAAAAATTCATGTTATCTTTTTTGTTTCTTTTTTGGGCCTTCAGGTAAGCATTTTGTAATTTTTTTCTATTGGCTTTTCTTCTTCAATGTTTAGGATGCCTTATCTTGTTCTTAAATTTTTTTCCAGTTAGATGGATAGTGTTTTACAATACTTCTAAGTTAAAGAATTGTTTCCATAAATGTATTGTTCATTTTCATAGAATTTTCTTGGATGATATTTATGTTATTGTGAAGTTGACATGAGAGGCTTGTTTTCAAGATATTTTCCATAGTTGAAAATAAATTGCAATGAATTGTATAAACTATGTTCTCTTATATTATTAATTAGATATTTGATATTGTGACCATTATGTATACAAAAGAGGTAGGTTTGGTTGATATTGCATCTTTTTTAAATTATAAATGTGTTTTTGTGTTCTGTTGTGATGGATTGGATTCTAAATGGTTAATACATTAGTCTAGTTGTCATAGATCCTTGAAAAACTTATCAACATGCTCATATTTCCCAAATGCTAAGAAATTTTTTAAAAAACAATTCTTGATTGATGATGAGCGATGAGGTACCCTTACGTCCAACCATACAAATCACTAAGGCATTACGTGCGATCCAGTCGAATTCCGTGAACCTATAGTTATCTCATACACTAGTTTCTCTAAGAAGTGAAACAATGTTGAGAATGTTCGTTGTCTTCTCAACTACACTTGTGAGGCTCAAGGGTATGGTTTAAGTGTAATTGAGGTATATGAATTTTTGTCGTTTTATATTTTATGGATGTAATCATCTACAACAAGAATAAGGGTAGAGTAGATTGAAAGCTAATGTCTATTGCCTAGCTAGCCTAACACAAGTAACCGCCCCACTTTCCTGAACATATCTTGAACACATATAACATTGTTGGGCTACCAAACGTTAAGCATTGTTGGGTTACCAAGTACTATATGAATGCTCGAAGTGGTCATGCTCATGTTTATTAACTGCTGGAAATAAATTGCTTAATCAAATGCATTAAAATAAAGAGCAAGAAAGTAAAATGCATTGAAGAAAATATTAAGTTGTTCTCAATGCTGCAAGGATTGTCAAAAGAGTTTGTTTTATTCTTGTCACACTTTTGCACTTAGGTACATCAGTGCTTGAACAAAGAACTGTACACACTTTAGACTCCTTATGCGGGCACTTAGAAAATATTCTAAGGAGAATAGACTACAAGAGCTTTGCTACCTTGCTTGAAAACTAAAAACTAAACTATGCTAAAATTGGAGTTGGGGTGTGATATTTATAGACTTGGGGAATATACCTCGACGTCGAATATGTGACATTGGACCAAGGCCCTGATGTCATGTACACAACATCATGGCCCTGACATCACATACATGATGTCACAGCCTTGACATCGTGGCCAACAGTAAACATGTTTCATCATACCCCCACGACTGAATCAAAACTTGTCCTCAAGTTAAGAAGAGGAGGAACAAGTTCTTTACAACATAACATATTGGGTAAGTATGGGATTATTGATTGACATGACAAACTAACTCAGATGAAACAAACATATAGACTCTAAGTGCCCAAGTGTATGGAGTTACAATTTTTACAACATTGGGTGTTCATGAGAAGAGGAGTGAACACCCTCGAGAATATTGACACCCAACACCTCTTGGCAATAGAAGAAAGAGAGAGAGAGAAGAGATCCAACAAGCATGAACAATCCTCATTGTGTGGTCCTGCTACATCATCCTTGGTGAGGATAGTTCTGCTTCGAGTCCATGCTTCCCACTACAGTCACAACAGGATCATGAATTTGTATGTAATGTGTAACACATAGTGGTTAAATGCCTTGTCTCATTGGTGGTTACACTTGACTAAGTTGTGATTGTGGTAGATTGGTTTCTTTGATAGTGTTAGTGGGAAGGTTGACAAATAGGGTAAAATAGATAAGTGGTCCATGAGATTTGGAAAAGTACAACACAAGGAAATAATTGAAGAGGATATAAGAATTCACAACAATAAAAAGGAAAGTTCACTGAAAACTATTATGAAGATGTGCACAATTGTATGTCACTGATGGGGTAAACAAAAAAATTTGATTGTAAGCATGTCTAAGGGTAAAGAATTTAACTAACCCAACTAAAAGATATGTAAGTGGATCCTCCCCAAAGCAGGCATAGGCCTTTTATGGCCTTGCATAACTTCAAACCAAAGAGTCCGTGGGCTCCATGGATGATTAGTGGTTACAGAAGGTTAATTACAAAAACCCAGAAGAAACTAGCTAAGAATTCTGACACATCAAACCAGGACATCGAACTAAAACATGAAACCAATAGTAAGGTGGAACATGGAAAACATAGATGGATGAGAGAGAGTGGAATGAAGTTCCTAATTATGGTCACATGAAGTCCCTTGTGGATTATGTGGTTAAATAACTTGATAGGATCCATCCTTAGTCTAGACCAAAACCAATCACTTTTAGTGATTTCGCATCAACATTCTAAGATTAATCCATCCCCTAAGACACAAGAGTGCTCTCATAAAATAACCACCATTCCAAATTAGAAAAGAAGTAGGAAGTGAGGAAGGGCCTTAGTTAGAGGAGACAAGTCCCATAACCAGTACTTGTAGCCTATTTATTCTGTCTAAGGGATGTGCTTTGAATTCCCATTGTTTTTTTAAAAATGGTAACCACACCATGGAAAGACACATGCATTTATTTTGTCCAAGGGGTGTGCTTTGAATCCTCATCTTCTTTTATTTTTTATTTTTTCTTGATTTGAACCATACTATGCGAGGACATATGCATTTATTTTGTCCAAGGGGTGTGCTTTGAATTCTCATTGTTTTTTTTGATGAGAATCACATCATGCAAGGACTTATTCAACTTCCTTCATTGATTGGCATGAAATGGTAAGAAATTCATGGAAACACACATGCACCTAGGCAAACAGAAAAGCACAAAGAATACCGAATCCCCTTGAAGCCACATCCTATTCAAACTTTTGAATCCTTCCCAATTCCAGAAACTACCAAAGTGATAAATTTATTAAAATTTTATTAATGAGAAAGGGACTACATGTTTCCAAAACAAGGAAGACTAGAGAGTTTGTGGATGGGTGGATGTTGTGGACTCACTGCCTGTTACATGAAAAGAAACCATGTCCTAATTATCTATAAAAAAATTCAAAGCTAGAAACTAGACACCAACAATCAAATAACAAAAATAGTACATACCACCATCAAGTAACACATTACCAATGTACCTGTCACTTATTAACAAAAAGTTAGAAAATCACACCAAATAAAAGAAAATATAGAAGAAAGCATAAAATGTTCAAGAAATGTCAAATGTACTAACAATGGTGTAAAACAAAAAGTAGAAAAGATTAACAACATAAAAACAAAAAGATGTAAAATAAAGAATGTGTAAAACAAAAATTTGTAAGAATAAAAATATGTAAAACAAAAAAGTTGAAAAATTGAGAAGCTACTTGAATGATTAGCATGGTTGGCCATCTCCCCCATGACTAAGTTGAAAGAAGGAGGAGATTCAAAATATTGAGTATGGTTGTCCATTTGATGAGGTGCTTGTTGTGTTAGCTGGCGTATGCTCATGGAAAGGTTTAATTTGTTGGATGTTAACTAGGTGTTTCTTGTTTGGGCTCTCAGGTTTATAGATCATCATTTCCCCACAAGGAAAAGTCTCATAAATGATGTAAGGTCCTTTCCACAACGTTTGGAACTTAGTTTGTTGAAGTACATGTGTGGGATTCTAGTAGAGAACCTTATTCCTTAGTTGAAATTTTACTTTTTTGATTTTTAGGTCATGATGCTTTTTGTTGTAGACCTTGTGCAACTCATTAGATGATCAGGCTACTAATTGATTTTCTTCTAGTAGGTTGATATTCATTAGTCTTACTTTTTGGGCTAGACTTAAGTCAAGGTGAAGGTCACAAGCTGTTGAAAGTGTATGGAGTTTAGATTGAATAGGAAGTATTGGTGGTTTGCCACACACAAGGTCATAGGGAGAGTAGCCTATAGGAAGTTTCCAAGTTGAGCGGTAGGCCCAAAGGGTGTCATTTAGTTTTGTGCTCTGGTCCTTCCTATACTTGCTAACAGTTCTTGTTAGTATCCTTGTGATTTCCCTATTGGTAACCTCAGCTTGATTGCTAGCTTGGGGATGGTAAGGTTTTGTGAGTTTATGTTCAACCCCCAAGTGTTGCATGAGCTTCCAAAAAGTAGCGCATGTAAAATGAGTTCCATTATTAGAAATTAATGCACATGGTACACCAAACCTATTTATAATATTTTATTGTATAAACTAAGCAGCAGTAGAGGATGTACAGTCGATGACGGTTGTTGCCTCTACCCATTTTGTACAATAGTTAATAGCGACTATGATGTATGCCTTTCCATTTGACATGGGCATGATGGAACCCATGAAATCAATGCCCTAGATGTCGAATGGTTCTAATGGTTGAATCCATTGTTGAGGTCCCTCCCTTTGAGTAGTCATTCCACCATCTTGTTGGCATCATTCATAAGAGTAGATGAAATGATGAGCATCCTTGAAGAGTGTTGACCAATAGGACCCTGCCATTAGGATTTTAATGGTCGTGGGTATCCTAGCATAGTGTTCTCCATAAGGACTTTCATGAGTGTCTTGGAGAACGTGAAGTTGATTAGCATCAAGAACACAATAATGAACCAGGTCATCGATGCACACCTTGTAGAGGTGTCTATTGATCTCCATGAAGTGCTTTCCTTGGTAAAGAAACTACTATTTATTTTGATGGTCCAACCCTTTTGGCATCTCCTGAGTAAGAAGATAGGTGAGAATGTTATCATACCATTTTGGCTCATTGGGCATTTGTTTAGTTATAGCCTTAGCAAAGAGGAGTTTATCAAGAAACGTATTAGATAATGGGCTTTCTTCTTCTTTGTTGTCCCATCGCAACTGAGACAAGTGATTAGTGACCACATTCTCAATGCCCTTTCAATCTACCATTGTAAGATTGAATTCTTGTAAGATCACCAGCCATTGTATGATATGGGGACTCACTGTTGGCTTGTTCATTAGGAAGCGGATGACACTATGATCAGTGTGCACAAACACCTTATATCCAAGCACATAATGCCTAAACTTTTCTAGAGAAAATACCACCATCATTAATTCTTTCTTTGTGGTGGTGTAGTTTAATTGTGCACCCACAATGCTTTTGCTAATGCAGTGAATGTAGTATGGATGTTTCTTGTCATCTAACTGCGTCAACATAGCTTTCAAGGCATAATTCAATACATTTGTAATGATATGAAATGGTCTAGACTACTCAGGTGCTTATAGAACTGGAGTTTTCACAAGCCTTTCTTTCAGTTGCTGGAACACTTTTTCACATTCAAGGATCCAGACAAAAGGAGCATCTTTCTTTGTTAGCTTGACCAACAATTTTGCAATCTTAGAGAAATTCTCTATGAATCACCAGTAGTAGCCACTATGTCCAAGGAATGACCAAACATCTTTAACTATTTCTAGCTGGCAGGTTATTCCTTGGATAACCTTTATTTTTTCAGGGTCCACCTCAATTCTTGCTTGCAAGATTTTGTGCCCTAGCACAATGCCCTCTTGAACCATGAGATGATTTTTTTACCAATTGAGCCGCAAGTTAGTTTCGACACATTGTTTTAGAACTTGTTTAGGGTAGTATAGGGCTTGCTTAAATGTAGCTCCATAGTTGAAGAAGTCATCCATGAAGACTTCTATACCACTACGGATCTACTATCGAAAGATGCTAAAGACCAAGTGTTGAAAGGTGGTAGGAGCATTGCATAGACCAAACAACATTTTACAATATGCAAAAGTTCCCTAGGAACTCATGAACATTGTCTTTACTTGGTCCTTTGGTGCAATTTGGATATGGTTATAGCCACTATAACCATCTAGGAAGTTGTAGTAGCAATGCCCTAATATGGTGTTGAGCACCTAGTTAACAAATGGCAACGGAAAATGATCTTTGAATGTTGCCATATTCAATAGCCTAAAGTTGATGCAGACCTGCCACTTACCACCTTTCTTTGGTACAATTATGAGTGGACTAATCCACTCACTATCCACAATGGGATAGATGAACCCCACCTTGAGGAGTTGCTTGATTTCCTCCTTGATGATTTGCTTCAATTTGGGGTTCAACTACCTTTGTGGCTATCGTTTTAGCTTCATGGCTGAGTCAGTGTAAATGTGATGCTGGCATATCCTAGGATCAATCCCTATGAGTTTACGATATGACCAAGCAAAAGCTACTAACCATCTTTCAACTACTTTCAACAACATCTTTTTTTGTTGTGGAGCAAGTTTTACATTGATTATAATTGGCTTCTTATTTTAAAAAAACACATATTCCATTCCAGCTGGTAACATTTTTAGTTCAAGGGGCTACTGCTTGAAGTTTTCAAGAATTTCCAACTCTCCCCAATAGGTATAATAATTTTTATCATTAGAGAATTGGTGATGAACTTGCTCTAGTTCATCCATGCTCATGACATATTCACATGTCAAGTTCTTAGCTAGTTCCATGCATAGTGTGTTGCTTTCTGAATCAGCAGTCAACCACTGGGTACCCTTGCATTGTGTGGCTGTTGCGTATAGACACCTTTGAATTTCTACTTCTAGTGCACATTGCTTACATGTAGAGATGGATGCTTGCTTGATGGTCCAAAGTTTTTGCACACAATTGCACCTACTATCACTGTATGCGATGCATGGAACCCTCTTCTTCTCAATCTTTCCAAATGCACTTTCTTTAGATATCTCTAGGAAAAGATCTCTGATGCCCATTCTTGCATCAATAGTGCTTAGCCATGACCTTCTCATTATGATTGGGAAGTCCCTTTTATAGTTCTCCACTTTGATTACTAGGAAGTTAGTAGGATAAGAACACCCACAGACAATGGTCACAATGTCTTCTACTAGTCCCAATGGAATAGTAATGGATTGGTCTACCAATTCCAATATGATGTTAATCTTCTTGAGAGGAGGTAGGTTCTAAGTAGTGTACATCTCATGAGAAATAAAATCAACATCAAAACCTAAATCAAGAAGAGCCTTGCATGGTTCATTGCCAACAATATACAAATAAATCAAAGGACTTCTAGGATTGACTAATTTTCTAGGAAGGTTTTCTGCACAGATCCAATCGGACATAGTATGAGTGAGCATTACAGTATGGATCTTTGGCAAATTTTGGGTTGAAGCAAGCCCGAAGGAATTTGATATGGAGGAAGAGGTTGGAGTAGGGTTGTCAATCGTAGGTGTAGGTGAAGGCTTAGGTTGGATATAGGGTTGAAAGAAAGGTCTTTTCTTTGATTAGGCATTCAACTGATTGATGATTGGGTTGCAAATTAATAGCTCTCGTAGCATTATGTTGTTGTGGTTGAGCTAGTAGTTTATCATACATTGTGAGTTGAGCTACTAGCATTATGTCCTTACATGGAAGAGGAGTGTGTGTAAGGACAAGAGGAAGATAAGGATAGGAGGTGGCATTCCTTCTTTCATGTGGAGAAGGATTTTGATAGTAATCAGAAGGGTGGTAGTAAGGTTGAATATTAGAGATGTCACTGGAAGAGTCATGTGGAGACATGGGTTGTTGAACATAGTAAGCATATGGATTAGGATGTTGGTAAGGGTATTGTTGTCTTGGCAGTGCAAACACCCATGATTGTGGTTGCTGCCATTGTTGGTACTATTCATACAGTTGCGGTGGAGCTCCACTTGGATAATACAATTGCTGCTAGAAGAACTGCCTGAGATTACCTTGAGGATAAGATAACCTTCTAGATGTTTGTCTTTGTGTAAGTTGTGGATGTAAGGAAGACACCTTAGACTCTTGAAGATGTGACACAATGGGGCATCATCCCTTGGGATGTTCATATTGATAGACATCACACCCATGATCATCATCTGATTCACTATCCACAACCTATTTTATTGCAGAAATTTTTTCCTTACCTTTGTAATATGCACATTCAACTTCCTTGTGCCTCATGCTTGCATGGTCACTACCTTGTTATGTAGACTCTTCAACGATTTTGATGATAGCTTGAAATTTGCTATCCATGGAGTCCCTTAACTAATCAACCTTGGCTGTAATTTTAGATTGGAATTGTTGAAGTGGCAAGGCTTTCTTATGAATTCCCTCATCAAATATGTATTCGTCCTAATTGTCGTAGAATTGAACCTTCCTCTTGTGGATGGAAGGATCACAGTTGTACTCCTCCGTACTTTCTCTTTTTATTAGTTCAGCCCCCTCTTTGATGACCTGCTCTATTAACCTTTGTACCTGACAGGCAATTAATTCTAACAATCGTCCTTGGGCATAGACACCAAGGGTTTTCCTTGTTTGATTACGAAGCCCGTCTATAATGTGATGAAGTTGAGCTAATTGAAAATAACCATGGACAATGCATTTGTGCATCAAGGTATAGGATTGGCCAATAGCAGCGTCCAAGGGTTCGTGTGTTCCTTGTTTCCACCTTGAATCTACTTTCTTAAGTTGGATACTTTGGAGTACATTTGATACTTATCATTGAGCATCTCAAGCATGGTACTCCATCGTCTGATAGACTTTGGGTCTAAGGACCGATACTAGTTTTGTGCTTCTTTAATGAGTATCCTTGGCAACAACTTCAATTTCTACCACTCGTTCTCTATGTTTTGCAAGGCACATGCATCTAAACAAGCTTAAAGATGATTTTGTCGATCAGAGTTATATCCTCCTTCAAATCAAGGAATATTGTTCATGTCTAACCATTTGATCTGACTATCTTTCACATGCCTTGTTGGAATTCTGATTGCCTCTGTGATGTTAAGCATACTTCAGGTAGCAAATAGAGGCTCATTGAGGCCTTGATCATGGTGCCTATGATGCCCTCTACTACCCCTTTATCTATGGAAATGTACCTCTCTTGAATGTCTGCACCCTTATTATTACTTGTCTTGATGGTCTCCTTAATTATTATGGTCTTGTTGATCATTGCGCTCATTTTGATCACCTTCATCATGATCTCACCTTCTGCAGTCATGATTAGAGTTAGAAGAAGAAGATGATGATGAAAGAGGAGAGAAAGGAGAATTAGCACCATCATAGTACCTAGTACCACCTCTTCGGCGATTGTAACCATGATCATGATCATGCTTTTTGTCGACATCCCTATCTTGACTTGTCCCTTTGCATCCATCTTTGTCATTGGATCCCTTGTTACTAGAATCAGGATTGTGAACTATGGAGTGTAGATTTTGGTTTTGATCTCCATTGAAAAATTCAAAGAGAGGAGTGTCATTGTATGGAAAATTCCTAGAGAACAGTTCTCCACTAGCTTGTTGGTACAATAGCAATGGAGGATTGTTAAGCCCTTTTCCCTTTGAAAACTCATAGCATTGTTTCAGTTGTCGATCCCATAGGTGTTGTGATTTGATGGGATGATAATCCGTATGATGGGACGTGATATCACATGGGCCGCGATATCGCGTAGGTGATATCGCATACATGATATCGCAGCCCACCGTCATTTCTATAAATAAGAGGCGGCTCTCCCTTGTTTCTCCATCTAGATCGAGACCCTTAGCGAAACTCTGGCAGTTTTACATTTCTAGAGATAGAATAATTTCCATGTGCCCATAGTAGGAGTCTCAAAGTGAATGGATCTTTATTCGAGCAAATATTGTACCTGAGCACATGTTTGTGTACGAAAATAAAGACGAACTTTTGGATAAACCTTACAGTGCATGGACTAAGCTAAATAGGATTTTAATTAATGTCAAATGGTTTAATGCTTTATTAGTTAATTAATATTTCTCAACCCTCAACACTCCTAGTTAAGTGCATTCAGTACGACTGCTTCAAGCACGTGTGTTACGCTTGGTAATCCCAGTAACGAATAGCGTTTGGTAATACCAAAACGTTGCATTGGTTCAAGGTGTGAACAACAAGTGGGAATGGATACTGATGCTAGGGTAATTAAGGCTTAGTTAGTTAAAGTTAGTTACTTAGTATCTTCACCCTTTTCCCTCTTAGCATAGGCGATAAAACATAAAAAGATATAAAAATCATATACCTCAAGTTCACTTAACCATACAACCGTGACACATACAAGTGAGCTTGGGAAGATAGCGACTGATTAACCTTAAGTGTTCCATAAGGCGTGTAGGCACTTAGTTTGCAGAGTTTGACTGGATCGCGTGTGTAACGCTCGTATTTGTATGGTTGAGTGTAGGGGTACCTCGCCACTCATTATTGGCGTCGTTTCTGGGGACTAAGTTGTTTGTGCACTAAGTAGAACATAGGATATCATTCACATTGCTAGGAGCTTAAATGAACCCTTAGGGTTAATCAGAAGAAAGTTTAAAGAATAATCAATAGCACACCGATAAGACAACAATGTCTTCTTCTTCTCACAAAAGCACTTCACCACCTAGGGATCACATAAGAGATAGTCAGTAGTCTAACACACGTAACCTAGATCTAGCAGTTCCTTAAGAGTATCGGGTAGTGTATACTGATCATGATGAGTATATACCTGATTTTACCTTTATCCTCCATCAGGATGAACAACTGCGTTGGCGAGACGTGGAAGGTAACATAGTGTTACCTCTAGATCGGGTAGTCCCTAACATGCTCCTTCATGCTCTTGCACAGATAGACATGACGCAGCTATACACTGAATACATTGCAAGTGATTATGACACAAGGGATTACCATCCCATAGCAGCACAACGTCAATGGGACGCACATCATGAGAGTTACTACACATTGTTGAAGTGCAAAGGACCCCACAATGCTTCACCTATCATAGGAGAAATTAAGGGTGGTGAACCTATCTCAATAGGTTCTCCACAAAATGATGTTCCCCCTCCTAATGATAGTGAGGAGGTAGGGTATCAGAACCTACACTCCACGATTCATAATCCTGGTTCTGATTCCCATGAACACCAAGTGTTCAATGAGGAAAGACAAACACAAGATAAGGGCAAGCATTCAGATTATCATCACGATCGGGGCCGTAACCACCAAAGAGAAGGTAAGAAACATCGTCATGGTGATGGTTCCCCTTCTTCTTCACCTTCATCGCATCATTCACCCTCTCCTTCCACATCAGGATGCATTCACAAAGAGCACAACTATGAGGATAAGGGTAAGCAAGATGAGAGACCTCAACGAGAGAGTCGAGAGTGAGGATGAGGGAATTCGAGAGAATCCCAACATAAAAGAAGAGAAAGTAGGGAACCACGTAGGCATCATAGATGTCATGAGAGAGGGATGACCATGAAGAACCCCTACTAGCAACCCAGAATATGTTAGACATTACGGAGGTTGTGAGAATACCTATAAGGCATCAAAAAGATAGCCGGATCAAGAGACTAGACATGAATAATATCCCACGTTTTGAAGGGGGATACAATGCTGATCCGCAAAACCACTTACACATATTTCACAATGCCTGTGCCTTGCAGAATATTGAAAATGAGTGGTAGAAGTTGAAGTTGTTCCCTAGGACACTCATAAAAGAAGCAAAAAGTTGGTATCGGTCCTTAGAATTGGAATCCATTAGACGGTGGAGTACAATGTTAGAACTGTTCAACGATAAATACCAAATGTACTCCAGAGTGTTCAACTCACGTAAGAAGATCCAAGGATGGAAGCAGGGTAATCAAAAACCCTTGGATGCTGCCATGGACCGATATTATGCCTTGCTACATCATTGCCTGGGCCATGGTTACTCACAACGGGATCAACTATGCCATCTCGTAGATGGGCTAAGATACGAAACTAGGAGAACCCTTGGAACATATGCCCAAGGGAGATTATCTGAACTTAGGTCCCATGAAGTTTATAGACTATTGGAGCAAGTAGCTAAAGAAGAAGGGGAGCTACAGAAAAGAGAAAGCGCGGAAGAGTATAACTGCGATCCTTCCCTCCGAAAGAGGAGAGTAAGATTCTGTGAGGAAGAGAATGAGTCACCACTTGAGGAGTTGGTGAATAGAAAAACCTTGCTGCTTCAAAAGTTGATAACCAAAATGTCAGCTAAGGTAGATCAATTGTGGGACTCCTTAGATAGTAGATTTGAAATCGTTTTAAAAATCGTAGAGGAGTCTAAGAAGCGAAGTAGTGACCATGATAAGAAAAAGCGGAGAGGTTCAAGCCATGCACGTGACAAGGGTAAGGGAAAAATGACTATCACTGATGAGGTTGTGGATTCAGATATAGAAAATGATGGTGGATGTGAGATTTGCCAATATGACCATCCTAAGGGTTGTTGTCCAATAATCTCACATCTACAAGAGTTCGGGGGTGTATGCACTCAACCCAAGACTTAACAAACGGTAGGCACCCCGAAGGTTACCTTATCCCCAAGGTAACCCAAGACAGTTCCACCAACCGTTAACGTACTATCCAAGTGGAACTCCACCACAACCTATCGAGCAACACCAGCAGTGAAAACACCCACAGTCATGGGGGATGCCACCACCTAGGGAATAATACCCTTACCGACAACTAGACCCGTATGGCAATTACGTGTAGTAGCCAGTTTCTCCAAGTGACTTTATGGGTCATGTAACCCCACAACATCACTACCAAGTTTTGGAGTATTTTAGGACTCGTCCTATGGGAGACATACCACATACATACCATCCTCCTAATCCATCTGCCACTCTTACGTCGATAGTTCCACTACCACCTGCTCCAACGATGCAAGGGGAACTCCCCACTCAATCGTAGCAACGTAATGCTATGAGAGCTGTAAACCTTTCTAACAATCGTATGAAGAGAAGACCTTTCTTCAGAACCAAAAGCCCAAACAAGCTCTCACACCCACAAGCGGTTGATTCTGTGAATGCTCCTCCAACAAATAAGGCTTCAGAGCTCCCTTCAAACCAATAATAGAGCTCAACGCATACGGTTATATTGACACATACCGTGATTGACTGGATCAAGATAGGCCACCTTCCTAGGAAACTCTTTGACCCTGGAAGTCCCTTAATTTACCTCCAAGTCACTAGGAATGAACCACATAAGGCTCTTCTTGACTCAGGTTTTGGAGTCAACTTAATATCGCAAGACATGTATAAAGCTTGGAACCTGCCTCCACTCAAGAAGAGCAATATTCAATAAGAGTTGGCTGACTAGTCCATCACTGTCCATTTGAGACTTGTGGAGGACATTGTTACCATTGTGTGTGGTTGGTCATACCCAACTGATTTCCTAGTGATAGAAGTCAATAATAATAAAGGGAACTTCCCAATTATAATGGGGAGGGCACGGTTAAGTACCATAAATACGTGCCTAGGAATCCGTGATCTTTGCTTGGAAATATCGAAGGAAAAAATTTATGGAAAGATCAAGAAGAAGAAAGTTCCATGCATCACATACAGTGACTCAGAGGGTGATGACATACAGGAATGCTTAGCATCTCCTGCATGCAACCGGTGTGCCCAAGAAACTCAGATATAAAGGTGCTTGTATGTAGCAACCACACAATAAGAGAACACCCCATGGTTGACAACTAATCAAGAGAGCAGCCCACCAACATGCATGGAAGTAACTAGGGAAACAACTAGTAATCACAACGAAAGCATAGACACATTGGAATATGAGCGTCACCAACTTCCATCCCTTAATCTAAAAACATCAATTGGGAGATGTTGGACACTTCTAAAAAATTTAAATAGGCACTCATTATTTTGGATCTCTCCCTTTCAATTCAATCATGGGGGAGATGGCCACCTATGATGATCATTTGAGGCCCTCAGTTCTTTTTAAGTTTTTGTTTTACACATTTTTTTTTTGCACATTTTTGTTTTAAAAATTTCTTTAACTTTTGTTGTTTTTGTTTTACAACATTTTTTATACTTTTTGTTTTATTTGTGTGTGTTTTATACATTTTGTTAGGTTTGTCACCAATAAGTGCTCTTAATGATGGTATGAACTATTTTCTATTGATTGCTAATGTTTGGTTTTTACCTTTAAGTTACGATGTTGATACTAAGGTATGGTTCTTTTGATATAGCAGGCAATGAGTCCACATCATCCATGCATCCATAAATTTCTATGGTTTCTCTTGGCTTGGAACTGTATAGTCACCTTTCTCAATAATAAGAACTATCAACGAATCAGTGACTGGGTATTTCTCAAACTAAGGAAGGACTCAAGGATTGAAAAGGGTGTGGCTTCAAGGGAACTTGATGTATTTGTGTTGGCCATTCTCTTGGGTGTTTGGATGTTTTCTTCTTGATTTTTCCTTCCCATTCTAACATTGCCACATTATCAAGAAGCTGAGCAAATAAAAATAATAAGTCTTTGCATGGTGTGGTTCTCACGCATAAACACACATATAGAGAGAGAGAGAGAGAGAAGTGAGAATTCAAAGCACACCCCTTAGATGAAATAATCACTTGGGCTATAAGCACTGGTTATGGAACTAAAGTAAAAATGTTCCCTCTAACTAAGGCCCTTCCTCACTTCCTACCTCCTCTTTTGCTTCGTCGGAATGGTGGTGGCTCTTGGGTGAAGGAATTCTTGTTACTTCAAGAGGATGGATTGACCAAATGCATTAATGCGATGTCACTGAATGTGGTTTGTTTGAGGCCAAACTTGGAATGGGATTTACTAAGTCACATTAATCATTAAATACACAAGGGGCTGTACACCACCTTGTTCTTGAGACTCCATTCCATTCTCTTCTTTCCATCATTCTTTCTCCATTGTCACCTCATTGCCGGTTGTATCATTAGTGTATATTTTGGTTGATGCATTGTTTTATTTTTGGTAAATTCTTGTAGTTAAGACTTTAACTCTTGTTCCAAAAGACATTCCCAGAGCCTACAGACGCTTTGAATGTGGGTTTGTTAGGGCATTAAGGGCATGAGCCTGCTTTGGGGAGGACCCACTGACATTCCTATTTGTTGCATCCATTAATTTCTTTTCCTTAACATTTTTGCAATCAACTTTATTTTTTTCATTTCCATCTTGACATCCCTTTCATCAACATTACAGTTGTCTCTTTTTCTTCATCCTTCTTATTCCTTATCTTTTTCCATTCTCTCGCTACCAGAGGTTTGCGATTAGTCATGGGGGTCTTGGTCCAATTTTTTCAATTTTCTCCTAACCCCTACATCTCAGGTAGTAACAAATATTATATCTCCAAATCTGTATCAACCATACCACAACTCAGCCAATGGACCTTACACTGAGGCAAGGTATCAATTGGATTGTGATTCATTTACCCTTGCTAATATGTGACTATGTTGTGTGTGCAGATGGAAATCATACAACAATGGATTGGATCTGGAGGGAACACTTGGAATGGAGCGGTGCTAAAGTAGTTATGCAAGGAACAAGATTGATGGCATGCTTACAGATGGAGAACGAAAGGCATAATCTTGGCATTGGCAGCAGCAGACTTCTTCTCTCTTCTCTCTTCTCTCTTAGTTGCCAAATAAGGGCTAATGTCAAATGTATAAAGTTTTCACTCTTGTTGTCGTGAACACCAATTTTTTCACGTTTTGTAATGATGATCCGTTCACATGTCATCCCATTCACCATTAGTTCCATTCAAGTCAATAATCCCATACCTTCCCAATATTTTGTAAGGAACTTAAGGATGAGTTTTTATTCAGTCATGGGGGTATGATGGGATGCGATATCGCTTATTTCTTTGTGATATCATAGCCCACTGCCATTTCTATAAATAAGAGGTGGCTCTCCCTTATTTCTCCATCTAGATCTAGACCCTTAGCAAAACTCTGGTAGTTTTACCTCTCCAAAGATAGAATAATTTCCATGTGCCTGCAGTAGAAGTCTCAAAGTGAATGGATCTTTATTTGAGCAAATATTGTACCTGAGCACATGTTTGTGTACGAAAATAAAGATGAACTTTTGGATAAACCTTGCAGTGCATGGACTAAGCTAAATAGGATTTTAATTAATGTTAAATGGTTTAATGCTTTATTAGTTAATTAATCTTTCTCAACCCTCAACACTCCTAGTTAAGTGCATTTAGTACTACCGCTTCGAGCACATGCATTATGCTTGGTAATCCTAGTAACGAATAGCATTTGGTAATCCCAAAAGGTTGCATTGGTTCAAGATGTGAATGGCAAGTGGAAACGGATACTGATGCTAGGGTAATTAAGGCTTAGTTAGTTAAAGCTAGTTACTTAGTCTCTTCACCCTTTTCCCTCTTAGCATAGGCGATAAAACATAAAAGATATAAAAATCATATACCTCAAGTTCACTTAACCATACAACCGTGACACATACAAGTGAGCTTGGGAAGATAGTGACGGATTAACCTTAAGTGTTCCATAAGGTGTGTAGGCACTTAGTCTGCAGAGTTCGACCGAATCGTGCGTGTAACGCTTGTATTCGTATGGTTGAGTGTAGGGGTACCTCACCACTCATCACTGTGGCATTGATATATTCTACATTATACTCCCCATGGTGGTCTTGAAGACCACATCATGCAAGCATTTGATAGAGCATTGCAGGAACAACACGATCAAGTGGCAACACAATGTTGCTCTCCATGTCTCGCCATTGCAGCTGTTCATCTTGGTGTAGGATGAAGGTGAAGTTTGACACATACTCATTGGGGTGAGTATATATGATTTGATACTATTGAGGCTTTGTCAAATGAACATTATTAGCCTTGGATGGAGAAGCACTCCTGTGAGAAGAAGACATTTTCAGTTAGTGAGTAAAAATCACAGTGTGCTCCAAGAATTTGTTGTAGTAATTGTGAAATAAGATATGACTCTCAAGTTCATTTCAATGATTTACATACTTTTCATTGGGTCCTAGATAGTGCTTAAAACAACAAAAAGGTCCCTAGCAATAGTGCCAATGATGAGCGGCAAGGTACCCCTACACCCAACCATATGAATCACTAAGGTGTTATGCGAGATTCAATCAAATTTCATGGACCTATAGTTATCTCATACACTAGTTTCTCTAGGAAGTGAAACTACATTGAGAACATTCGTTGTCTTCCCAAATACACTTGTGAGACTCAAGGATATGGTTTAAGTGTAATTGAGGTATATGAATTTTTGTCATTTTATATTTTATGGATGTAATCGCCTACAATAAGAATAAGGGTAGAGTAGATTGAAAACTAATGTCTATTTCCTAGCTAGCCTAACACAAGTAACTGCCCCACTTTCTTGAACACATCTTGAACACATATGGCACTGCTGGGCTACCAAATGTTAAGCATTGCTGGGTTACCAAGTACTATATGAATGCTTGAAGTGGTTGTGCTCATGTTTATTAACTGCTGGAAATAAATTGCTTAATCAAATGCATGAAAATAAAGAGTGAGAAAGTAAAATGCATTAAAGAAAATATTAAGCTATTCTGAGTGCTGCAAGGAATGTCAAAAGAGTTCATTTTATTCTCATCACACTGTTGTGCTCAGGTACATTAGTGCTTGAACAAAGAACTGCACACACTTTAGACTCCTTTTGCGGGCACTCAGAAAATATTCTAATTCAAAGGAGAATAGATTGCAAGAGCTTTGCTACATTGCTTAAAAACTGAAAACTAAACTATGCCAAAATTGCAGCTTGGGTGTGGTATTTATAGACTTGGGGAATATACACTAATGTCAAATATGTGATGTTGGACCAAGGCCCCAACATCACATACTCTATGTCATGGCCAACAATAAATGTGTTTCATCAATTGAAATCTAACTAGGGTTACTTATTTTGATAGATTTAAAGAATGTGAAAATAAACATAATTGTTCATGCTACCTATTACACATTTTTTGAAATATTGTATAACATTCTTATTTTGATCATTTCATGGTGGATATATTCAATAATTTGTTAAACTCTAGTTATGTATAAGCATGGAAATATTTTATATTTTATTTTTACATTCAAATGGTTTGGAAAATTTTATTTAATGGGGTTTTGCCAACATATTAAAACCTCGAATTCCTAGCTTATACCAAAAGGGAAAATCTATTTTTTAAACATTTGTGATAAGTAGAATGTCAAAAATTGTACATTAAGAATTTGTGTGTATAGTGTGGATGCTAATTGGATGTCAAATTTTGCAATAGGTGTTATTAGCATTATAACAATCACTTGTAATGCATTAATAGATATTAAAAATATGCAGTTTGCTAAAAATGCGATGTGGCTCAAGGGGTTCACTACTTTAATTCTTTTGTTAGCCATTATATATTTATACTGAGTAGCTCTACACTGTAGGGTATCTTGTAAATATTACAACAGTTTGTAATTTTCACCATGACATTTTCAACTATTCCTAAATAAAATTTGGGAAATAAATCATTACTAGGTACTAACTGGTTTAAACACAATCTTTGTAGGATTTGGATAAGGATTAAGGAGAATGTTTGACAAGACAAAGAGGTCAAGGTTGCTAAGGTTAATTTTGTATATTAAGTTAGATGAAATAGAGCTTTTTCAAATTTTTTATAGTATACATTGAATTATGAAGGTATGTTTGAAAGACATTGAAATTTATGAGATTTAGGACTTTGAAAAGGTGTGGAGTTGTTTTGATGATAGAAAAGAAGTTAAGGGGGCTATTTCTTTTAAACCTATTAATATACCTTCTATATTTCATTCCTTTGGCTATTGTGAAAAACCAAACATTATGTCATAACAAGGGTAGGTCCTTTTTGTAAAGGAAATTATGAGTTATGCTAAGACACTTAGTGATTTTGGAAGTACAAAGTTTAGAAACTCCTATGAGTAAAGTATAAAAGTTTCTAAAAATAGAAATATTCTTACTTTTGCTAAACCATTGAAATATAAATTAGTATGAAATAACAAAATTTGATTGATAATTAGGATAGATATGCATATTTTTGATGGCCTTAGGCTCCTCATGGCTACAAAGCTATGGGTTATGTGATCAAAAATACATCACAAATGCCCTCTGTGAAGGAAATTAACTGTGTTAGCGTTGATCTCCTTGACTTAGTTGAACCCTATGGTTTGATTTGGAGAATAGAAACAAGTATCTTTAAATGTTAACTTAATATATGGATTGAAGACTATGCTACAAGGAATGCATGGATGTGGTGTATGTAACCCATTTGTAGGAAGTAAGAGTTAACACTAGAAGCCCCCAACAAGGTGGCTGAAAATGCAAGGGTAAACTTTCTTTTCTCTCCCCTCCAAATAGTTGATCAATTATTAGAAATTCAACTTGCATATATACTAGAATGGACAATTATCAATTAAAATAAAACATAACAAAGAAAATTACATGATGCAAATATTGGCCTAAGGATCTAGTAGGAAGAGAATGATAATATGATAATTGATATCTCCCAATACACTATGTATCTAAGGTGTAGTACAAATGTGAAAACATGTAAAAATTAAAATTATATCCACAATCATTTAGCTTAGGAAGAAGCCAATTAATTTAATCACTTTACTTAATTTTCTTAAATTATGCATAACCAAAATATAATTAGTCATAAGGAAGCTAAACTCAAGGAAAATAGATTATTCATGTACTTGGAAAACTACAAAATGAAATTCAAAATAACACAATAATCTCTATATTCATTCACAATATCATTGCCAATAATACAATATTTAGGATTTACTAAGAAGGAAAATTATTGCATATGAATAAACTTGTTCTTACAAATAGCAGGATAGCAAGCAGAAGAACATGAAACAAGAGGTCATAAATCAAATTATTGAAGTTCCTAACAAAAGAATAAAAAACAACTATAGCTAGCATCAATTGACAAACTATAATGAATAATGTTAGCAACTAATTTGATCATCTTTCTCTAATATCAAGTATAGATAATATCACATAAACTCTATCTATTATTGAAGGTAGAGTAGTAACATATAATTTGATAACCTTTCACATGTTTAGTGATGAAACAAATGATATTGTATCTACAATATCATAGTTATGATATCATAGCTATGTATATGTCATCGTAGATACAATGTATTGGACCATGGTCATGCCCATAAATACCAACCCACCATTGCATCAAAATGACAAGTTTTGGCCAACATTTAGTGAAATTTTTGTTGTTTTGTTTTTATAAAGTTAGAGTTAGAGTGAATACTCATAGTGTGGTGAATTATAGTTGTACAAGATCTTTATTCAACTGGATTGTTCTTGGACATAACTTATGAATGACAATAAAGATCGAGATTTTTCTTCATCATTGTAGCATATCACTTAGTGTAGTTTTACTTTCCATAATATGTACTTTTATGTAGTCATTTATATTTACTCAGTCATTGACTACTTTAATGTCTATTTGTAAAGTAGAATAAGTATGACTCATTTTGAGCATAAAGTATAACTGTTTTGTAATCCAATAGTGACTTTGCTTGATTTTCTTATTAGTGAAGTTACTTGGTAATCCTAGTAACAATTACATTAATCCAGGACATGTACAGAAAACTAGAAACTGATGCTTATTACCATAAGATAGAATAGATTTACAATTTTATTGTACTTAGAATTAGAATTTACATTCATTTTCATAATGTTTACACCTAGTCTTATTAAGAGCTAGTCAACATTAGTTATCATATATCTTAATAAGAGTCAAACCATAGGATTTGCATATGGCTAACTCTAAGTAGGAAGACAATGACCATGAACTTAACATGCACTTGCTAGTATACTTGGATTGTCTATCCACGGATTAGGATCTGGTCATGCTTGAACACTTGTGACTTGTATGGTTGATTGTTGAAATACCCAGTCACTCATCATTGGCATTGTTACTAAGGATGTATCAATATTTGCTAGTTAGTTGATTTTACAAAGTTTGATGTATTAAGTATCACAAAGTACATATTTCATACTTACAGAAATTTCTTCAAATGTATATACTTAAGTGTCAAATAAACTAAAATGGCTTCTACTACTAAAATAAAATCTCCACTTGTTATTGATCTTAATAAAAGTCATGATAGATATTATAATAAAGAATATTGGAGTGTACCAATGCAAACCAGAATTTCATATGCTCATACTAACTTTTATTATCTTGATTTTACATTCATTTTCTACTAAGATGAATAGCTCAGATGGAGAAACTTATAGAACCATATTGTCTTGCCATTCGAACATTCAACATCATAAATGCTTGAAGAAGCCCTCATGAGGTTAAATCTTGGCCATGTGTAAGAAGGATATTAAGTCACTAAAAACATGACTAGGTCATATTAGCTAACAAAGGTTGAAACAAAAAGGGATGCTATTATGTGATATGCATGATATGAATAAGATAAAGGTAAGAAAGAACCATAGATAGTTTTCTTGAAAGCAAATGAAAATGCTCCATTTCATGTTAAAAAATTTTACTAGACTCATGTATCTCATTTCCAGGCACTAGTAATTTGTATTGAAGATCCTATGAAAATAAAACTACATTAAGCTCTTGTAGAAATCCCTAGAAGAAATAAGAATGACTCTAGTCTTAAGAGGAATTCAAGGCCTAAGACCTCCAATGGAGTTAGAAGAGATGAATCAAGGAGTCATAGAAGGAAAACAAGCCAACATCATTCTCCAACTCTTCCATCTTCTTCATCACATTGATATGTAGATTTTGATAAGAGAGAATGAAGACTAATCGATCATGATAAAGAAAGAAGAAGAGATCATGAACGATGTGCACATAGAAAAAGACATTCTAATGAAGAATAAGAGAATCATAAAGAAAGAGGAGAAAGGATTAGATATGAAAAAAGAGAGTATCGTGAGCATTAGAGGGATCATCACTACAAAAGAGCTTATAAATTCGAAGGCTATGAAGAATCCTGATTAGCCACTTATAATATGTTCAACATCAGAAGAGCTATGTACATTCTTACTAGGCATTTAAGGGATAATTGTATCAAGCAACTTGATATGATTAATATCCCAAAGTTTAAAGGTAGATATAATGCAAATCTACAACACCATCTCCAAGCTTTCCCTGATGCATGCATCCTATAGAATATCAAGAATGATTGGTAGAAATTAAAGTTGTTTTCTAGAACGCTCATAAAGGAAGTAAAGAGCTAGTAGAGATCCTTAGAATGAGAATTACTTTGAAGATAAAGTACCATGCTATAACTCTTTAATGATGAGTATCAAGCTTATTCTAGAGTATCAAATTTGAGAAAATAGATCCAAGGATAAAAATAAGGTTCATATGAATACCTTGATGTAGCAATGGGTAGGTATTATTTCTTATTGCATAGATGCCTAGTCCATGGACTCTCAACGGGAACAACTGTGACATATCTTCAATGGACTAAGGAACAAAACAAGAGAAACCCTTGGAGTATATGCCCAAGCCAAATTATCTAAGTTGACAACTCATTGGATCCAAAGGATAATATACCAAGTGATGAAAGAAGAAGAAGAGCTACAAAAAAGCAAATTAGTTGAGGAATATAACAAAGAACCATCTATTCCAAAAAGAGATGTGAGAATATGTGAAATATAAGAAAAAGAAATTGTTGGCACATTTGGTCATTTCATGGGACAACAAGAGTGGATACTGGGAAAAGACAACTTGTAGAATGATGTATGGTTGATAATTTAGAAATAAAGCATGTGGCTTTAAATTTATGCGTTGATGGATGGTTTGGAGAAGTTACTCACTATTTAAAAAAAATGATGTTAAGACCTTCTTAGGATACAAAATTAAAGTGCTAAATTATTTCTGAGGACTTCTGGTTATATAAAGACAATGGCGTGTACAGAGCACTATATTACAAAACAAGGCACGATTCAGGGTTAAGCCATAGAAAAAATATGCACAAAACATCGATTCAAAGGCCAACAGTGGAGATTAAAACTTTACAATATGAAAGGGGCATTCGATAGACAGAAACGTGGCAAGACTGAGCAGAATATATTTTAAAGTAATATATAATATTTAAAGGTTTGGAGATGTTGGAAAATATCAACCGTGAAGAAAGCAGACACGCCCTTTCTGCTGTTCGTATCAACTGCAGTGAGGTGATCAAATTGTTGGCTGAAATGTCGACGCTTGTGATCACAGGGTTGGGCCGCAGGAGTTCCGGAAGATGATCGAGTAATAGTTTGTGTTCAATGGTGTGCTGAATCTTGGCAATATTTTATCCCTGTGCTTGAATTGTTCAATATTCAAGGTTATGTCTACAGCAAAAAAAAGGGGGGGAAGAGCCAGAAACTAAACATACGTGTGGGCGAGGCAACGGATGACACCGGAAGCGTATGCATAGAACAGAAAGATACACTTCTCAAGATCAAGCGTATTGTATTTTGCAAATGATCCACAAAATGGTCTTAGCCAGACAAAGGTAAAGGTGTACATGCAAGAAATCATCATCGGTGAAATCGAAAGCTCAGTAACTCTCACGAAATGTGGGCTCGCAGAGTTTCTCTGAAGCTCCGCGTCGATGGAACGAGCCAAAGTGGAACATGATTCAGTAGTAAGGTGTTTCAAAAATTATTTGAAGATGCAATTATGCTCCTTAACCAGTGATAAATCTAAGCAAGAACAGAAAACCCAAGACCAACACAACAAAAGAAAGAGGCAGCCAACTCGTCACAAGGAGTTGCAAGTGTCAGCAGCGGTTGGAAAGTTGCGGTTCCCGAATTGAACAGATGACAACTGCAATGAAATAGTCTCCCATTGAGGACATGAAAGAAACACTGTGTCTGCATCCAACAGTGCCGTTAATGGTTATACGGTTAACTAGAGAGACCTGCACTGTTATAGTTCCTGTTCTGGTGTATGCTGGAATTACGTTGAATGTTTGTCCGCGAAGATGAAGGAAACATTAACACGTTATCTCCTTCGGTTAAAACAAGCTAGAGCCGATGCCACTACCGACGCCTGCCGTTTCGATGGTGTAGTTAGAAAAATGGAGATGACATTGTTCCAGATGTCAAATGCAACTGCAACCACTTGTTTTGTATGAGAAAATCAAGGAAGAAGGGGTGGAAAAACAGAGGATAGAACCATCGTAAGCTCCGCATCAACGATGCCCTGAGTTTCACAATGGCAAGTGTTGTTATCGACTGTTTAAAAATCCAAAAATATAACATAGAGAAATTAAAATTAAAATTAATCAATTAAGACATACATAGTGTTAAAGATACTTTGACAATATTGT